>CM035798.1:53890709-54033530 GCA_020466265.1 Siphamia tubifer | reverse complement strand
GGAAGTCGTCAAATTGTGCCCCCACTAATGTCAACATCATAATTACTCCATGAAACAAAGTCCAGGTTTGGGATAACTGCTGTAGTAGATGGAGCCCTCAGGTCTGTGACAGGAGGACCAGGTCATTTTTGACTTGTGTGTCCTCTAGTCTAATGCAGACTGTTCTAATGCTGGTGCTAGTTTACTGATATAGTGCTGGACTGTATTGTCTGACCCCTCGACTTTGAGCGAAGAAGTCGGTATGTTTTTTGCAGATCCTGACAGTGCACTGGTTGTTTGTGTACATTGACTTTATAATGTCATATGTTTTTCTTCCAAGGCCACATTTAAATAGTCTGTAAAACAGACAATTATGCTTGTTTGAAATCAACAAAACATCAATTGGTTTACTTTTCTTTTGGTTTATTTGAGTGTCAATTAAGAGTGATGAGTGTAAAGATAAAGTCTGTTGTACGATAATTTGATAGAAAGACAATTTGGGATTTACTTAGGATGTTATTTTCAGTCAGGAATTTTGAGTTTTTGGTTCATGATCATACTGAATATTTTACTTAGATTCCTGTTGACACAGATCCCTCTCTTTCTCTCTCTCTCCCTCTCTCTCTCTCTCTCTCTCCCTCTCTCTCTCTCTCTCTCTCTCTCTCTCTCTCTCTCTCTCTCTCTCTCTCCCTCTCCCTCTCTCTCTCTCTCTCTCCCCCTCTCTCTCTCCCTCTCTCTCTCTCTCTCTCTCTCTCTCTCTCTCTCTCTCTCTCTCTCCATGGTGCTGAAATCACAATCAGCTGTTCTTATCTTTATTTCACCCACTGACATAAAAACAGTCATCTTTGGAAAATGAAAAAATGAAGTTATTCATTTAACTAAATGTAAAACTATCATTTATTACAAACATATTTACTTTTTCAGATAAAGAACTGAACCACACACACAAATGATTCTTCATTTAACCTCAAACTCAGACCCAGAGCATAATTTGCAGCAGGGGTTCTCAAAGTGGGGTACGTGGACCCCCAGGGGTACCTGGCACAAGCCCAAAGGGTACTAGAAAGTTTTAACAAGTCGTCATGTACTGAATGCAAAACAAAGTAGTGGTGCCAGGTACAACAAGCCCCGCCCCCCTCGCAAACATTTGACCTGATTGGCCCTATCTCTGATAATTTTGAAAACACATTTTTTGTGACCTTTGACCTACATTCACCAACATTTAATGGGATCTATTCTGGACCACCTCACACCTTCATTGAAAATGTAATGAAAATTGGTCCAATAGGTTTTGTATAAAGCTGCTGACAAAAAAAATAAAATGAACCAAAAACAATAGCCCATTACTCTTCTGTTCTGTATTCATCAATATACCAGTTTGGCTTTAAAGACATTATCTGACTTTAAACTCCTCATTAAAAACTAAATTCACTACATTTCTTTCAGATGTTTGGATGTTTTTCTGCTGAAAGTAACAGATTTCCGGTGGCCACAGCTGATCAGGGCAGATGGACTTTAACTGAAAACCCTCATGTGGTATATTACTTTTCCCGCATTACCTGAACGCACCAATTGTCATCGTTTCTTCACTGAAACTCATAACATTCCGCCTCTTTATGTGCAATAACAGTCATGAGGCACCAGAGGTCAGTGTCGTTATTCAGTCAGTGTCAGAGGAACTGCACAATCCACCAAGGATAGGTTTATTTCTTTAACCAGGAAATAAACCTTCTGTACTAAACAAGCCTTCAGTCTGATGTTTGTCTTCACATCTGGATTGTGTGAAGCTTGATCTGGAGATTTTTCAGTCTGATGTTCTGGTCAGAAGTGGGTGCTACTGGTTCAAAAACTGTGTGTTTCTTCTGGTCATGTGATGCTGAGGGACATTTTGGCCCAGATGTAGATGATTCACATTTGTGCTGATGATAAGAGAGGGCAGAGGATGAAGACAATCTGTCATCATGTTGGTAACACTGCAAGTGTTTAGTTGTGTTACCACTCTTTCCACTAGATTCCAATGTCTTACGTGTACGACTGTTCAGTTTTTGTTCTTTATGGAAATGTTTGACACATTCATGTTTAGTGCATTTTATAACTGTGATAAATGATCAGTCACAGAATCTGCAATAGTACGATTTTTTTCCTCCAGTGTGGATACATTGATGTGTTTTTAGGGCATCCACTCTGCCCAATCTCCTACCACACTGGTCACATTCGTATGGTTTTTCTCCAACATGGATCTGTTGGTGGCCTTTTTTGATTACCTACTGTGGTGAAACTCTTCCCACGCTGGTCACACTCGTATGGTTTTTCTCCAGTGTGGATACGTTGGTGTTTTTTTAGTTCACTTGCTGTGGTAAAAGTCTTTCCACACTGGTCACAGGTGGATCTTCCATCCATGTTTGCTAGAATCAGCTGATCTTTGTCCAGATATGGTTTCACTTCACATCCACCTTAGTCTTCTCTCTACATCCAAACACACATAGAAGTGGATGGTGTTCAGGGAAATGCAATGGAATAGAGCAAACACATTCCTTTTTAACCAGATGAAGCAGACAAACTAAATTAACCACAGATCATCCATAGGACATTTTCAAACATTTAAAAACTAAGTCCTCTTGTTCTACATATGAAGATTGATGCAGATTCAACAATGTCCAAGTGAGTTCTATCAATGACTTGTTTGATGATAAAATCTCAGAACTGGTTGCACCGCCACCATCATACGAGGTCACGTAAGGTCAGCGCCACCATCATACGAGGTCACGTAAGGTCAGCGCCACCATCATACGAGGTCACGTAAGGTCAGCGCCACCATCATACGAGGTCACGTAAGGTCACCGCCACCATCATACGAGGTCACGTAAGGTCAGCGCCACCATCATACGAGGTCACGTAAGGTCACAGCCACCATCATACGAGGTCACGTAAGGTCAGCGCCACCATCATACGAGGTCACGTAAGGTCACAGCCACCATCATACGAGGTCACGTAAGGTCACCGCCACCATCATACGAGGTCACGTAAGGTCACCGCCACCATCATACGAGGTCACGTAAGGTCACCGCTACCATCATACGAGGTCACGTAAGGTCACAGTCACCATCATACGAGGTCACGTAAGGTCACCGCCACCATCATACGAGGTCACGTAAGGTCACAGTCACCATCATACGAGGTCAAGTAAGGTCACCGCCACCATCATACGAGGTCACGTAAGGTCAGCACCACAACCATACGAGGTCACGTAAGGTCACAGCCACCATCATACGAGGTCACGTAAGGTCACAGCCACCATCATACGAGGTCACGTAAGGTCACCGCTACCATCATACGAGGTCACATAAGGTCACAGTCACTATCATACGAGGTCAAGTAAGGTCACCGCCACCATCATACAAGGTCACGTAAGGTCAGCGCCACAATCATACGAGGTCACGTAAGGTCACAGCCACCATCATACGAGGTCACGTAAGGTCACAGCCACCATCATACGAGGTCACGTAAGGTCACCGCCACAATCATATGAGGTCACGTAAGGTCACAGCCACCATCATACGAGGTCACGTAAGGTCACCAACTTGGACATATTAAATAACATCTACTCTGTCCTTTGAGTGTGGAATATTTAACCCTTACCCTAACCTTTGACCCCTAAACCTAACCCGGGCTCAGTGAAGGTTAGAAGAACACGTCCAGCAACTTCCTGTTCCCTAAACCCATGAAGCAGCAGGAGCCAAACTGACGACACCTGCACAGATGGTTCCCTGACCCCTGACCTCTGACCCCTAACCCAACAGAAAGAAAAGAGCCAGAACTGACCTCCAGTGTCAAAGGTCAGCAGTGTCGGAGCCCAAAACAACCTCCACACAAATGAATGCTGACCTCTAAGGTCAAAGGTCAGCAGTGTCAGAGCGCAGCAGCCTCATCAACCGGTCATTAGTCGGTCACCAAGAAAATAAAACACTTGCTTTGTTGGCGCACACACACACACACAAACACACACACACACACACACACACACACACACACACACACACACACACACACACACACACA
This sequence comes from Siphamia tubifer, assembly GCA_020466265.1. NCBI lineage: Eukaryota > Metazoa > Chordata > Actinopteri > Kurtiformes > Apogonidae > Siphamia > Siphamia tubifer. The sequence goes on along the minus strand of CM035798.1, from coordinate 54,029,492 downwards.
CACTGGCCACAGCTGATCAGGACGGATGGACTTTAACTGAAAACCCTCATGTGGTAAATGACTTTGTCATCGTTTCTTCACTGACACAGAAACTTCCGGTTCTTTATGTGCAATAACAGCCATGAGCCACTAGAGGTCAGTGTCGTCATTCAGTCAATGTCAGAGGAACTGCACAATCAACCATGTTTCATCTATAATTACACTGATTCACAATGAAAACACACACACACACACACACACACACACACACACACACACACACACACACACACACACACACATATATATATATATATATATATATACTATATATATGTACACACACACACACATATATATATATATATATATATACTATATATATGTACACACACACACACACACATATATATATATATATATATTTATTTTTTTTATTTTTTATTTTTTTCTTATTTATTTATTTTTCTTGTTCATTTTAATTGTTAAAAATGCATTCATTATATACTAACATGCACTTAAAAATAGTGTAAAACACAGTAAAAATACTTAAAAATATACAAACAAATACACTAAAGTACACTAAAATGCACTTAAAATACAGTAGGAGCGCAGACGCCAAACAGGTGTTTGTGAACCAAACTTTTTTGGGTGTAGCTCCAGTCCTCCAAAGTCAAAAAGTGAGTGTGAAGCATAAGTGTCTGTAAAATATGAGATCATAGATATTGTAGTGAGAGGATAATCTTACTAATAAGAATAATAATAATGTGTTGCCAGGCACAACAAACCCCGCCCCCGTCGCACACAATTGACCTGATTGGTCCTATCTCTTATCATTAGGTGCTTTCCCACTGTAGGAACCTTATAGTTCCTAGAATCTTTGTAGTTCAGGGTGTTTTTTAGTTGTGTAGGAACTATATGACATATGTGTTTGGTAAACAGTGTAAGGAAAACGTGTGATAAATGGATTGATGACACAGTTGTGTTTGTATTAATAAGAATGAATTGAATTTATTTGACCATTCTTCAAATAAAACATGTAACACAAACCTGTGCCATAGACCACATAAAATAAAATAGACAGTCTGGGAGAACAGAAAAAATGCCAGAGCTTTATTTCCTGGTTAAAACTATGACATTAACATACATGGTAGAATCACCTCTTCGTCTCCTAACTCTAGAAACTCCTCCATTCTCAACATTAGATGCTTTCTTCTACTTCATTGTGTGATTTTTTTAAATTTAGTTTTTAAAGAATACATCACTGTGGTGGACGTTAGCGTCACCTTAACCCCTCCCATGGTTCCTACTGCCCTGTTGGTATGAAAAGCCAAAGGTTCCCTGGGACCCTATACTAGAACTATAGCGTTCTAAGAACTGTTGAGTTCCTAGAACGACTCTGTGGGAAAACACACTGTTACCTCCACCAAGGAGTTTGTTTGTCTGTCTGTTCGTTAGCAAGATAACTCAAAAAGTTATGGAAGGATTTTGATTTGATTTTGATTTGAATGATTTATTTCGAACATGTGCAAATTGCAACAATAATCAATACAGCAATAATAATAATAACAATGACAATTCAATTTCATATTTTGATGAAATGTTCAGAGTAGGTTGATAATGGGGAGATCTGGGGGGGGGCATTTTTTTTGCATAAAAGTGGTTACAAACAAACAAACAAAACCAGTACCCATCTCCCCTTTTTTTTTTGGGGGGGGGGGGGGTGACGATGACGATGACAAGATTGCTTCCTACTGCAGAGACGATGGGGTCATCTCCAGTGACCCCTGTGACCCTGATGAAGATGAAGCAACTTCAATTTTCAACTAAAACAAAAAGGTATTTAAAGATTCTCATTATTTATTTTGTATTTGGAACAAAATTAGTTCAAAGTACCCTGCCCCCGGGGTAACGTGTTAACCCCCTCCTTTGTTTTTCAGCAACTTTACACAAAAACTACTGGATCAATTTCCATGTAGGTCAAAGGTCACCAAAATGTGTTTTCACAGTGATCAGATAAAGGTCAAACCAGGAATGTCCTTTTCATTCCTGTAAACTCTCACTGTTGATGTGTCTTAACATCAGAACCTTGACGGACACTTTGAAGACTGTAGGTCAAAGGTCAAAATCATATATATAGATAGAACTTTTGAACGCTTAATTTTGCAGACTTCCAATCGGCACTACAGTGCTGGTGTTTCAATTCTGTATCTTGTGCATACACTGCAGAACCGGGGGGGCTAGGGGGGCCAGGGGGGCCATGGCCTGGGTCACTCTCTGACTTGATTAAAAGCTGTAGTAAAAAAAAATTTGTATCTGTGTTTTTAAGAGCAAAGTCACCACACACCTTCACAGAGACGCTGCATTTTGATTTGAATGAGTGAACCTGTCAAATGAACAGTTTATCATGACTCATCCATGTGTGTCGTCCTCAGGCTGCATCTGACAAAACACTGATGCTTCTACACTGATGAAGAGACACAAATCCAAAGCCTAGGATCTAGACTGTCCCCAGTGGCCGCAAACTGCATTTGCTACGGGGGCAGTCTAGAAAGTCTAGGCGAATTTGTGGGCGGGATAACCGCTGTCTGTCAAGTTTTCTCTTTACACAACGCCACGCTATTGGATGGGTAACCAGTCAGAGCCAACCAATCAGAGCGATGAACATGGATTTCGTAGACAGCGTCACCGGAAGAACATACCAGAATGTAGTCTCAAAACAAGTGCAGCAGCTTAGCTAGCTAGTCGGCGTTTGGCTACCAGGCTAGTAGTAGGATTGTAGCACAGAGTTAAGTAGGCTATTTGGTGAGTGTAGAACGGTAGAAAACAGAATGGCACTAAACGACCAAAGCCAGCTCGAATGGTTGTTCCTGGTGATGAGCCATGTTAAGCAAACTGGTGTTACGGCAATGTGTGCTAGCTAGCAGCTACGCCTTCTTCTTCTCTTTGGTGTGCTAGCTGCTACGTCTCTGCGACTACAACATTACGTGTCGTATTTGTGTCGTCATGAGGCAGGGCGGGCTCCAATCCCGCCCCTCGCGATTTGATTGGTCCGACCCAGTTGGGATTTTCAGATCCTAGGCTGTCTAGTCTGTCTCCCCGTAGCAAATACCATTTGCGGCCACTGGGGACAGACTAGATCCTAGGCTAACAAATCCATAGAACACAGAATGTTCATCAAACTACAGCTTCTGTGACACTGGTACCAACAGACCCAGAGCGCCCACCTCCATCCTCTTACTCAAAGTCCACCACATGCCCCCCCCCACCACAGCTAGCTGCTCTCCTGCAGCTGCTTCATCACAAGCTCCAGAACCACTGCTGCACAAACAAAGGTTTGATGAACAAAAAAAACCCAGAGCTTTTCACCATCATAGTTAATGTGATATAATGTTAGTTGTTCTGTCGGTTACTTTTGAGCAGCTGCGTTTGTTTTGTGTTGGATACGTGCTGGATGCGATTGTGTTGACACTCTAACTACACACAGGCTCCAAAAATGACCTCATGACCTTTGACCTTTAAAAGTAAAGCCCTTAGCTTCATGTTTTCAGAGGGAGATGTCCATGAAGAGCTAAAATTGTTTGTGAGGAGGCGACGTTTAGAGCTGCACGATACTAGAAAAAACTGACATTGCATTTTTTTTAACCCTGCGAGATGAAAAAAGTCCTCAGTCGTAAATAACAGCTGTGTGGTGACGATGCTAACGGTCAAACAGATTAGTGGTCGAAACTGAACATATGTTTCACTGTCATCCTTCTGTAGCTGAATAATTAAATAAAATTAAGAATAGAATTAAAATTAAAATTAGAATTAAAAAAATAGATAAATAAAAGACAAAATAAATACGTTAAAAATAAATTAAAATAGAGGGCGGCCATGGGTCAGTTGGTAGAGCTGGTCGTCTATAAACTAAATGGTTAGCGGTTTGATTCCCACTCTGTCCTAGCCTGTTGTGTCCTTGGGCAAAGACACTTCACGTCCTGCCTCCAGTGTCACTCACTGGTGTATGAATGTTCAGTGGTCGTCAGAGGGGGCGCAAAATGTCTGCCACCCTTCTGTCAGTCTGCCCCAGGACAACTGTGGACACATATGTAGTTTACCACCACCAGAGGGAGCATGTGAGAGCGAATGAATACTCATACTCATACTTTTCATCTTCCGTTTTATCGGGGTCCAGGTCACGGGGGCAGCAGCCTCAGTAAAGCAGCCCAGACTTCCCTCACCTCAGCCAGCTCCTCCAGGGGAATCCCAAGGCGTTCCCAGGCTGAACCAGACATATAATCCCTCCAGCGTGTCCTAGGTTGGCCCCGAGGTCTCCTCCCGGATGAACATGTCCGGAACACCTCCCCAGGGAGGTGTCCTCAGGAGATGAGGGTCTGAACGTAGATCAACCGGGAAATCAAGATCTTCGCCTTCTGGCTTAGCTCCTTCTTCACCACAACAGATCGGATTAGCACCCGCATTACTGCGGATGCCTCCCCAATCCACCTTTCGACTTCCCGCTCCATCCTTCTATCACTCCGGATTAAGATCCCGAAGTATTTGAACTCCTCACCGGAGGCAGAACCTTCCCCCAGACCTGGAGAGGACACTCTGCCCTTTTCTGTCGGAGGACCCTGGCCTCAGACTTGGAGGTGCTGATCTTCATCCCAGTCGCTCCAATGAGGGTTGGGTTGTGAATTAATCATTGCTCAACAATATAAATTGCTTTAAGTGCCTCGAAAAGTGCTATAGAAATCTAATCTATTATTTCCTCGGCCAAGGAGGTATTACATGTGGGTCTGTCTGTCTGCAGGATTATGCAAAAAGACCTGAACAGATTTTGATGAAACTTTCAGGAATGACAGATAATGATTCAAGGAAGTACCAATTAGATTTTTAGCAATGAAGGTCAAAGGTCAAGGTCGTACTAAAGGTCAACATTTAAAACACATCAGGGGTAATATCTCAGGTTTTTTTCATTCACATGGTCTGACCTTCAGACATCAGATGGGTCAACAGGTATAACCCTAACCTTTGACCCCTAACCCTAACCTTCAGACATCAGATGGGTCAACAGGTATAACCCTAACCTTTGACCCCTAACCCTAACCTTCAGACATCAGATGGGTCAACAGCTATAACCCTAACCTTTGACCCCTAACCCTAACCTTCAGACATCAGATGGGTCAACAGCTATAACCCTAACCTTTGACCCCTAACCTTCAGACATCAGATGGGTCAACAGCTATAACCCTAACCTTTGACCCCTAACCTTCAGACATCAGATGGGTCAACAGCTATAACCCTAACATTTGACCCCTAACCATCAGACATCAGATGGGTCAACAGCTATAACCCTAACCTTTGACCTCTAACCCTAACCATCAGACATCAGATGGGTCAACAGCTATAACCCTAACCTTTGACCCCTAACCCTAACCATCAGACATCAGATGGGTCAACAGCTATAACCCTAACCTTTGACCCCTAACCCTAACCATCAGACATCAGATGGGTGACCTATGACTCCATCATGTCATGTTTTGACGTCATATGACGACATATCAAGCCTTGGCAGAGGTCTGCGCTGTCAGAGTGCTTTTTGAGATATTATTATTATTATTATCATTAGCTAACACAACGCTATGTTTCTGTTCTAGCTCTGCTGTAGTAATCATATGTTGTATAACTTTGATTTTATTGATAGCTGCTGAGGTTACATGCATCATACGAGTTCTACATTTCTTTACAAAAACAAAAACAAAACAAGGCAGTCAGTGTCACACACATATGTCACACATATCACACTATAACTTAATCAATACTAGATATATTATCATAATATTACACACACTGATGCATATATACAATAATAATGAAATTATCAATATTGTAAAAGGTCAAAGGTTAAGGTCACATTTAGCAGAAAGGTCAAAATCACATTATTGGCTCTAATTCAAGAACAGGTTGTCATAGAAACTGGAGTTTGGCACAAAATAGGGGTGAGATTAGACACTCTGTGAATAATCATTGTCGTAGTTTTCCACTGATTTTTCAGATATTGTTCATTTCTTCTTATTATTTCTATTTTATAATAAATACTTTTTATTTATTTTAACTATTTGTATAATGTTTTTATGACTGTTAATTACAGCCTAATAACAACACGCAATTGATTGTTAGTGCAGATCAGTTACAGTACAGGTGTCAAACATAAGGCCCAGGGGCCAAATCTGGCCCAACACAGTGTCCAGTCTGTCACCTTGGGATGAATTTGTGAAACGCAAAACTAGATATTAAGATATTAATCAATAATCATTTCAGGCCTGTTCCACATTCAGATCAATTCAATCAGAAGTGGGTCAGAACCAGTAAAATACTATCATAATAATCTATAAACACAACTCAATTTTTTTTCTCTTTGTAAATGTTAATATTTTCACATATTTACACTAAAACAAAGTGTAATTTCACAAATTACTTGAATAATCTGTGAAAAAATATGAAGAACCTGAAGTGTTTCAAGAGGAGTCAGTGCAATTTAAAAAATAATCTGACTGATATTAAATATTTTTTATATATGTGTTCGTCCATCATTAAAGCAGTGGTTCAGTCACAGCAGTTTTTATAACTTTAGCCTCAAATATATTATATGGGTCAATATGATTTAATTTAAAGTTTATTGATAAAATCCCAGTAAAATGTCTCCTGAACACTTCTAACTATGAGTGTTTGTTAAATTCCTAGCGTAACTTCTTCAAATCATGTCTTTTAGGAAGAACAACAACTGACCCTGACAGTAATTAAGTCTAAAACTAAGACAAATCGACTCCAAACACGACTTTCCTTGGCGCTGGCGTTAGGTATTTACCCGTCATGTTTGGTACCGTTGGAAAGATGGGGATTCCCTCTAGACAACCCTTAAATAGAAATCTACAGAATTATAGATTTGAACCAATGGGAGGCCTCAGAACAAAGCCTTCTACACTAAACTAAAGCCCTTGTTGCTATGGCGATGTTGAAAAACAGCCTCTGATTGGTTGAATTAGTGTCACACAAACATTTTTAATAAACTTTAAGATAAATATAAAATCTGAATTTATGAAATTTGACCAAAGTGACTGGTTTTGTGCTGGAGGGACACATTTGTATTTGATCCACTATGATCTGCAACTGCGACTGAGGCCATGGTCCTCCGACAGAAAAGGGCAGAGTGTCCTCTCCGGGTCAGGGGGAGGGTCCTGCCTCAGGTGGAGGAGTTCTAGTACCTCAGGATCTTATTTGCGAGTGATGGAAGGATGGTGCGAGAAGTCAACAGGTGGATTAGGGTGGCATCCGCAGTAATGCAGGTGTGAAACCGATCCGTTGTGGTGAAGAAGGAGCTAAGCCAGAAGGCGAAGCTCTTGGTTTTCCAGTTGATCTACGTTCAGACCCTCACCTATGGTCATGAGCTTTGGGTCATGACTGAAAGAATGAGATCACAGGTACAAGCGGCAACCTTTGTAGTGTGGGCGGGGCTCAGCCATAGAGATAGGGTAAGAAGCTCGGACATCTGGGAGGGACTCAGGGCAGAACCGCTGCTCCTCCATGTCCAGAGGAGCCAGCTGAGGAGGCTCAGGCATCTAGTGAGGACGCCTCCTGGACGCCTCCCTGGGGAGGTGTTCCGGACATGTTCATCCGGGAGGAGACCTCGGGGCCGACCTAGGACACGCTGGAGGGATTATATGTCTGGTTCAGCCTGGGAACGCCTCGGAATTCCCCTGGAGGAGGTGGCTGAGGTGAGGGAAGTCTGGGCTGCTTTACTGAGGCTGCTGCCCCCCGTGACCTGGACCCCGATAAAACGGAAGACGAAAAGTATGAGTATGAGTAGTCATTCGCTCTCACATGCTCCCTCTGGTGGTGGTAAACTAGATGTGTCCACAGTTGTCCTGGGGCAGACTGACAGAAGGGTGGCAGACATTTTGCGCCCCCTCTGACGACCACTGAACATTCATACACGAGTGAGTGACACTGGAGGCAGGACGTGAAGTGTCTTTGCCCAAGGACACAACAGGCTAGGACAGAGCGGGAATCAAACCGCTAACCCTTCAGTTCATAGACGACCAGCTCTACCAACTGACCCATGGCCGCCCTCTATTTTAATTTATTTTAGGACATGCTGGCCTGGGAACACCTCGGGATTCCCCTGGAGGAGCTGGCTGAGGTGAGGGAAGTCTGGGATACTTTACTGAAGCTGCTGCCCCCGAGACCTGGACCTGGACCTGGACCTGGACCTGGACCTGGATAAGTGCCGATGATGATCTGCAACTTATAATGAACCTGTGGAAATGATAAATGGAAGCATAATAGAATATCCTTTTTTTTCATTGGTTTGTCAATGTAAACATTTTCATGATTTAATTTGACTTTTTTCACTTTAAAATAGGGTGAAATGTTTGAAGTTTACATTATTTATATATTATATTATGTTATTATTTCACTGGTTCAGCTTCGCTTCAGTCAAATTTAGCTGAATGTGGAACTGAAGGGAAATGAGTTTGACACTTGAGGTGCAGTAATGATATGAAATTAAAACAACTAAAGCCACGAATATACAAGAGAACAACTGGACAACAACTGACCACTGCACTGACCAGTACAACAACTGACCACTGCACTGACCAGGACAACAACTGACCACTGCACTGACCAGTACAACAACTGACCACTGCACTGACAGACAGACAAACAGATAGATAGATAGATAGATAGATAGATAGATAGATAGATAGATAGATAGATAGATAGATAGATAGATAGATAGATAGATAGATAGATAGACTTATAAATATAATATATTCATAAAAGTGCCTTGTGTTCAGCAGCAGTAGAATAACTGACCACTGCACTGACAGACAGACAGACAGACAGACAGACAGTATATGACCAGTATATATTAAAGGGTTAATACCTGTTTATTAAAAGGCTGTAAAATATTCAGTACATGACAATATTTGTAGATTTTTCTCACAATTTGTCTTTAGTTTTTTTGTAAACTAAATATGAATCAATATTGATTAATGTTAACTGTTAAATCTTAAACATTGTTGACATGTGTGAATATTATATTTAAATAGTTTTAATTGCACATGTAACTTTTATTTTGTGTTATGAGGGGAGCCAATAATGTGCATTGTTAAGGTCACGTGATGTGAAGGTTAAAACCTGTGTGTGCGCACGGCAATAAACTCTCTTTTGCCTGGACTTCCACATGAACGAGTCATGAATGTTTATTTCATGAAGTTTAATTCCGTTATCCCTGAGTTTCCACGAGTCTCCGTGTGATAAGATGATCTGGTAAAACAAACATCCTTAAACCATTTACTGATCTAAACTGGTTAATACATGTTGATCCATTCATTCTATCAAAACATTTCAACAACTGGCTTAAAATACACTTTTATCGCAATAATTCCTACAATAAAATGTACGAAAACTTGCAAATGGAGAATAAAATTAGCAAAAACATATTTGAAAATAATGAAAAAAAACCTTGCAATTAATCGAATAAAAGTTAATAAATCCTTGTAAAGTGAAGAGAAAATGACCCACAAAGTCAAAAATGTGAAAAAAAAATATCTAGGTTTAAAATATATATATAAATATTAATATTAATAGAAATGTGTATATATAAATATAAATATAAATGTGTATATATAAATATAAATATAAATGTATATATATAAATATATATATATATATATATATATATATATATATATATATATATATATATATATATATATATATATATATATATATATATGTGTGTGTGTGTGTGTGTGTGTGTGTGTGTGTGTGTGTGTGTGTCCACTTTACCGCACAAACATACACACTTGCGCATGTCCTCGTGGGCTCCTGTGACTTTTTTGCATTTGAACCGTGAACTTCCAGTGCGCGTCTGTGCCATGGGATTGTTTGGGAAGCCCGACCGAGCTGTACCGTGCCGTGCCGTGCGCGCTCATGTGGGCGTGTTTCCGTCGGCCCCAACAGTCTGCGCTCTTGTGCGGAGCCCAGAGCGCAAAAACGCACTTCTGCTGCTGCGACCGGAGATCGCGCAAAAAAAAAAAAACAGACAGCAGCTCGTCCAGTGTCCCGTCCAGGGCCGACGCCTGCGCACACCACCACAGCCCCCCGGACCGGACCTAAGTGAGTGAGTGGGTGAGTTGAGTGAGCGGGAGCGGGCACGAGCCTCCCCCGGCCCATCTGCCATCTTCCCCCGGTGACTCCTGCAGCCATGGACGCGTCTGCGCCGGCGCTGCGTCTGGGCCTGCTCCTGCTTTTCCTGGGGAATTTACCGTGTTTCCACTCAGCTCCTTCTGCGCACAGGAGGAACAGAGGAGCCCGGATCCTCCAGCAGGACGGACAAAGGTCAAATAAATTCTTAAAAGACATCTTCGGGTCCGCGCATCCCATCACGAGTCCGCACAAAGAAGAAGCAAAGGACGCGATCGTTCCGCACGAGTACATGCTCTCCATTTACCGGACCTACTCCGCCGCAGAGAAACTGGGACTAAACGCCAGTTTTTTCCGCTCTTCTAAATCTGCCAACACCATAACAAGTTTTGTGGACAGAGGAACAGGTTAGTTTCAGTCTTCAGCCAATCTCCTTCTGTGCTGTTCTTTACTCACTTACTCACATCATCATATAATTTAACTCCAAATCCCTAAAAACTGTGCGTAAAACTTCAGAATAACTACTTTTACGCATAGTTTTGAAGAACTTTTTTTAAAAAAGAAGGAAAAAACAAAGTGTTAAATGTTAATATATGTGTGGCTGGATATATTATTATTTTTTTTACTGTGGTTTTGGCTCCCGATCCATGTCCCGTTTTTTCCTCCAGTGTGTAGTTGTATTACAGCTGAATTAACCTCTGAGGAACACGACAGTAAAACACTAATTGAAGCTCTGTCTAAATTAAGGCTGTAAATCAACTGCAGCTCCAGCACAAAAAAAGAAAAAAAACCCTCATGTGTTCCAAACCTCCACGTGAGCGGAAAATAGAAACTTTGTTTAACTGAACAAAAGTTAATAGAATAATAAAATAAGTTGCATTTTTAAAAAAATGTTTTTTCCTATTTAAAAAAAGGTGGAAAAGCGCAAAAACAATTTAAATAAAACCCAAAGATCGAAAATAATTTATAAACAGATCATTTTATTCGAAGGCCGCGATGGATTTGATATTTTTTTGTTCTTTTTTGTGTGTTTTTTCCTTTTTTGTTTTTTTCCGACGGGTGGTCTCCAAAGGGCCCGGGGGCCGCGGCGGTGCGGGCCGGTGTGAGAAACAGGTGTTTGGCTCCGTTAAACATGTGGAGAAAACGGAGAAAATAAACAATATCTGATCAATACAAAGAAAATCCGATTAATACAAAGAAAAACTGATCAATACAAAAGCATCCAGTTCATGTTTACAGGACAAATAATAATAAAAAAAACAATCACTCTTAACTTTTCCTTCCGTCTTTTTTCAAACACTCTGAGCTTCAACACACGCAGAAATAAATAAACAAACAAACAACAACAACAACAACAACAACAACAGCAACAATAATAATAATAATAATTAATGTGCCTAAAAACTTATTTTAGTGTGAAATGTTTTATTAAAATCTAAAAAATAGGACCCCCCCCCCCCCCCCCCCAAAAAAAAAAGTTCTCCTTAAATTAAAAAAGCTGTCAGTTGGCCTTTTTTGTGTGCGCGCCACTCGTGCACGTGCGTCAGTGATTTTTTTTTTTATGGTAGAAAGTTTGATGTGAAGTGTCACCGGCTCTGACCCCGGATGGAGGCTGTGATTGGAGGGTTTTAACTGGGTGATCTAATGGAGTGTTCATGTCATAACATATCAAACACTGTCTTTTCTCCCATTATCACCCCCCCCCCCCCTCACCCCACCTCACCCCCTCACCCCCGGTGTTTTACCGGAGCCTCCTCCATAGTTTTATTTATTTTTAAAAACATACTTTTTCTTTCACTTCACGCATGATAGTTTTTTTTCCTCTATATTTTAACCTTTCTTTAGTTATTTCTCAGCATTTAAACCTAATATTCTCGACTGCATTGAAAGAAGTAAAACACTGAATAAACTTAAAAATTCTTCTTTAATTTTGACTTTTTATCTAATACAATTTTTAACTTTTTATGGCATAAATTTCGACTTTTTTTTTTCCTCATGATTTTGACTTTTTATGGTCACACATAAAAAAAAATCTAGTTGAGTGAATCAAATTGAATTGTATAGGATTAGGGTTGTTTTAACTGAATTTAATTTATTTCACTCAAGTAGATGTTTTTATGTGTGACCTACTGAGGAAGAATGTTTAAGTTCATTCAATGTTTTACTTTTTTCAGTGAATATTTTGTGTTTTTTCACTGAACATCATGTTCTTTCCTCTATTTTCATGTCAAATGTTCGTAGGATTAAATAAAAAAAAGACAAACGGAAGAAAAATGTTATTTTTCAGCAAAAATAGAACATTAACTGAATATAAGAAATGTGAAACATCTTTCACTTTTATTGTTTTTCTTAATTTTCTTGCTTATTTTATTTATTCTTCTTTTTTTGGCTTATTTTTAGTATTTCAATAGTTTTTCAATATTTATTTCTATTCATTATTTTAAATATAAACCTACTGTTATTGATTCAACTCCATGTCTTATTTGTTTTACTGGTGAATTAATGTTGGAGAAGATTGTGTCACAGAGTAAAAAAAAACTAATTAAACAAATAGAGACATAAATAAATAAATAAATTTCAGATTTGTCATAAAATTTTAAACTGGAATAAAACTGAACAAATATATTAAATGTAAAACAAAGCAAATAAACAATATGGAGTAGTAATAATCGTAATAAAATAAATAAGATGACTGTGTTTCCATGGTCACTATAGGAAGCATCTTCTGAAAAGACAAATAACTGTATTTTACACCAATTATTTCCACATATTATTGTAATTATTTCCAGTTTTGAGTCAGTAAATGTTTGTTTTTATGGATTTTATGGATTAAATCACCTCCATCAGGGGAAAAAAAACACCACGGAAAAAGGGAAGAGGAAAGAGGCCACTTCTGACGCATAAAAAACAAACACTTTTCCTCCTTTTTTCTTTTTTACTGTGTGCACTTACATGATCTATGGCTTCTTGAGCTTTTCAAGTCAGTTGTAGAAGCAGGCTGGTGTTTCCTGCAGGTCACAAAAGGAAACATCATCAAAGAAAAAGAATAAAGTCAATCTGAAAATGACTGTTGACACTTTGAGCTAAAACTCATTAAACTGCAGATGGTGAAAAGACTGATTTAACTATACTAACTAACTATACTAACTAACTATACTAACTATACGAACTATATTAACTCACCATACTAACTAACTATACTAACTATATTAACTATACTAACTAACTATAGCTCTCTCTCACCCCCCTCTCTCTCTTCTTACTCTCTCTCTCTGTTCAAACGGAGGCATAAATGACAAAAACATGTTTTGCATTTGTTCACATCCAACCAACAAGGTCACACTAAAGTCCACACATGCCTTTTTAACCCAGTAATAAAACATCCCTCGTCCTGTTTCACTTCTGTAGGATTATTACCCACAGAGTCTGCGCGGAAAATGGGGGAAAAAAAAGCCTTTTTTTTTTTAAAGGTGTACACTGTTAAAGTGCAGCTTTGCTCAAATTAAAAAGAAATTGATGTTTGTTTGTCACACTGAATATATTTGACTTCACAGAATCTAAAATTAAGTCACTTGTTGAAAACTGATTCTTTTATTTTGACATAAACCATATGACTGTACACTGTAAAAACACACACACACACATATATATATGTATGTGTATATGTATATGTATATGTATATATATATATATATATATATATATATATATATATATATATATATATATATATATATATATATATATATATATATATATATATATATATGTATATGTATATGTATATTTATATGTACATGTGACCCTCCAGCACAAAACCAGTCACTTGGGTCAAATTTCATAAATTCAGATTTTATATTTATCCTAAAGTTTATTAAAAATGTTTGTGTGACACTAATTCAACCAATCAGAGGCTGTTTTTCAACATCGCCATAGCAACAAGGGCTTTAGTTTAGTGCAGAAGGCTTTGTTCTGAGGCCTCCCATTGGTTCAAATCTATAATTGTGTAGATTTCTATTTAAGGGTTGTCTAGAGGGAATCCCCATCTTTCCAACGGTACCAAACATGACGGGGAAATACCTAACGCCAGCGCCAAGGAAAGTCGTGTTTGGAGTCGATTTGTCTTAGTTTTAGACTTAATTACTGTCAGAGTCAGTTGTTGTTCTTCCTAAAAAGACATGATTTGAAGAAGTTACGCTAGGAATTTAACAAACACTCATAGTTAGAAGTGTTCGGGAGACATTTTATGGATACACTTTAAATTCAATAATTTTGACCCGTTTAATGTATTTGAGGCTAAAGTTAGAAAAACTGCTGTGACTGAACCACTACTTTAATGATGGAGGGACATATATATGATATATTAGGGGTGTGATGAGACACTCAGCTCATGAGATGAGACGAGACACGAGATTGGGTTCACAAGAGGAAGACGAGATGGATTTGATAACTCTGTAAGCGTTAACTTTTAATGAACTTTTTCATTTTAATGAACTTTTTAATGAACTTCTTCCCCTACAAATTGAAACTAAAATAAAACGTTACAAAAGTTAAAATAAAATAAATAAGATTATATATTTCTCCTTTTTTCAAAATCAAATGTGGCTCTTGACTGTGTGAATGTGTTTGTTAGTGTTGTGTGGTTTGTCTTTGCAGATGCAGTTGTTTATTTGAGTACTGAGCTGTGGTGGAGCTGGAAATGTCTCTGCATTCTGCTCATATTAGTCGCCATCGTTTGTATACAGTGTGGCGCTTCACACACCCCTGATGTACAGGGAGACAGAGACAGAGACAGAGACAGAGACAGAGACAGAGACAGAGACATACCATTGTGTTTGTTTTGTCACTTTCACCTTCAGTGGTGTTTGTTGACAGATGTTTGGTGGGTGTAGATCCAGGGACTATTGAATTTGATGAGTTTTCGTGACCTTCCTGTAATGTTGTCAAAAAAATCGATTTTAGATACTAAATCGATATTGACCCTTGGTATCTAATTAGACTAAGTTGCTGGAAAATCGATTTTGTTTTTATGGCGCGTCGCCGCTTTTTTGTAGCGGGTAACGTTAAGAATTGTAAACAGGCATCAACGCGGTCAGCTCTGGCACAGCCATAATGCCGGCGTGTAAGTTAAAGTCTCTTTTTTTCTCCAGCTGCCTCTGACAGCACACGGGATGACGCCAGTGCGACCACAGACCTATACACTATTTCTATAGGTCTGTGATTGGACCATCCGATGTAACTTTGCTTTTAAAGGCCTCGATATAGTCGAACATTTATGCGCGCGGGCGGCAGCCAGGCGGTAGCGCATAGTATCACGTTACCACCACGGAGGCCACCGTGAGCATGTCAGCCTATCATTTTTGACGTGCGCGCTGCTAGTCCCGTATGGCAAGCCAAAGTGTTCACATAGCCACGCGTTGTCTTCATTATATCACGCGTTACAGGACGCGTTCTGTAACGCGTGATATAATAAAGACAATGCATGGCTATGTGAACACTGTGGCTTGCCATAGTCCCGCAAGGGGTCCGCGGTGACCTCCGCGGTGGTCACATGATGCAATACGCTGCCGCCCGCGCACATAATCGCTCGACCATAAAGAGGCTTGCAGTTAGCACTGCAGAAGGGCTTGAGCAAAAAGATAGGCCTACCTTAACTTACCAAGAGATAGACATGCATTTATTCTGCACCCGCACTCACTACCTTTTTTTAACAGTCCATGGAGGACATTTTAAAAGGAATCCCTCACATCTCCAGTATCGAAATTAGTATCGAGTATTATCCTTAGTATCGGTATCGAGTTGGAAATTTTAGTATCGTGACAACACTACCTTCCTGGGGTGTGCAGGGCGTATATGTCGGGCGATGGCACAGCGCGTGGACATGTTTCTTTTCCACAAATTCGGGGGGTTGGTGGGGTTTCATCGGCATGTCTTTTGTTCGTGCTGGTGGAGTGACGGCTGCCTCCTCATGTTTAACTAGTTCAGGTTTATTCTTACATTATAGTTTGTAAATGTCAATATTTCCATATTTTTTATGTCATTTAAAAAAAAAAAACTAAAGTTAGTTCCACAAACCTGACTGTAGAATTATTGACCTTTGAAAATTCATCCAAGGGGCCGCATTGGAAACTTTGGTGGGCCGCATTTGGACCCCGGGCCACATGTTTGACACCCCTGTAGTAATGAAATAAAAAATAAGACACTTTGAACATTCGGGACTGTCGACATGTGGATTTTCAGCAGGTTCAGTTTGAGCAGGAATGTTGTCGTTGGCATAAAAGGAGCAAAAATGTTGAATAAATGTTGGAGGGGAAGAGTTTTAATGAGGAAAATGGGAATTTACAACTGTTAATTATCTGCCGAACAGAAATTTGATTTGTCTGAGGTCTTATAAAAATAAAAAAAAAGAATAAAAATAAAAACCACAGGCTCCTAATGCAGACCATACGACTCAATAAAAGTGATTTAACCCTTTGATGCATGAATTATGATAAAGTTAGTCAAGTTTTTTTTATTAGTGCTGTCAAATGATTAAAGTTTTTAATCAGATTAATCACAGCGTTGGTTTGGATTAACTTGAATTAATCATGAGCAAAACATTTTATGTCAGTCGACTGTTCTGTCTCTGTTTAGGGTTTTTTGTACTTAAAAGTTTTCCACAAAATACACAAAAATACACAAAAGCACACAACAATCAATCCAGAGAAATATATATAAAACATGTTAAAACTAAATAAAATTCACCCAAAAAATTAATTAACACAAAAAACTAATTAAATATTCAAAACATATTCAAAAACTGTTCTGAAATACAGAAAAAACACCAAAATAATATGATAAATATATGCAAAAGTACATAACACTGACCACTGTAGTGACCAGTAGAATAACTGACCACTGTAGTGACCAGTAGAACAACTGACCACTGTAGTGACCAGTAGAACTGACCACTGTAGTGACCAGTATAACAACTGACCACTGTAGTGACCAGTAGAACAACTGACCACTGTAGTGACCAGTAGAACTGACAACTGTAGTGACCAGTAGAACTGACCACTGTAGTGACCAGTATAACAACTGACCACTGTAGTGACCAGTAGAACAACTGACCACTGTAGTGACCAGTAGAACTCACCACTTTAGTGACCAGTATAACAAGTGACCACTGTAGTGACCAGTAGAACAACTGACCACTGTAGTGACCAGTAGAACTGACCACTGTAGTGACCAGTATAACAAGTGACCACTGTAGTGACCAGTAGAACAACTGACCACTGTAGTGACCAATAGAACAACTGACCACTGTAGTGACCAGTATAACAACTGACCACTGTAGTGACCAATAGAACAACTGACCACTGTAATGACCAGTATAACAACTGACCACTGTAGTGACCAGTAGAACAACTGACCACTGTAGTGACCAGTAGAACAACTGACCACTGTAGTGACCAATAGAACAACTGACCACTGTAGTGACCAGTAAAACAACTGACCACTGTAGTGACCAGTATAACAACTGACCACTGTAGTGACCAGTAGAACAACTGACCACTGTAGTGACCAATAGAACAACTGACCACTGTAGTGACCAATAGAACAACTGACCACTGTAGTGACCAGTAAAACAACTGACCACTGTAGTGACCAGTAGAACAAATGACCACTGTAGTGACCAGTACAATCATATCACTCCGTAGGTAGTTCGGCCACTTGTAAAGTAAATATTCACTACGTTGTAACGGCTATTTTATTCCAGTCTGTTAGAGTAGTAGCAGTAATAAGCTGTAATAACCCTAGAACAAGCAGGATAATGTATTGACCACATGTGACTATTGAAAAATATTTCCCGATGGGGCTGAACAGCACCTCGACGCCGAAGGCATGTTGATTGTCATGCGTGTGCATTATATTATTCCTTACTAATGCTTTATTATTATTATTATTATTATTATTATTATTATTATTATTATTATTATTATTATTATTATTATTATTATTAAAACAAATCCATACAGTAGTTGTCATTATTTCTAGAATCTTCTGTAATCATTTAGCTGCAGATCAAATGGAAGCTGAAAGAACCTGTTTTAAACGTTAGCAGTTGTTGTTTGTTCCAGTGAAGTTTCTTGGATGTTTGGTGAAACTTTCAGCCTTTTCTTTCCTCACTCTTATATGAATGTTTTCTATGAGCTGCAGAAGAAGAAAAGAAGAAGAAAAGAAGAAGAAAAGAATGTATTAATTGTCTAATGTTCAGTTGAGTGGAGACAGACAGTTGTATCTTCACCTGACTGAACCCCCTGATTTATAACTGATCCTGCTGTCTGTCTGTTAGTCTGTCTGTCTGTTAGTCTGTCTGTCTGTTAGTCTGTCTGTCTGTCTGTCTGTCTGTCAGTCAGTCAGTCTCTCTGTTAGTCTGTCTGTTAGTCTGTCTGTCTGTTAGTCTGTCTGTCTGTTAGTCTGTCTGTCAGTCTGTCTGTCTGTCAGTCAGTCAGTCTCTCTGTTAGTCTGTCTGTCTGTTAGTCTGTCTGTCTGTTAGTCTGTCTGTCCAGAGCAGTACAGTACACTTGGGACCCAAGCAGAAAGGTGACCAAACTAGTAACAGGTACCATGGGACCAGAACACTTTTGTTGTTCTGTACGAAACAGCAGAATGGAAACAGGGCTTTAGTTCCCGCACTGTTGTTTTGTGCCTAAACATTTCGATACAATAAACACATTCCTATGGTTTGTTAAAGGACTCATTCCATGGTTATTTCATTAATATTTTTGTTTTCTCCATTGTTATTGAATGCTTTTTGTGTTGGTTCTGTTTAAAAAAAACTTCTGCCAAAGAGGTTATGTTTTTGCCGGCGTTCGTTGGTTGATTTGGGCGTTTATTTGTTTATTTGTTTCAGGGTAGGTTGGTAATGGGGAGATCTGGAAATTATTCCATTTTGGTGGTGATCTGGGGGGGGGTTGGAGGTCTGCGGTCTCAGGGTGCTTTTCTAGTTTTCAGCTGATTTTGGAGCGTAGAAAAATGACTGGAGGTGGAACAACAGAGTTTACCAGTACGTCCTCATAAATGTCCATGACGCGGTGATGAGGCGTCTGTGATTGGCTCAGAATGTGTGAATTAACACTCCCCCTCCCTCTGGCTCTGTGTTTGTTTACTATAAATGGTTGCGATTTTCCCTTTTTGTAATAAAAATTAAGTAATATTACTGGAAAATTAATTCAAAGTCATTGTGATATTTTCCTCAAAAGTGGTGCAGGGGTTAGCACGGTGGTGCAGGGGTTAGCACGGTGGTGAAGGGGTTAGCACGGTGGTGCAGGGGTTAGCACGGTGGTGCAGGGGTTAGCACGGTGGTGCAGGGGTTAGCACGGTGGTGAAGGGGTTAGCACGGTGGTGAAGGGGTTAGCACGGTGGTGCAGGGGTTAGCACGGTGGTGCAGGGGTTAGCACGGTGGTGCAGGGGTTAGCACGGTGGTGCAGGGGTTAGCACGGTGGTGCAAGGATTAGCACGGTGGTGCAGCGGTTAGCACGGTGGTGCAGGGGTTAGCACAGTGGTGCAGGGGTTAGCATAGTGGTGCAGGGGTTAGCACGGTGGTGCAGGGGTTAGCACAGTGGTGCAGGGGTTAGCACAGTGGTGCAGCGGTTAGCACGGTGGTGCAGGGGTTAGCACGGTGGTGCAGGGGTTAGCACGGTGGTGCAGCGGTTAGCACGGTGGTGCAGGGGTTAGCACGGTGGTGCAGGGGTTAGCACGGTGGTGCAGGGGTTAGCACGGTGGTGCAGGGGTTAGCACGGTGGTGCAGGGGTTAGCACAGTGGTGCAGAGGGTGGTGCAGTGGTTAGCACTTGTGCCTCACAGATAGAAGGACCCTGGTTTTATTCCCACACCAGACCTTTCTGTGTGGAGTTTACATGTTCTCCTTGTGTCTGGGTGGGTTTTCTCCAGGTTCTCCAGTTTCCTCCCACCATCCAAACACATGCACTGATAGGTTAACTGGTTAATCTAAATCACCCATAGGTGTGAATGTGTTTGTCTATATATGTTCAGTCCTGAGATGACCTGGAGACTAATACAGGGTATACCCCGCCTTCACCCATTGTTGCTTGATTAGGCCCCCAGTGACCCCTGTTACCCTAGTGAAGATAAAGCGGGTTCAGATGATGAGACGAGACATTTTTGTGACTGTGACCTTTGACCTACATTCACCAAAATTAAAATGGATCTATTCTGGACCACCTCACACTTTTACTGAATATTTCATTGAAATCAGTCCAGTCGTATTTGTGTAAAGTTGCTGACAAACAAACAAACAAACAAAAGTAATTGCAACAAGGCAATCAGAGACAGCAGACCTCCACCAAGGCTTGATTTTTTCATTCACACGTGACGTGATCGAACTAATCCAAAACTGTTTTAACCTTGGACTGAATCTAATTTCCCCCTTTCCCCCTTTACACAGAGCTGTAAGGGGTAGGGCTTGAAAAGCAACACCTATGAATTGGGACACCCCTTCAACACTAACCTACGCATTCTCCAGCGCATTCTCACTCTTGGCGCGTCAAAATCTGACGTGCTGACCAAACGTTGGCTCAGAACCCTAACCCTGACCCTAACCCAGAGCAAAAACTGTTTTAAACCCGAGTGTCCCATATTGCCGTGGACGGGTTAGAAAGTAACTGTGTCTGAATTAGACACTGAGGGACCCCTTGTGCGTCAGATACCGAAGTTTGGTCAGTGCGTCGGATTTCGATGTGCTGGGAGTGAGACAGTGTTGCGTCATCAGTTCTCTTCACCAGTTGTTACATAATTTTAAAAAAACCAGCTTTAACTAGAAGTAAACAAACATGTCTACTGCTGTAGTTGTGTCGTTCTCCTGGGATACGACAATATTTTTACTAATATCTGCGATGAATCTGGGAAGTGCTATGCATCGACCGGTTACTCCACGTTTACATAGTGTGTTTTTGGTTTTATGGAGAAAATGACCATTTCACATTGTGATAATGTCAAACTTTATACAATACAACAGTTATCACAACTGAAAAAGTTGAAAATACTACATTTGTGTACTTCTTTCTTAGTTCATTTTTAGAAGGATTCGCATTGTATTCTGGGAAATTTATCATACCCCTCCTTTTGGAGTCTGCCTCTGGAAAATCTTGGTTTGAAGGAGTATAAAGCCCCTCCCCTTCCCCCTACCCATCTGCCTTAACCTGAATGAAACACCCCTACCCCTACATGTGGACACACAAAACACAGGGTAAGAGATGACAAGAGATTCAGCGTTGGTCTCCAGTGGAAGTTTGGGTCTTTAAGGGTTAACAAAAGAAACAGGTAAATACAGAGAATAAACACCACAGTGGATTTTTTATGGGTTAAATGTTAGACTGAGCTGAAAGGAAAGAAAAGTTTACTTCCACTCTGCCAAAGAAATGGAAATTAATAATCAATCTGTCGTCAAGTAAAATGAAAACAGAACAATTGTTTTATTAAAACTCGCTGATTTAGATTGAAAATGACGTGTCCTTCAAATATCATCAGACTGTGGAGTTCGGAGAAAAGATGAAAAAAAAAAAGTTTCAGTGATGACATGTTCTTACACAGAATAAATACATTAAAAAAAAAACACTGGCTGAGATTAGATCCTTCCGTGGAGGAAAAAAAATACGCACATGCAATGAATTTGTAGGAAATAAAATTAAGTGTAGGAGGAAGCGTCGGGGCTGTGGAGAATTAGACCCTTTATTTATCTGCACTTTTATGCAAATCTAAGCAAATTAAGTCAGAGCGTCTGACCTGTGTGGATGGTTTCATCAGATCAGTGAAATGACGGTGGTTCATCTTCATCTGCTGCCAAAGCCCACGCTCTTCAACTGGAATAAATACACTGTAAAAGTTCAACTGTCAAAGTCTGGTCCCTGAAAGAGGACTGAGGGTCTGAGGAAGAGGACTGGGGGTCTGAGGAAGAGGACTGAGGGTCTGAGGAAGAGGACTGGGGGTCTGAGGAAGAGGACTGGGGGTCTGAGGAAGAGGACTGAGGGTCTGAGGAAGATAAAAACATGAGGAAAGAGAACTAATGTATATATATATATATATATATATATATATATATATATATATATGTAGACAGACCAGGGTACCACCATCAGTGTTTTGACGTCTATGACGTCTTTAAAACATGTTAATAATAAATAGTGTGACATGAAGCAGCTGGTGTTAATGACTGAAACTGACCCAGTTTTTATTTGGTGTCGATAAAACACAAAACTGAACACATGATAGTTTTAATGTTCACTTCTACTGTAGTACTGTTCCACTGTACTACTGTAGTATTACTCTACTGTACTACTGTACTACTGTAGTATTACTCTACTGTACTACTGTAGTATTATAGTATTGACATTTTACAGTGTAGACCCCCCCCCCCCCCCGTAGACTCTAAGTGAATGTGACTGTACTTCTTGTCTTCTTTTATCGTTGCAGACGCTCTTTTGAACTCTCCACTGCGAAGACAAAAGTATCTGTTTGATGTGTCGACCCTTTCAGACTCAGAGGAGTTGGTGGGAGCAGAGTTACGCATCTTTGGCCGCTGGGCGCTGGAGCCCCCGGCCCTCTACCGCGTACAGCTCCGACCCTGCCGCTCCGAGCGCCCGCCGGACCCCGGGGCGGCGGAACCCGCGGACGTCAAGGCGGGCTGGAAGGTTCTGGACGTGTGGGAGGTGTTCCAGACGCACCTTCATCACCACCATCATCATCTTCACGGGCAGAAGCAGCTGCTGTGTCTCCAGCTCCAGGTGACCGCCGCTCAGTCCGACACCGAACTGGACCTGAGGCGTCTGGGGCTGGAGCGAAGGGGGCGGAGCCAGCAGGAGAAGGCCATCCTGGTGGTCTACAGCCGCTCCAGGAAGAAAGAGAACCTGTTCAATGAGATGAAGGAGAAGATTAAGGCTAGGAGGTGGGTACAGCACTGTAAAAAACTAAAATAAAAGGCTAGGACATGGGTACAGCACTGTAAAAAACTAAAATAAAAGGCTAGGACATGGGTACGGCACTGTAAAAAACTAAAATAAAAGGCTAGGACATGGGTACGGCACTGTAAAAAACTAAAATAAAAGGCTAGGACATGGGTACAGCACTGTAAAAAAACTAAAATAAAAGGCTAGGACATGGGTACGGAACTGTAAAAAACTAAAATAAAAGGCTAGGACATGGGTACGGCACTGTAAAAAACTAAAATAAAAGGCTAGGACATGGGTACAGCACTGTAAAAAAACTAAAATAAAAGGCTAGGACATGGGTACGGCACTGTAAAAAAACTACAATAAAAGGCTAGGACATGTGTACGGCACTGTAAAAAAAATAATAATAAAATGCTAGGATGTGGGTACGGCACTGTAAAAAACTAAAATGAAATGCTAGGACGTGGGTACAGCACTGTAAAAAACTAAAATAAAAGCCTCGGACGTGGGTACAGCACTGTAAAAACTAAAATAAAAGGCCTGCAGATGGGTACAGCACTGTAAAAACTAAAATAAAAGGCTAGGATGTGGAAAAAAATAAACAGACAAGGAGGTGGGTGCACTATAAAAAATTAAATAAAGCAGCCAGGTGGTGAGTGCACTGTAAAAAATTATAAAAGACCAGGAAGTGGGTGCAATATAAAAAATAAAATAAAAGACCAGAGGGTGGATACACTGTAAAAATGTAATATTTGCAGTTGAGTACACTGTAAAAAATAAACTAAAAGGCCAGGAGCTGGGTACACTTTAAAAAGGTAAAAGGCCTGCAGGTGGGTGCACTGTAAAAAATAATACAATAAAAAGGCCTGCAGGTTGGTCCACTGTAAAAAAACGAAATACCGGGAAGGTGTGATGCACTGTATAAAAAGACTTTAAAAAAGATGAGGGGGGTGTGTACTGTTAAAATATTTATTAAAAGGACAGGAGGTGAATGCAATGTAAAAAATAAAAAAGGCCAGAAGGTATGTGCACTGTAAAATAATTTTATAATAGGCAAGGAGATGGGTGTACTGTAAAAAAATAAATAAAAGCCAGGAAGTGAGTACAGCACTGTAAAAAATAATACAAAAAAATCACAGGAGGTGGATGCACTGTAAAAACTAATAAAGGCCATGCCATTTTAAACTGTTGCTTATGTACACAAAGGTTGTTCTATCAGTATTTTCACTTATAGTTTCTTATTTTTATCTTTTTATATATTTTTCTGGTCGTTTTTTACAGTTTGGGAGAGAAGGAAGAGTACACAGCAGTAATGAAGGAGGAGTGGGGGGCACCCAGGGGAGGCAGAGGAGGAGAGGGGCCCAGGCGACGGAGGAGGACGGCGCTTAGCAACCGGCACGGGAAGAGACACGGGAAGAAGTCCAAGTCCAGGTGCAGCAAAAAGGCGCTGCACGTCAACTTCAAAGAGCTGGGCTGGGACGACTGGATCATCGCACCGCTGGACTATGAGGCCTACCACTGCGAGGGCGTGTGCGACTTCCCCCTGCGCTCGCACCTGGAGCCCACCAACCACGCCATTATCCAGACGCTGATGAACTCTATGGACCCCAACAGCACCCCCCCCAGCTGCTGCGTCCCCACCAAGCTCAGCCCCATCAGCATCCTCTACATCGACTCTGGGAACAATGTGGTTTATAAACAGTACGAGGACATGGTGGTGGAGCAGTGTGGCTGTAGGTAGCGCTGCGTTAGCGCCCCGCACACCTTCAAGGACAACAACAGCACATCAAAGACGTTAGTCTTGATGGGTTCCAGGTTGGAGATTAAAAAAACACAGTTTGGCGAGCAGGTGCTTTTCCTCACACAGGTCTGAGATGCCATGATGCGCGAAAAGGGAAGCAGAGGCCACTTCTATTTATTCAGACTAAATAAGGTACACACTCACCTTAAAAGTCGTAGGAATCCTTTCTGATCGACGCAGCATGTAATAATAATAAAATACTACGTGGACTGAGCTTCTAAAGCGCAGTTTCTGCACATGTGCACAAAGCGCTCGACAGACACTGACATTCACACGAACCAGCAGGTGGCGCTGCCATGGAAGGCACTGGGAGACATTTAGGCTTCAGGGAGTTTGCCCAAGGACACTTCCACATGTGGATGGCCGGAGCCGGGATTCAAACCACCAACCCTTTGCTCATTGGACGACCAGCTCGACCAACTCAACCAGAGCCGCTTGAAGAAGAAGGATGGAATCTATTTCTATAGTGCTTTTCTAGGCACCTGAAGCACTTGACATTATTGATCCATTATTCATTCACTCTCACATTCTCACTCTGGTGGAAATGAACTCCATCTGTATCCATGGAGAGGCTAAGTGCCGCCCTTCTACTTCCGGTCCATGGGTGCTTAGCTCGCAAAAAATGTGAATGGGAGTGAATGGAGCGAGTCAAGATAAATTCTGATTCCATTTGACAAATGCTCTGAAATTCACATACGATAGTGATTAATAATAAATATTTGATGTGTCATAGACAGACCACCTCTTTTTAATGGGAAGCAAACTTTACGTTAGGTTTTATGTGGGCTTAGCAAGAGACTACAATGTGTCGCCTATGTGACGTCACACTCCACTCAGCTGTGGAGTCTGTGGTGACGTCACATGTTCTCCAGGCGTGTAGTTTAAATTATTAACAGGTTTTACTCACAGATGAATCAGCTGTTGGTTAACAGAAGCAGATGAAACACACATCAATAATTATAATTTATTATGAGCTACAACATGTGTGTGATTTAGGTCACATGACAAACCAGATACCATTTTAACATTTTATTTACCATTGAATACCATTCATTAATTTTCCGATCTCAGACCCCATGAGCCTCTTGGAAGGGACGGAGACTTAAGCTCCACATAGTTACTCTGGGGGGTGGAGCTAAACTCCATCTGTTTCCATAGTTACTCTGGGGGGTGGAGCTAAACTCCATCTGTTTCCATAGTTACTCTGGGGGGTGGAGCTAAACTCCATCTGTTTCCATAGTTACTCTGGGGGGTGGAGCTAAACTCCATCTGTTTCCATAGTTACTCTGGGGGGTGGAGCTAAACTCCATCTGTATCCATAGTTACTCTGGGGGGTGGAGCTAAACTCCATCTGTTTCCATAGTTACTCTGGGGCAGTGATGCCAGGGTGACGGACAAGCCCCTCCTACCACTGCCCAACATTCATATACATTCATACACAGTAAATTTTGCAGTGTTAAATCAACACTTAGAGAGTTTATTTAACTTCTTCGAGAGTGTATTTGGTCCCATTGTCTCCAAATTAACACTGCAAAATCTACAGTGTATATCAGTGTGATTGACACTAGAGGCCGGAGGGGGAGGGGCCTGCCCAGGGGCACAACGGACTGATGTGGACAAAGCAGGATTCAAACTGCCAACCAGTTATTGAACAACCTGCTCTGGCCTGAGCCACAGACACACGCTATCAGTTAAACAGGTTGTTTTGTTTGTGTCTGTTTTTGGCACAAAGGGATGGGGGGGTACGGACATGAGGCCAGATGATTGGGGGGTTAGAGGGTGGGGGGGGGGTGTGTGTGAGAGAGAGAATGGGGGTGGAGGGGGTGGGGGTTAGGGTTCATCCAGAAGAACTGGAGTCATTACAGAGTTTACCTAAAGAAAGAGAGGAAGAGGAGGAGGAGGAAGAGGAGCTGGTGCCCACATGAGATTAACCTGATGGAGAACAGGATAGGACAGGACAGGACAGAACAGGACAGAACAGGATAGGACAGGATAGGATAGGATAGGACAGGACAGAACAGGATAGGACAGGACAGAACAGGATAGGACAGGATAGGATAGGACAGGACAGAACAGGACAGGACAGGATAGGATAGGACAGGGCAGAACAGGACAGGACAGGATAGGACAGGATAGGATAGGACAGAACAGGATAGGACAGGACAGGACAGAACAGGACAGAACAGGATAGGATAGGACAGGACAGGATAGGACAGAACAGAACAGGATAGGACAGGACAGGACAGGATAGGATAGGATAGGATAGGATAGGATAGGATAGGACAGGATAGGATAGGATAGGACAGAACAGGACAGGATAGGACAGGATAGGACAGGACAGGACAGGATAGGACAGGACAGGATAGGATAGGACAGAACAGGACAGGACAGGACAGGACAGGACAGGACAGAACAGGACAGGACAGGACTGGATAGGACAGGATAGGATAGGACAGAACAGGACAGGACAGGATAGGACAGGATAGGACAGGATAGGACAGGACAGGATAGGATAGGACAGAACAGGACAGGACAGGACAGGACAGGACAGGACAGGACAGGACAGGACAGGACAGGACAGAACAGGACAGGACAGGACAGGACCGGATAGGACAGGATAGTGTTGTGGATGTTCGTCATGGATCAAGGATGTCACCACCAGAAGTTGAGTAGGAAAAGGCTCAGTTTATTTTGACATGTATGTGTCTTTTATAGTCCATTTTCAGACACCAGTCACCCACACTAAACCTGCTCTAACCAGTTCCTTGATGTCATTTGACGTCAGGGCTTGATGTCGTCTTCTCGTATAAGAACAGAACATTCACATTTACTTTCTTATCCTCAGATGGAATTCCAGACCTTGACAAACATAGCTGTGAGACCATCTCTACCATAAATATATGCCTTTATATACATATAGGTATATATATTTCCTTCAATAGGACAGGACAGGATAGGATAGGACAGGATAGGATAGGACAGGACAGAACAGGACAGGACAGGACAGGACAGGACAGGACAGGACAGGATAGGACAGGACAGGATAGGACAGGACAGAACAGGACAGGACAGGACAGGACAGGACAGAACCACCAACCAGAACCTGATGGAGAAAAAGCACAAACACTGAGTCCAACGTTTGGTTCGATAATTCTGGTTTTTTTGCTGGAATCTCTGCATGTTTGTTAAAATGCACTTCCACATGTGGACCAACAGTCAGAGACGAAAACCACAGGAAGAAAAAAACCCAGCCCATATTTAAATGCACATTAGCTTTGAATGCACTGCTGTTCCTTATTTTTTCAACTGTAAATATTTGTACAGATGGAAAACTTTTCAAAGTGCAACGAATGAAGAAATGACAAAACGACATTTCTTTGTAAATATACAAATGCACTCAAATCGGTATAATTTCTATTCTATAATTATTTTATTATTTGTGATGTACAGAGTTTCATGATAATCATATATTTCTTACGTTGATAAAGAGTAATTTAAGGTGTATTCAATATTTTTGCAGAGGTTGGAAAATACCATTATTAATGTCTACCTCATAATTACATATAGGATCTGAGTTTTGAGGTGCATTCAGTTTGAGTGTAAAGAGCTTTTACTATGATATATAAGATCATTTATATACATATATTACTGGATAATATTTCACACCATTACTGTACAAATAAAATCCAATTCAAAACAAAACCGCCAGCATTAATTATCTGATCATTCCTGTTTTTTTATCACCAACACATCTTTATTTTGGGCTTTTTACTGTGATTAAAAACACTAAAAATATGACTGTTCTTTTATTTTCTTTTACATTGATGAAACAAATGGATGTAGATCACATTATGGGTTCATTTTATCCCATAAATACCCAAACATCCATCCTTTAGTACATGCTGTTCCACTAATTCTATGAATACATGGAAATAACTGATGAATACCATAATTAATTTTTTTCATGGTTGTCAGATATGACCATATTTGGACATTCAGAGTCTCTGTAGTTACCATGGAAACACCATCACCTTCTACAACAATGACTCACCAGTAAAATTCATGCAGTTGGATCAATGACAGTGGATGGAAACACTGGGTTTATATACACATATATACAGTGGTACCTCAATTTACGAAAGACCCAGCTAACGAACAATCCAAGTGCCGAAAAACGTTTACCTCAATTTTTCATCTCTAAATGCGAAAGAAAATTACATTTACGAAACAAAACTGAAACCTCTGAGACATAAATACAATGTCCATTACTGTACGTAACTATGTAATGTACCTACCGTACTCAGCATCCCATTGGCTATGAGGGAGTTACCCATGATGCTTTTCGTGAGCCTTTGACCCTCATTCATCCCAGAGTTCTAACCATACACGCGTCAAGGGCAAAGCCACCGCTGCCCCATGAGTCCCCCCCATGTGCACCTACTGAAACCCCACCACAGCATGCACCCACCACCAGCCCAAAGAAAGTGACTCCCGGTGCGAACGAAAAGAAGAAGTGAAACAGTTGACGACAAAAATGGAGGAGGCAGCCATCACTCCACCGGCACGAATGAAAGACATGCTGGTGAAACCCCACAAACCCGCTGGAAAAAAAACCACCCTGAAAAAATGTCCACGAGCTGTGCCATCGCCCACCCAGATCAGGCACCCCTGGAAGATCACGAAAAGCCGTCAAAGGCCGGTCCCTGGATCTACAGCCACCAAACGTTTGTCAACAAACACCACTGAAGGTGAAAGTGACAATTAAACCAAACCCAATGGTATGAAAATGACCCACATGTCTGGTATGAAAATGACCCACATGTCTGGTTCATTTAAATGGTTTAATGTTCAGTCACTGAAGACACCTTGACCCACTGACACCAATAAATTACATCTAAAATATACATTTTCTTTACCTTTTAATACATACTTCATACAAAATTGGTAATTAAAAAAAAATATTTCTAAAGGGTTTGAGGGGTAGTATTTGGGGCCTTGGAACAAATCAGGCCTTTTACATTTACATTGTGATTGTATTTATGAAAAAATCATGGTACAAAACAACTTCTGGAACTAATTAATTTTTGTAAGTAGAGGTACCACTATATATATTTGAGGTCCTTGGGTTGCGTGGTACTCAATGAACTTTACAACCTGAGTCTCATCCTCCATTTTGCCTCCAGTTGTCCCACAGTGTAGAGTGTTTGTGTTTGTGCTCTGTTATTCTCTCCATATCTTCACCTTTTTCACATCATGGCCCCAAAAAAGTAAGCAGTAACTTGTAGCGATGCTGGTCCAGCCAAGAGGAAAGCCGTTACCATGGAAACGAAGCTGGATATCATGAAAACAGGTTATTCAGGGGGTATCAAAGGGTTAATTCTGACTTATGTGGAAAATTCAGGTTACGTCACCAGTGTGGGAACAGAACTCATTTATAACCTGAGGATCTCCTGTATATACTATATCTATCTATCTATCTATCTATCTATCTATCTATCTATCTATCTATCTATCTATCTATCTATCTATCTATCTATCTATCTATCTATCTATCTATCTATCTATCTATCTATCTATCTATCTATCTATCTATCTATCTATCTATCTATCTATCTATCTATCTATCTATCTATCTATCTATCTATCTATCTACCTATCTATCTATCTATCTATCTATCTATATAAACAGTATGTAGATATAGATATAGATAGAGAGTAGGGAGAGAGAGAGAGAGATGGGGATCTTACTTGTAAGGCTGATATGATACGCATCTCGTTACATCATCTATGATCCGATATATTAAAGATACAGGAGTGGTACGTCACGATATGATACGATTCACACTCAAGTCATGATACAGAAAAATTAAGCTCATTCTGATTCAACACATTCATTCTATTAAATATATCCAGTGCCATTCAATGAGCTGGATTATTAATTTATCAAGTGATTCTATAAAAGTGTCTTTAGTTCAGTTTCAGAACACGTGCCTCACAAACAGTCAGTGAAAAAGTTAGAAGGTTGTCATTAGTCATTTCTACACATTTTTAACTCAATGAATCAAACTGACCATAGAATTACTACCTATTGAATGATCTGTAATGTAAAGTTTTACTAATGATTTTTTTTAAGTAAAAGCAAGAATCCTTCTAATGTGTAAAATCATTGAATGTCTTCATATTCCTAAACGTACGTCTGCGCTTCATAAGCAGAACTCATAAACTTTATAGTTGTAGTAAAATCAGCGCCGTTCTTCCTTCCACAAAGTTCGGACGCTGTGCAGAAATCCCAGCTCATCTTATAATCAGCCAATCAGTGAAGAGAAGAAATGTTATTATTCAGTGAGTTTCAGACTCAGGTTTACGTTAACATATGGTGACCATCCAAGTCCCAGGAAAAACACCGACAGTGTCACTGATATGCCACTGAATGTTCTGAGCCCGGCTGTTTCCCAATCAATGAGCCCGACTGGGTTAAGTTTACTTAACACTTTAATGTTTCCCAATCTGTGCATGAAAAAAAAAGGTTGAAAGAAGGGATTGCTTCCATATAGACCATGGACCTTGGCCTGGAAACAATTAGGAAATGGCTTTGAAATGTTAGATGTTGTCCGGGCTCTTGTACAGTATCATGTCACTGCCCACATGTTGGTTAGAAACAGAGGATGCTAAGTGCACTCGTTAGCAGTGGCTGCACATGACTGACACCACAAGGGTGAACGAAGACCCCCCCCCCTGGCTGAAGGGAAGAGTTAAGGGAAGTGTTAGAGGCTGGATATAAGGGAAGAGTTAAGAGTTAAAGTAAATGAATGTTGTGTTTAATCCTTCACTCTTAACTTCATTCTTCTGTACAGTTCTTCATCACTGTTTTATTGTCCGTCCAAGCTCAGAGCGCAGAAACACTCTGGTGTTTATTTGAAACTTGGTCGTCACATATTAGTCGAACCAAACCAGACTCGTCCTTTTCATCAGAAATGTAGAGAATGCACAGCACAAATAGTCCTGACAGTGGACATCTGTGTTGGGACACTGCTGTTGGACATGTTGTAATGTTCTGCTCGCAGCACCAGCGCAGATCTGCAGTCTCTGACACTTTTACAGAAACCACTAACGCTAACTCATCTCCAGTACACTTCAGTGTTATTGCTAACGCTAAAGCTAGCTCATCTCCAGTACATTTCAGTGTTATTGCTAACGCTAAAGCTAGCTCATCTACAGTACACTTCAGTGTTATTGCTAACGCTAAAGCTAGCTCATCTCCAGTACACTTCAGTGTTATTGCTAACGCTAACTCATCTCCAGTATACTTCAGTGTTATTGCTAACGCTAACGCTAGCTCATCTCCAGTAAACTTCAGTGTTAGTGACGTCCTCATGGACCGGAAAAGCATCAGTCACAGTTGATGTGTCCCACAGCACAGACCTCTGAGCCAACACAGATGACTTCTACAGCATTTAAAGAGTGTTAGGACATTTACAGAGAGAAGACCAAGACCTTGATGTGATTTGTATATACTATAGTGTTATAATAATGTGTATATATATATATATATATATATATATATATATGTATCATTAACATCATATCATTAGTTTAGTCTCGTCCCCTCTCTCCTCCTACTCTCCTTTCTTCCCCTCACCTCCTTCTCTCCTCCTCCCCTCTCTCCTCCTACTCTCCTTTCTTCCCCTCACCTCCTTCTCTCCTCCTCCCCTCTCACCTCCTACTCTCCTTTCTTCCCCTCTCACCTCCTTCTCTCCTCCTCCCCTCTCACCTCCTACTCTCCTTTCTTCCCCTCTCACCTCCTTCTCTTCTCCTCCCCTCTCATCTCCTACTCTCCTTTCTTCCCCTCTCACCTCCTACTCTCCTTTCTTCCCCTCTCACCTCCTTCTCTCCTTTCTTCCCCTCTCACCTCCTTCTCTCCTTTCTTCCCCTCTCACCTCCTACTCTCCTTTCTTCCCCTCTCACCTCCTTCTCTCCTTTCTTCCCCTCTCACCTCCTTCTCTCCTCCTCCCCTCTCATCTCCTACTCTCCTTTCTTCCCCTCTCACCTCCTTCTCTCCTCCTCCCCTCTCACCTCCTACTCTCCTTTCTTCCCCTCTCACCTCCTACTCTCCTCCTCCCCTCTCTCCTCCTCCTCTCAGGTTGATACGGGTCCTGTTTAATTTTTTTAGTTGGAGGACAAAATCACACGTTTACGATGTTGGAAGTATTTTAAAACTTATTATTATTAATTTTTTTTAGAAAAGTCTACAATAAAAAAGCAGAAGTGGTCTTGATAGATGTCGTTGGAAAACCTGTCGGCGGAAGGTTCTGTTTATTTTCTAAAGGAATGTCTGAGCATGACCTTTGACCCCTCCTCATCCATTTACTGCCCCTGGTCTATGTTACACATGTGACCCGGGCCCACGCCGCTGCTCATTAACGAGCGCACCTTCAGGTTCTTCAGCCAAAGGAAGATGGTCTCTGCGTGAGTGCGCTTTTGTGTTTTTCTTTCTTTAGGAGTTTTACTAGTGTCAGTGTTTCAACCAGCTTCAGCCAAAAGTAAATTTACTCTGTTAACTGAAACAATGAGGATGTTTGGGAGCAAGGCAAGGACATGACCTCCTGCCAAGGCAGGGGGTGAGAGGGAGGGTGGCAGGGGGTGAGGGGGGTGAGGGGGGTGAGGGAGGGGGGCAATGGGATAAATCCAAACCCTACACACACTGATTGACTATAAATAATAAAAGAAACCAGAGAAAAAAAACATTAATGTTTAATTGTCATGTGTCGTTATTAAGTGAAACATTATTAACTGAAACATTGTTAAGTGAAAAATATGCAAACTCGCATTTTATAAAATAAAAAAACATTTTATAACATAAAACACATATTTTATAAGACGCAAACCCGCATTTTATAAGACATAAGCCCTCTTTTTTTTTGTCCCACACAAACCCTCATTTTAAGACTGACCTGGGTGGTAAAAATCAAAACAGAGCTTGGTGGTTGTATATTATAAAACAGGACGTGTAGGCAAACAAACATGGGTTCAGGGGCAATGAGGCGGTGAGACAAAGATCGGACTTTTCCAGGAGGTTGACGGTGGGGTGGCGGCGGCGTTCAGGAGGGTTTGATGGACAACTCCTCAAGCCGGCAGAGGCAGAGCTTTCACTTAAAAATGGTGCCTGGCCTTTGTCAAAAGGTCAGAGCCCAGAACACTAACACACTACATTAATCATGAGCGGCTGCGCTTTACCTGTCTAGCGTTTCAGCCTTGTCGTACAGTTAACCTCAATTACGCTTGATTACGAGGTGTGGAAGATGCAGAGCCCGGGCTCGGCTACCGCAGAGGATCCACCATCAATAATGCAATCTCAGATTAGATGTTCCTGTGTGTCACTGAGACCACGGATCCGGAGGTCCGGATCCGTGAACTCGCAGATCTGAGGTCTTTCCGCTTCTCCGCGATAAACGGAGATAAAACACAATCCAGGTATCATTCGTTCATTAATTTTTCAAAATAAAACTAAAAATAAGACACTTGCTGACTTGGTTCTTCATTATTTGTTTTCAAATCCAAAATAAAAAAAATGGATCAAGTTTTTTCAGTTGTTCCTTTTGTGTTTAAATGAATAATGGAAAAAAAAACGATAACGGCCATTTTCCGTTTTATCCAATTTTGACCTGAAGCAAATTTAGTAAAACGTAAATGAATCTTAACAACCCAGAGAAACATGTCCACTAGACTTGAAGATCATTATGACACCAATGTTCTCCTTGGTCATATCTTCAGGTCTTAGGGTGACCCTCTTGGTTTCCCCAAATAGGACATAGGTTTACCTCTTTGTCACTGCAGGTCAAAGGTCATTTCCGATTGATATCAAACCAGAGAAAAACAGGACCCACATGCAAGACTCTCAGACCAGAATACATTTCAACAGCTAAATTTAGATACTGACGGTGATGTACTTGGAGACGCTGCTTCAACAAGAACAGTCCAGGAAAGAGTTAATCGAGGCAGCAACTAGGGAACAGTTGCTGCCTTTGTTTGTTTCGTTTGCAACAACAAACCATAATAATCTAAAGCTGAACTAAGATTTGACTAAACACAATTACATCAGAACTGATCTAAGAATATTTTACAACTAAATTAGGCATTTTCACGGCTGACGACATGCAGGGAAAGGGAGGGTACACCGTCACTATGGCGGTTATGTGGGTTTGTCTTCATGTATGTTTGTCATTGTTAGTGTTTGGGCTTTTATTTTTGGGATCTGTGTTTCATGTTCACACTTTTGCTCTTTGCTTCCTGTCACCGGTGTCTTCCCCGACCCTCGTTCATTTCTCATTGATGTCTTCCACCTGTTTTTTTTGGCCCAGTGTGAATTCATCACTAAGCAATGGCCGCCCCAACACTAGTATAGTACACACCAAAAAAACTACAGAGTATGTAAGTCACTACTTACATACATATGACTTACATACTCTGTAGTTTTTTCGGTGTGTACTATACTAGTGTTGGGGCGGCCATTGCTCAGTTGGTAGAGTGGTCCAGTAACTGAAGGGTTGGTGGTTTGTCCTAGCTCTGTCCTAATCAGGCCATTGTGTCCTTGAGCAAAGAGACTTCACCCTCCTGCCTCCAGTGTCACTCACACTGGTGTATGATTGTTCGGTGGTGGACAGAGGGTCCATCGGTGTAAAATGGCTGCCAGTCTTCTGTCAGTCTGCCCCAGGACAACTGTGGATACATATGTAGTTTACCACCACCAGAAGGTGCATGTGAGAGTGAATGAATAATGGGTCACTAATGTGAAGTGCTTTTGAGTGGCCAAAAAAGTACTATATAAATCCAATCCATTTATTATTATGAGTGTTCTGACCCATGCCTGTCTGACCCTCCATCCTCACTTAGAGAGGTTCTCCATCTTCCTGGTTACTCTTGGATCCCTACTGAGGAGTCACCCACTAAATATATTCACATTTTTGTCAATAAAATCTCTAAACGCAGTCTGTCGTGTCTGAGTCCTGCATTTGGATCCATCACTGGTACACAGGTTGTAACACCTATCGGTTAAAAACCTATAATTCAGTCTGTTTAGCTCCTCAGAACAGTTAAAAGATGTTATGACACCGTACTGTTATTAAAAACTGTGTGAGATCTGGGTTGAGAATGGTCACAGATAATGGAACATAAAACTCACTGATTGATCAACAATAAACAGGTATAAAACACAAACATACACTTAAAAATATTTTCTTCAATTTTGACTTTTTATCTCATAATGTTGACTTTTTATCTCATAATGTTGACTTTTTATCTCATAATGTTGACTTTTTATCTCATAATGTTGACTTTTTATCTCACAATGTTGAGTTTTTTATCTCATAATGTTGACTTTTTTTATCTCATAATGTTGACTTTTTATCTCATAATGTTGACTTTTTATCTCATAATGTTGATTTTTTTTATCTCATAATGTTGACTTTTTATCTCATAATGTTGACTTTTTTTATCTCATAATGTTGACTTTTTATCTCATAATTTGGACTATTATCTCAAAATGTAAACTTTTTATGGTAGTACATAAAAAATCTACTTGAGTGAAACAAATTGAATTGTATAGTTTTTTTTGCATAGGTTAATTTAGTTTGATTCACTCAACTAGATGTTTTTATGTGTGAACTATTGAAGAAGAATTTTTAAGTTGATTCAATGTTTGACTTTTTTCAGTGTAGGATAAAAAGTGAAATTGTAAAACCTATAATTCAGTCTGTTTGACTCCTCACAGCAGTTAAAAGTACTGTTACTAAAAACTGTGCGAATGGTCACGGCTGATGGAACAAACGATCGCTATACATATTAGATAATAAAACTCACTGATTGATCGACAATAAACGGGTATAAAACACAAACATATGTATATGCGACATAAACGCAAACACCAAAGTGATATGTGGTGAACCAAACAGAGCAAAAGGCTTCGTCTTGCCCCCGCCCCCATACCCCACCCCTTCCTGATAATTGCCCCATTATGTGTTGGTGGCGGATGGAGCCATTCTAGATGTTTTATGACGGGGCCATTTTCATTTTGTCTTCCCAATGAGGGACAGATTTATGGGCCGAGCCAGTCTTCCATTGAGCGGTAAAACTCCCTCAGCGCATTCCCTAAAACACAAACACACACACATGCACATGCACACAGCACTGGTGTGTTTACTCACACACACAGGCCCAGTTCTGGTCAATGTGGTTCCCTAGGCGAACACCCCTCTGTCCTTTTTGTGGAATTAGAAATGATATGTATTGTCCTACATCTGAGTGAGTTTGTACTGAGTGTCCATGAATAATCACTGTCAATGTTAAGTTGAATGATTTATTTACTATATTTTCCACACTATACGGTGCACTGTCAATGACTGGTTTATTTATTTTTTATTTCTTTTCATATATAAGGCACATTGAAGTTAAACAGTCACAATAACTCAAGCCTGTTGAGTTGTAACACAGAAACAAAACACACTCTTAATCTGATAAATCAAACTTTAAAAGAGTCCAAATTCTGAGATAAAAAGTAAAAATTCTGAGATAAAAAGTAAAAACTCTGAGATAAAAAGTCAACATTTTAAGCACAACCAGAATTAATCCATATATAAGGTGCACTGTAAGAAAATGTAAATATTTTAAGTGCAACTTATAATGCACACATTAGAATTAATATTCTAATTCTATGGGACTTGGTGTCCCCAAAACATCTGGTCTGACTATGCCTAACCCTAACCCTGCACACATGGAAACAGAAGCCAAATGTGCGTTCAGATGTGACTGAATTATCAAATAAATGTCACACGTGTCACGGTAAGTCCGGTTCGCTCCGGTGCCCGTTGGGAGTTGAACAGATGAATAAATGTTAAACGGACACATGGAACCAGGTGAAGGCCAGACCGAGTCATCGGTCAAGTCCCTGGCAAAGGAGGTCAAAGTACTGACATCTTATACTGCAGTACAAGTACAGCTACTGGTGTGAAAAAATACTCTTATATATACTGCTTTATTATAAAGTAAAGTAAAAAATAAAAACTGCATTTCGATTTTGCTATGGATGAAATAGTACTTATTTAAGCAGGAAAACCAGAAAAATTTGAAAAATCTAAAAAAATTAAGCTTTTTAAGTGAGTTAGTGTGTAGATGATGTGTTTTATTGGGTCCTGGTACTCAGTTTAGTGGGTAGGGACAGAACATTTAGGAAAAATTATTAATATATTACACATAGGAGATGAAAAAACAAAACAATCATGAGATATAAAAATCTAAATTGTGAGAATGAAAAGTGACAATTATGAGATAAAAACTCAAAATTATAATATAGTACGTCACAATTTCTGATATATGACTTATGATTTATATAAATGTAAAGAGTATAAAGTACATATATTTATATAAATGTAAAGAGTATAAAGTACAAATATTTATATAAATGTAAAGAGTATCAAGTACAAATATTTATATAAATGTAATATATTTATATAATATAAATGTAGTATATTCGAAATAAATCATTCAAATCAAATCAAATCAAAGAGTATAAAGTACAAATATTTATACAAAAACGTAGGGAGTAAAAGTAAAAAGTTTCCAGAAAAATCAATACTGCAGTAAAGTACAGATGACTAAAAAAAAATCTACTTAAGTACAGCAAAGGAAGTACTTGTACTTAGTTACTTCCACCTCTGGTCCCTGAGGAGAGAGAAGGGGGAGGTGAGTTGGGGGAGAAGACCTCCTGGAAGACTCCCTGGTGTCAGACTCAGAGGAAAACCCACTCTGACACTTTCTCACCAAATGTTATCGTACTAAAAGAAAGCGTCGCACAGGGCAAAGTAAACAGCCGTTAGCTTTTCACAATTCATCTCTTTTAGTCGACGTTGAAGTGTTTGAAGTGCTGAAGACTCTTTTGGCTGTGTGGTTTCTTTTCCACAGGCTGTTTTGGTGTGGTTCCCCCCAGAGTTCCCCAGAGTTCCCCTTTGGAAATCCAATCTTTACTTCAGTGGCTTTTACGCCAAGAAAAATATCGGTCATAAATTGGTTGCCGGAATAGGCGGCTAATTACAGGGCTGCGGACTGAAAATTTACTCTGCAACTCATGGCTACAATTATTAAGGCAGGGGTCTGAAACATGCGGCACGGGGGCCAAACGAGGCCCGCCAAAGGTTCCGATGAGGCCCCTGGGATGATTTTACAAAAGGTCAATAATTCAACATTCAACGCTGTGGAACTCATTAACCTCGACAGAAGAAGACATATCATGCTATAACTCAATGAATACTATAGATATCACCACGATATTACATATAGTTAATGCACATCAGATACAATGTCCAATTTGAGGAAAGGTCAAAGGTCAAGGTCACAATGAACTAAAAGGTCAAAATCACATTATGGGTTATAACTCAAGAAGGGAGGGTCACAGAACTTTCAGATTGGTACCGAACGATTTGGAATGAAGATTTATACAATTATCACCTACGAGTAGTAAGTATTTATTTAAGTAAGTATTTTCATAAGGTAATGGGTTTTATCTGCACTAAGACCAAGACAAAAATGTAGAATCGTCATTTGTTTCCAGGTTTTTACCTCTGCCAAGGATGTTATGTTTTCACTGGAGTCTGTCTGTCTGTCAGTCTGTCTGTCAGTCTGTCTGTCTGTCTGTTAGCAAGGTAACTCAAAATCTTATGGACAGGTTTTAATTACATTTTCAGGATGTGTTGGGAGTGTCACAAGGAACAAATGATGATCTGGAAAAGATCCTGGTTTCTGGATCACTTTGAAATGTATTCTCCATTTAACGTAAATGTAAAATTTCAAAGTGATCCAGAATCCAGGATCTCTTCCGGATAACCACCAAAATTTTTATAAAAATTGAAAGCATCATTTATTAGAACAAT
This sequence comes from Siphamia tubifer, assembly GCA_020466265.1. Classification (NCBI taxonomy): domain Eukaryota; kingdom Metazoa; phylum Chordata; class Actinopteri; order Kurtiformes; family Apogonidae; genus Siphamia; species Siphamia tubifer. Next base: position 53,989,648 of record CM035798.1, on the reverse strand, counting down.
ATATTAGATTTTAGTTTATAAAAAAGGGGGTGGAGTTTATAAGTTTTACTTCTTCCCACTCCTCGAGTGCAAACATTTTTATTTTTTTAACATTTTGATTCATGTTTTTCTGATTTTGTGCTAGAAAAAAAAAACTGAACTGAAATTGAAAACTGAAGGTTAACAATATGGACACTGGGGTAGAGATTGCTAACGTTCAAAGAGCTGGAGTTATTTTATGGCTGGTTTTAAGCGGCTCTGAAATAGGAGTCGATTTCTGTCGGCAGGAGGAAGAGCAAAGTGTGGAAAGTTGTCAGGTACAAGTCTTTTAACAAACAAGGTCAGCAGAGGAACACTCATTATGAATCATTTACCAGAGCTGCACAAAGACATGTGCACAGACTAGATAGGCCAGAAGGGGGGGGGGGGGGGGTTGAAACACTGCCCCATCCTGTTACACCGGGGTCTCAAACTCATTTTCTTCAGGGGCCACATTCAGTCTGATTTAAGGCCTATTTACACAAACATGGGTATTTTTGAAACACATATTTTTTTACCCTCAATTAAAAAAAATTACTTTGTGCATAAAGCAGCATGTTTTAAATGCATAAATACACTGTCAAAACCTGTTAACCCTTTAAACTTTCACTCAATTTCACCTACATTTCGTAATAAAGTCATTTGAATGTTGTTCTTGAACCATTTTAATAACATATAGTTGGTGTTTGCTTACATTATAAATTGAAATATTAAGATGAAAACTGGGATATTGGAAGCAGGTGCTGTTAAACGATGCAATAGATAAAACATTTGTGGATATTTATTAATGTTTTGATGAGTTTCGGACTACATTTGGACAATTTTTTTTGACTCTGTTTGTTCGAATATGGTTCCTCTTTGGATAATTATGAGACAAAGGTTCAGATCAGCTGTTTGTCATTTGTATTTTGAACAATTTCATAGTTGTACCTGCTCTGGATATTTTATCGGAAAGTGGCTTATATCATCCGATGTGTGAGAATCTCCATTTTCAAAGGACATTAGGTCATGTGACATTTGGGACAGGTTTGGGTGGATTGCCTGTCTGGACCAGCCCCCCTTCCTACATTTATACATGGACGTTCATCTATAGCCTGTCCGTCCATGGGAGTGGATCTGTCCTTCAATGTGGTTCTCCTCAACATTTCTTCTTTTTCCCACTGGGTTTGGAAGTTTTTTCTTGCTGAGAAGGAGGGTCTAAGGACAGGGGGAGGGTCTAAGGACAGGGGGAGGGTCTAAGGACAGGGGATGCCTGGGACTTTTCATGTATTTCTGTAGTTGATTGTGTTTTTGTAAAGCCCTCTGAGACGACTTTGTTGTGATTTAGGGCTTTATAAATAAAATTGAATTGAATTGAATTGAATTAACATTTTTGAGCGACTACTTCCGGCCTATATGTGGACCAGGGTTAAACCACGCCAAGCCTGTCGGTGGCAGCGTTAGATGAGTGACAATTCCACACAAGCCAATCAGAAGCCTCATGGAGAATCACTGATACTCCTACTTCCTGTTCCATTCCACAAAAGAAAGCCAAGTCGTTTGTTTGGAGTGACAATGACGTTGAGCAACTTCTGAAAGTAGTTCCAGACTACAAGACCAACAATGAAACCCAGAATAATGAGTGGGAGACCGTCCAAATGATGGAGAAGTACCCAACGGAAAGTAATGAGCGACCATGTTACATATTTTTGATCTGATATCTAATATGAAGCAACGTCGATGGTCGGATATGATCAAATGTGTCAATAACCCTGATTTAAGGTCAAGGTCACAAAGTTTCCAAATACAGCATTTCATCAAAATCTGTTCAGAATTTTTAGTGTAATCCTGCTGACAGACAGACAGACAGGCAGACAGGCAGACAGGCAGACAGGCAGACAGACAGACAGGCAGACAGACAGACAGGCAGACAGACAAACAGACAAACAGTGGAGGTAATGAAAGAAATGCTGCTGCTGTTTTTATAAAGATGTGTTTTCAAAGGAAAAAAATGTCTCCATTTTCAAAACTACCCAGGTTTGTCTAAACAGGCCCTCGATGTCCAATGGCCCGGGAACAGTAAAATAATAACATAAGAACCTATACACAATGACAACTCCAACTTTGTTTTAGTGCACAGGTGTCAAACATGCAGCCTGTGGGCCAAAGCCGGCCTGCCATAGGGGTCCAAACTGGCCCCTGGGATAAATGTGCACATAAAAGATATACTTATACTTTTACCAGAGTATTTTTTTCACACCAGGAGCTGTACTTCTACTGCAGTACAGAATGGGAGTAGTAGCCTAACCCTAGACCCTGTGGAGGACCAGGTGGAGAAGATGGTCACGTCACACTCCACTGTTGTTGTTCCGAGCTGCGTCAAGAAATCAGACCTGGTTGGAAAAGTTGGGGGCTCATGAATGTGGAGTTGAATGAACGATGTACGGCCCTGACCGCGTCCGATGTTAGTTTCTGCCAATTCTCTCAAACGCTGCACTTTATTGTCGACGGCATAAACTCTCCGTCTCTGGTATGAGGAACTGGACTGAGGTTTGTTTGAGCAGATGGAACTTTATCAGGTACTCTCTCTCTCTCACCCCCCCCCCCCCCCCCCCCTCTCTCTCTCTCCTACTTTCCTTGTGTCGCTCACATCTCAGAAAAAGTCAACTCTCACACAATATTTCTGTTTGCCGTAGTCTGACCTCTTTGTGAACTGCGGTAAAGTGAAAGGCACTTTCAGCTGGGGGGGAATCGGATGGCAGTAACCATATGCCTTTCAACTGATACAAAGGTGGGAAAGGGGTGGGGGTGTGGTGTGTGTGTGTGTGTGTGTTGGGTGGGACTTCCATGCTAGGGTGAAAAGGAAAGTGCCGTGCTCCATCTTTTTGTGTTGGTAAAGTGGTGGTGGTTTAGGGTTGGGGGGTTTGGGGTGGTGTGTGGGTGTGTGTGTGTGTGTGTGTGGGGGGGGGGGGGGGTCTGGATGCAGCGCTGAACTCCAGGAAACGTCCGGCTGACTGACTGTTGAGATGGAGCGCTCTCATGGATGAGTGCAATAAGTAAACAGCATTCCTTTCTTTATGTCTGACCTTCTCTGACTCTTTATTTTTGTCTCGTACTTGTCTTTTTTTTTTTATCGGTTGTCTGTTTTGTTCCATCGCTGGACAACCTCCGTCCTTCCTTTTTTTTATTGACAACAGAAGGAGAGAACGCCAACTTCTTTAAACTAAAATGCAGTTATTTTCTAAAATTAAAGTGTCAATGCACATCTCCAATGGAATCAACCAGTGGCTTCTTCTTCATGACCTTCATAATAAACACTTCATTCAACTACGTTTTTATTTTCATTTTCTACAAGAAATCCATTTCAAAGAAAATGTCAAACTTCAATCAAGCAGTTAAATTATTCTTCTCCTCAATCAGATGATGTTAAGAGACCTGAGGCCGACTGGTACAAGAAAAATACAAAAATAAAAATAATAATAATTATGTGGGTGTGAATCATATATAGCATCATGGGGTTCCACTTATGTATCCTTAATATATCAGATCGTAGATGCTGTATGGAGTACAGTTTACAACAGTACACTATATAATAATGTGTGTACAGTCTGCAGTAGTAGTGTGTATAATAATGTGTGTACAGTCTGCAGTAGTAATGTGTATAATAATGTGTGTACAGTCTGCAGTAGTAGTGTGTATAATAATGTGTGTACAATCTGCAGTAGTAATGTGTATAATAATGTGTGTACAGTCTGCAGTAGTAGTGTGTATAATAATGTGTGTACAGTCTACAGTAGTAGTGTGTATAATAATGTGTGTACAGTCTGCAGTAGTAGTGTGTATAATAATGTGTGTACAGTCTACAGTAGTAGTGTGTATAATAATGTGTGTACAGTCTGCAGTAGTAGTGTGTATAATAATGTGTGTACAGTCTACAGTAGTAGTGTGTATAATAATGTGTGTACAGTCTGCAGTAGTAGTGTGTATAATAATGTGTGTACAGTCTACAGTAGTAGTGTGTATAATAATGTGTGTACAGTCTGCAGTAGTAGTGTGTATAATAATGTGTGTACAGTCTACAGTAGTAGTGTGTATAATAATGTGTGTACAGTCTGCAGTAGTAGTGTGTATAATAATGTGTGTACAGTCTACAGTAGTAATGTGTATAATAATGTGTGTACAGTCTGCAGTAGTAGTGTGTATAATAATGTGTGTACAGTCTACAGTAGTAATGTGTATAATAATGTGTGTACAGTCTACAGTAGTAGTGTGTATAATAATGTGTGTACAGTCTGCAGTAGTAGTGTGTATAATAATGTGTGTACAGTCTACAGTAGTAATGTGTATAATAATGTGTGTACAGTCTACAGTAGTAATGTGTATAATAATGTGTGTACAGTCTGCAGTAGTAATGTGTATAATAATGTGTGTACAGTCTGCAGTAGTAATGTGTATAATAATGTGTGTACAGTCTGCAGTAGTAATGTGTATAATAATGTGTGTACAGTCTGCAGTAGTAATGTGTATAATAATGTGTGTACAGTCTGCAGTAGATAGACGGAGCCAGTGTGTTTAGTATAACAGAAGGACAGACAGGAAGCAGGTTTGTTACAGAAGCAGCATTAATCTGTTTCTCTTTGAAGAGCAGCAGCAGCTATGACACACTAAATGTTTCCAGAGATCGTCACATTTCCACAAAATCTAAAAAGGCTCTTGCGAGCACTCATCCTTTCATGTTTGATTGTGTGTTGGAGATCCTATGATAAACAGACCAGGGTGGTGGTTGGAGGGGTTGGGGGGGGGGGGTGTACTTGGCTGTTTTCCTCTGCTCTGCCACCGGATCCAGATGCTTTAGCAAATTAGTTCTTTGTCTACTTCAGAGGCTTCAGGATGAAGATCTGGGGTTTCTCTGTCTGGACTTCAGGGGCACTACACTGAACCTGATCAACCTGGTCCCAACTATTCCATCCAGTCCCGTCACTTCTGCGCTGACTGGCCCCAAAAAATGCTCCTCCACCCTCTGACCAGACATTGACCAGATGCTGCAGAGCTGATGACAACCATTAAGCTAGTGACATCTAGCTCATCAGCGTCACTCTGCAGCAAAGTGAAGTGGGTTGAGCAGGTAGATTTAACAGCATGTCCTCTGGAAGACTGAGGCTAACGCTCTGGGGTTGAAAAGACAAAATATTTTATCAGCTGTGACTTTGCTTTTTGCACCAACTGCATTTTTGAAAAACTGAAACAACTTTCCACAGTAGAAATCTGGTAAAGGTAGAAAATGAAGGGGATTAGGTTAAAGGAATGGGTTCATATCAGTTATCATTAAATGTATATAAAACAACATTTACGGTGTTTGCAGGTGTTTAGGACAAATTGTGAAATTCAATTAAAGGTGGGGTCGGAGATTTTTTTTGGAACATTTTTTACCATATTGCTTGAAAACATCACCCACATCACACACTGAACTAGAATGTTTACAAAAAACCCCCAAAATGTTTTAGTAAAGTCTAGATTAGGGGTGTCAAAGTCATTTTAATTCAGGGGCCACATTAAACCAAATTTGATCTGATATTGGGCCGTACCACTAAAATAATATAATATAAATAATGTCAACTTTTAGAGGAAAAAAAAAAAAACTTACATTATGTGATGAAAATGTTCACATCCACTAACTGTCCTTTAAAACAATGTGAATAATATGAATAAACCGACACTTCTTCAGAAACAACATTATGCGTACAGATTATTTATTAGTGGATCTATAAACACACAAAACATTGTTAATCTTAGACTTTGGACATTTAAAAACGTTCATATTTGTTCAGGTTATTCACATTTTTTTTGTAAAATGATCATTTGTTTTATTGTAAATACAGTAAAATGACAAGAAAATGTTTAAATTAAAAAGCAAAATGCAGAGTAGAGTTAGATTTTCTCCAAAAATGACATCTCATGATTTTGGCTTTTTATCTAATAATTTAAACTTTTTATCTAATAATTTTCACTTTTTATCTAATAATTTTCACTTTTTATCTAATAATTTTGACTTCACTTTATAATCCAGTTCACCTTATATATGAAGAACCTAAAAAATAATCCATTCATTGACAGTGCGCCTTAGAGTGACTAAATACTGTCATCAACGAACCTTTATCACGTGACAAAAACGAGACCAAACTAGACATAAATGTGGGTCTATTGACATTAACTATAATTAAATATATAATACAGTTATAGATGACCAACAAAAACCAGAAAAAATGTGGCTTAAAGAAATAAAAAAACATTCCTAAAATGTCTTAGATTGTGTTGACAAAAACAAAATGAGACATTATTTTAATTCTTTTCGCCGTGTTCTTATTTATTTATTTATTATTGCTGTCTCTTGTGGGGAAGTCATAACATTATGTCCCCACCAATGTCAACATTACTCCCATGCTGTTTAATATTTGTGCTCATTGACTCCACCTTTGTTACACATGCATGATGATGTCACAGGTACGCTGATGGGACGGCCATGACTCAGTTGGGAGAGCGGGTCGTCCTTTGACCGAAGAGTTGGCGGTTCGATTCCTGCTCTGAATGTTTGGTGGTGGTCAGAGGGGCCGTAGGCTTCTGTCAGTCTGCCCCAGGGCAACTGTAGTTTACCACCACCAGAGGGAACATGTTGTATGAGAGTGTGTGTGTGAATGGGTGAATGTGAAGCTAATGTAAAGTGCTTTAAGTACCATAAAGGTGGAAAAGCGTTATATACCAGACCATTTTACCACTGTGTAGGTCAAAGGTCAAGGTCACAGTCACCAAAAAATGTGTCTTCTCAATGATAAGAGATGGACCAATCAGGTGAAATGTGTACAAGGGGGCGGGGTTTGTTGTGCCAGACACCACTTGTTTGTATTTTGAATTTGTATGGATGGATCATGGGCGTCTCATAACCTTCCTAATGTTTCTGTATTTCTACTGTGGAGGCTTTTAACTCATTGAATGCCAGCCATGTTCAGAACAGACAGCTCCACACTGCCAGAGGTTTTGGACATTTTCACTGAAATTTAAAGACCCAAAACATCTTGTATTACCTCGTTCATGTGAGATGTTCACAACTTTTAGTCTGTACCAAACCATCACACATACACACACACCAACAGTAATATAACGTGTTCATCTGCACTGCTAACAGTGACGGTCTGCACTGGATTCACACAGATGAATGTGACACCTCACCGACTGCAGATCCACTGACAGACAAACTTTTTATCTGATAATTGTGACTTTTGACTTCACTTAATGTGCCTTATATATGAAAAACCTAAAAAAAAACACCATTCATTGACAGAGATAAAACTCTGTGTCAGTGTAAACTGCTGGTATTTTTGATTTTTTGATTGATCATCTTCCACTTCGGCATTTTCTCTCTCACTCTCTCAACTCGCCAACCTCCGTCTTCTTTGAGACACAAATCTACGGTTGCATCTTATTGGACGATACAGCTTCTGCGCCCAACTGGAACAGAAATACATTGGCCACAAGTCTGAAATTCACACATATGTGACCCGCCACCACGAAACCAGGCATAAGTCGCGCTGAGCCGTTCAGAGCTACAGCCAAATTTAGGCTGGAAGGTGATTTGTTATTAGTGTTTACACCTTATCAAAAAACGGTACCTTAACACCTCTATGTTCACTTCCTGTGGTCATTACATTGAAATCCAATCAATAAAGGTGTTTATTGAGTCAATTATTTAAGCGGCGACAAAAGTTCAGGTATTGCTGAGCAAAGACAAAGACGACTTCCACCTCTTTTCGCCGAACAAAACGATCTCCGTTCCGTGGGTAAACACCCAAGTGTTTGGTACGAGGTAAAAGCTTATATTGAATGTTCTGTCCAATGGTGTAAGCCAAATGATTATAATACGTCACACTTCTGTCCTATTATTATAATATATAAAACTTCTGTGACATGTCCATCAGAGTGTCCTTTAACATCTGTCAACAATTTGTGTCAATCGGATACAAATTATTATGCGTTGCTAAGGACTTCCTACCCCAAAACAGTCCAAAACTTTAACGGACAATATCTAAAAATATGCAAATTGTAAAATATGTCCAAATGTGGATATTAAAATGACCATAACTTTGGTTCTACTTGTGATAGAAACATCATTTTTTCACCATCTTAAACCTTAGTTTCCACTCTACCAAGATACACACATAACTCTGTTTGGATTTACACACACTTATGCCTGGTCTACTGGTGGTGGGTCACATATGATGAACAAGACTTTGATCCACTGCCCCCATGAAAAACACAAAAAACGTTTCTATACGTCTGTGGCCATCAATGAGTTAAAGACTTTCTGCTTCTAACTGCGCATTTACTTTGCTTTTCTTTTAATTGTGTAAAATGTCAATAAATCAATAAATCAAAGTCTGTTAGCCCTGTGACACTTCCCCTTCCTGCGTTTCGTCCTCATTCCAAGGCTTTATGCCCGTTTGTCCGTCTTTTCCAACACTGCTGAAGTGTTGTGTGTCTCAACACTCTGTTGGAGGGTCATAAAAACACAGACTTCCAGATGAACTCTGCCAGAAAAGCCAGTCAAGAGAATGTAAACTGAGGCAGAAATGATGTTCTCATAAAATCAAATAATAGAAATACCAGAACGGTAGTGAAGCATCTCTGCAGAAAACATGGATGGATACAGTTTTATGAGTGAAAACTATTGCGCACCAAGGCTCGAAGAAAAAAAAACCCATCAGTGGAAACAGATTTCCGACTTGGACAAAAGTGTCACACAGTCTGGTTCCAAATGCATTTGTCTTTTATTTGCTAATAAGGATTTACCCATGAGCCACAGGGCCTACAACAGATGCTGGGATGTTTTTCAGACCCAGAACCAAAACATGATCATCAAATAAAAAAGGGTCGCATATGGAGCCATAGCGGGACACCTTTTTTTGTTTTAATTCACATACCGTCTTTTTCACACTATAAGGCACATTGAGGTTTTTCATATATATGGTGCACTGGATTATAAGGAGTATTAAGCAAAGTAAAAACCATGAGATAGAAAGTCAAAATTCCCAGTCACTAAACACAACCAGAATTAATCCATATATTAGGGACACTGTGGGTTTTGGAGAAAATTAAAGTCTTTTAAGTCTGCCTCATAGTACAGAAAATATGGTACTTTCTTTACCTGTGACAACACTAATTAGTTAACCATGACACAATTGAATCAATAGTTTGACAAAGAAAACTCCAAACGCCAACCGTTTACACAAACTAAAGCTGTGAACTTCCTTTGTGAAACTTCATGGATATGCAATGTTGGCTTTATTTAGATTTCAGACTTGGACAAAAGTAGGAGCTTTTTGTGTTGATTTTCAAATTGTGCAAATATAATATATCTAATGAAAAAAATTACAATTTTACTCAAACTATTTTCACTTAAAAATGTTTTTGTGCTGGTAAGAGCTGGTTTTTCAGGGTTAGAAAAACTAGATTTTTTTTTTTTTTACAACTACAGTTAGGTGAATACAAAAAAAAAAGATGAACATTATAGCAAGAGAAGAAGAGTTTGAACAGAAACATGGAGTGTTTGTGCAGAAACACCAGGAAAACACAGCATTTGAATTCAGAAGCAGTACAGGGAGAATAGAGAATAATAATAAATATATCTGTAAAACTACAGGATATTTATGTATAATAATAAATATATATGTAAAACTACAGGACATTATGTTTGTCTCCATGTTTATAGAATTACATATTGTCTCATCTTTCCATAATAAAAAAACAAATCATTGCATTTGTGATTTAATAGAAAAACCCACATTATGGATTTCTGTTTGTTTTTTTTGACAATTAGCAAATATTTGTAAGTTTTGTCTGATGAAATAGTGACTAGTGTCACACAGTGTGGTTCCAAATACATTTGTTTTTTATTTGGTAACAGTTTACCCATGAGGCACTGGGCCTTCAGCAAGATGAGGCCCAGAACCAAAACACTGTCATTAAATAAAAGAGGACCGCATATGGAGCCGGAGCGGGACACCTTTTTCAACATTTTTTAGTCCCATCATTTATCTGTCTGCTCTAAATTTAGCGAACCACACCACAATACAATCAATAGTTTGTGAAAGAAAACTCCAACTGTGATGGAAACCACAAAAAAGTCATGTTTTCTGTTTGAAAAGGCTGGAAGTTCTTCTGTCAAAGTCCCTCCTCCAGGGAAAACACACACACACACATTTGTGTTTCTAATCCTTCACCTCTGGGGAAGTTGGTGCAGTTGATTCTTCACATGATCTGAAGATGGTGCGGTCACAGAACTCCTGGTGAGAATGGTATGAGCCATTAGGAGGAGGAGGAGGAGGAGGAGGAGGAGCAGGAGGAGGGGGAGGAAGAGGAGTGAGGCAGAAGCAGAAGGAGGAGGAGGGAGAAGAGGAGCAGGAGGGTGAGAAGGAGGAGGAAGCAGAAAAGGATGATGAAGAGGAGGTAGATAAGAAGCAGGAAGAGGATGAAGAGGAGGAGAAGGAATCAGAAAAAAAGGATGATGAAGAAAGAGGAGGTAGAGAAGAAGCAGAAGGAGGAGGAGGGGGAGGGTGTGTGGTGTCATGGTGGGGGCTTTTAACTCTTAAACAGACACTCGGCTGAAAAAATAAACCTCGGAAACATTAAAATGCCTTTTCCCTTTGACCTTTGACCTTGTGCATTAGATGATGTAAATACTCAAACGTTTAGCCACAGTTCGTCTACATGCTAACATCTATACGCTACTGTCCCTCCACCCATTGTTGTTCTTCGATGGTTGTTTCCAGTTGTTTCTCTCCGAATCGTTGCATCACTTTGTTAGGCCCGCCCTCTGACTCTATACTTCACTGTGATTGGTCGACCAGTTTCAGGGAAATCTAGCCAAAAGTGACATTGAGTGAAACTAAACTACTACGGTAGGACATTATATTTGCTGCTACTAGAAGGGGCTAGTGCTGCTAGGCTAATTATGACCATGAATAAAAAAACATCAAAATTACCACTGTATTAGATCCATAATGTAAAGTGTTACCAATATATCTGTCAACAAGTATTCAGAGAATGCCTAATCTCACTCCTATTTTGTGTCATTCTGAAGTTTCTATGACAACCTGCTCTAGGATTAGATCCAAAAGTGTGATTATGACCTTACTGCTAAATTTGATCTTGACCTTTGACCTTTTCCAATATTGATAATTTCATTACATGTATATATGTGCCAGTGCATGTAGTATTATGATAATATATCTAGTATTAAGTTATAGCTTAATATGTCTATGTTTGACACACACAGTGTTACACAAGTTCATTTTGCCACATGTCACCTTTGACCTCCAAAAATCTCAAAAACTATTGGTCATAGGTGATAACACAAATTATGAGAATTGTATAAATCTTCATTCCACATCGTTTGGTACCAATCTGAAAGTTCTGTGACCCTCTGTTCTTGAGTTATAACCCATAATGTGAGTTTGACTTTTTAGTTAATTCTGACCTTGACCTTTGACCTTTCCTCAAATGGATCATCACATCTGATGCCCATTAGCTATATGTATATGTCCATGTAATTTCATGATGATATACTCAAGTATTCATTGAGTTTTAACATGATATGTCTCTGTGGACACACACAGATACACACATATGGTGATTCCAATAATCTTTAAAAACATGACATTTACAGGATGAATTATGTCATCTTGCTAAAATAAATCAACAAATGATCAAATTTAGTGATTTGATGGAAAAAACGACATTACACACTTGTTTTTTTCCCACTTTCAGTGAATATAAGTAAATAATATCAATATTGTGTGTAGTGTAAAAGCTGCTGCTGTTGTTGTTGAGTGTTAAATGTTGGTGTTTGTGTGTTCCAGTGTTGCTGTACAGTCCTTCCCAGTCTGTGTCAGTGCATATGACCTGCATTATCCTGCTTTACTTTGCTTCCACTGTCGACTCAGGAGCTCCAGCCCTGGGGCAAACAGCGGGGGTTCCATACTTAGTTTCCTGTAAAAAATACCTCGGCACTCCACATCCTAATTAATGTGAAGGGCATGCCCGAGATCCCTATAAAATCATACAAGACTATAGCCATTTCCTGCTAGCTTACTTGCTCCATGTGCTTCTTGTTCGTGGGCATAAGACTTTCCTTCCCTGCACACATTTACACTTTGTTCTTTATTGTACGACACACACACAGATGATACAGTTGTGTGGGTTTGACTGTCAAAATCAAACCGTCGACTCCACATGATAACCACACGCCGCTCAAAAGAACAACTGCCTCCCATCGTTCAGGCTGGAAACTGAAAACTCAACAATGTGTTTGTATTGAATTAGAAGACACCCTGAAAAACAGATGATAGAGAAACACACCAACTGACACATGCAGGGGTTAAAACCCTAACATTAACCCTATTACCCCTTACCACCCAGAGGTGGAAGTAACTACAGTAAGTACAAGTACTTCCTTTACTCTACTTCAGTAGATTTTTTTTAGGTATCTGTACTTTACTTGACTTAACTTTCTGGCAACTTTTTACTTTTACTCCCTACATTTTTTCTACAAATATCTGTACTTGATACTCTTTACATTTATATAAATATCTGTACTTGATACTCTTTACATTTATATAAATATCTGTACTTGATACTCTTTACATTTATATAAATATCTGTACTTTATACTCTTTATATTTATAGAAATATATGTACTTTATAGAATATACTCGTTACTAGACAAATGTCACAGTATGAAAAATAAGTTGCAAATTAGTGAATTAGAAACAGACTTTTTAAATTTCATAATTATGACTGTTTATCTTATAATTGAATTTTAATATCATAATTTTGACTTTTTATCTCATAATTTTGAGTTTTTTCTCGGAATTGTGACTTTTTATCTCATAATTATGCTTTTTTCATCTTTAAAATGTTCCTAAATGTCCTGTCCATACCCACTAAACTGAGTACCATGACCCAATAAAACACATCATATACAGGAACTCACTTTTAAAGCCTTTTTCAGTTTTTTCCTGCTGAAAAGAAGTAATTTTTTTTTCATCCATAACAAAAGAAAAAACTGCAGTTTTACTTTTTTACTTTATTACAATACAGAAGTTGTACTTTTTTTTTTTTACTTGTACTTCAGTAAAGGAATTTAATCAGTACTCCTACTTTTACCAGAGTATTTTTTCACACCAGTAGCAGTACTTCTACTTACGTACAGAACGTTAATACTTTGAACACCTCTGCTATTACCCTATAACTTTAACGCTGTTCACATTTATAATCAGATTAATCATCATAATGGACTCACCCACATTAATGCATGACTTAAATGTGGGGTGGGAGATCTGTTTTTGGAACATTCTTTACCATATTGCTTGAAAACCTCTTCATGATCCCATATCACGCACTGAAATAGAACTAAATATTTTAGTCCAGTCGAGAAGTTGGAACCAGAGGAAAACTCAATCATTGCACTGATCATCTTTACAATGATTGACTGCTGTCCATCAAATATCAGTCCACTCCCCCACCCCTCCCTCCCCCTTCTGCACGTTCACATAAACAGCTATGGTGGAAAAGACGATGACCTGCAGCAAAACTGTGTTTGCAAAAGCTACGGCCACGAGGAAGCTGAGCGAAGAACGGAACAGGACAAGGGTGGGAATCACTACGACTTTCCAGCGCTAGCGTCAACTGAAAAAGGAAAAGGGGCTCCAAACCCATGCTAAGGTGGCCATGTTTCTACTGGACAGGTAAGATGGTACCATTATGATTCTATAATATTTATTGACGAAACCAATGTGTTTTAGCTAACTGACATTGAGTTGTGGTGAATGCTCATGAACCTCTGTGATCGCTCCAGACAACATTGCATATTTATGTTTTTTTTTAAGCCGTGGTGTCGAGGGGTGGGCTGAAGAAGAGGCATGGGTGTCTACACTTTCAAAATATAACTTGTTTTCCAAGATCTCCTACCCTACCTTTAATATTGATTTTTTTCCCCTTCAAAATCAAAGTTAGCGTTGAGTCAGACATGCTAACGGGTACTTTAAGTACAACTTCTTTGTGGTCATAATCGTAATGTGAACGCCCTGTGGACCCAAACTAGGTACAATAAGTATGGACAGTATGGATATTAGAACATAGCACAGGACCGAGACCACGGCCAGTACCAGGAACGTTAGCGCCGCTCATCCACAGACGGGCTGCCACCCACCTGATCACCCATGTGATTACCCTCCAGATTCTCATCCAATCACAGCTCCATACAGCTCCTCATTAACCTGAACTGTTAACTTTACTCAATAGGAGAGTTTGACGGTCTTCTTTAAAGTCCATTTATCATCCTCCAGGTTCTGAACACCCCCCCCCAGTCCTACTCTGTCAGGGTGTCTGACGACTGACCACGACACTTTTATTAGCTTCTGACCCAGCAGCAGGAAACTGGAAGCTGTTGAAACAGTCGAAGAAACAACTGAGTCTGGAAGAAACGAGACGATTTTCACTGAGATTGATGACGGAGCTGAGGGACGATTGATAAGCAAACTGCTGAGGGGGGGGGCAAGGAAACAGTGGCTCAATGACAGGAAAAGGAGGAGATGAGCCAATAAAGCTGTTTTCAGAAAAGAATTGGTTTGTTTTTTGGTCCATTTGAACTCAAAGGTCAGAGTTCAGGGTCTTTCTACACTTCCCACTTTCCCATGGTGTTTAGATTTCTATTAAACAACTGCAGAGACCTTCCTCCTACACCAAAAAAAAAGACTTTAGAAATCCAAGGTGTATCCTATTGCAATGTTCAGTGCTCCATCATTAAAGCAGTGGTTCAGTCACAGCAGTGTTTCTAACTTTAGCCTCAAATACGTTATACGGGAATAAATTATGAAATTTGAAGTTTATTGATAAAATCCCAGTAAAATGTCTCCTGAACACTTCTAACTATGAATGTTTGTTCAATTCCTAGCGTAAGTTCTTCAAATCATGTCTTTTAGGAAGAACAACAACTGACTCTGACAGTAATTAAGTCTAAAACTAAGACAAATCGACTCCAAACACGACTTTCCTTGGCGCTGGCGTTAGGTATTTCCCCGTCATGTTTGGTACCGTTGGAAAGATGGGGATTCCCTCTAGACAACCCTTAAATAGAAATCTACAGAATTATAGATTTGAACCAATGGGAGGCCTCAGAACAAAGCCTTCTGCACTAAACTAAAGCCCTTGTTGCTATGGCGATGTTGAAAAACAGCCTCTGATTGGTTGAATTAGTGTCACACAAACATTTTTAATAAACTTTAAGATAAATATAAAATCTGAATTTATGAAATTTGACCCAAGTGTTGTGTTGGAGGGTCACATATTGTTGGCAAATAAACTGCTATGTAGCCACTTTACTTTATTTCCTCACCCATTTTTCATTTTAGTCTTAGTCTTTTGTCACAGTTCATTCTTAGTCTTAGTCACTTTTCGTATTCACAAATAATTTGAATGGTCAGAGTTCAGGGTCTTTCTACACCTCCCATTTTCCATGGTGTTTAGATTTCTATTAAAGAACTGTAGAGACAAACAAACAACAAACAACTGCTTTCCCCCAATGAAAAAAACAAATAGAAAAAAAAATACAAAAGGGAAACTAACATTCTGTGTGTGTCTGTTATTTCCGTGGGATCCCAGAACAAAGCAGAAAACAGCGCTGCCAAAGCTTTGAGTCACTTGTCACTTCCAAACTGTCACACACGTCACATGACACATTAGTCGCTACTGGATGTTTGAAAGAAACTGCTCCCAAAAAACTGGACATGGGCCGAAAAATTCAAACAAGATGTCGATGAATGTTAAGAGTACGGAGGAAAAAAAGTGCCAAAATTAAATAAGTATATTGTTAAATAATTAAATATATCATTATTATTTGATTAAAATTGGAATTAAATGGATACATGTGTTACTGAATGTGTCATTAATTCATTAAATTACCAATTCATCTGAGGTAAAAACATTTCTCCAGTGCATTATAGACCCAGCAGACCACCAGGATCCTTCCAGACTGGGGCGTATTGATGACACGCTGGGTCTAAATGGCAACAAATGCACATGTTAACGTTGCATGCGTCTTTACGTCACATATGTTCACGTCACATACAATTTCATGTTACATTCATATGCTGAGCAGGTAAAGCAAAAAAACATGTGGGACAACCTGGAACCCACAGATCTTCCAGCTGCATTAGCATTAGCATTAGCATTAGCAGCTGTAGTAAATGTACAGGAGTGGTTTCAGTTATTGTACAGACATTACACAGATACCATAGATGAACAGAGGCAGGTGTACAATTACATACGTCAAAAACAGAAAACGACATAGCCGGCCTGGCAGAACTATTCAATCGTATTTCACCTACTGTTGAGTCTTCGTACAGACAAGGATTTCCTGCTGAAAACGCTCGTCTAAACACAGATGAAAAACTCAAGACGAGACAACACTTTTGCGTCTTCTGTTTTCATCGTCTCCGTGTAACTGTAGCCTCAGATTCCAGAAGGAGAATGACAGTGGAGTGGAATGACACCTTTAATGAATGACTTAGGGCTGGGCGATTTTCTCTTTTAAAAAAATCTCGGATTTTTTCCCAAAAAACTCGATTCACGATATGATTTTTTCCCACGTGGGCTAAATTAAAATGAAAACATTAGAAACGTGATTTCTTTTGTCTTCTTTTTTAATTAAATAACATGTAAAACAAAAATACTTCTACAAATAAGTGTAAATAATAAATCAGTTGTACAAAAGGTGCAACTGTAACCTGAGACTTTGTCTACATGAACTGTAGTAAGTCCAGACATATCCACCACTGTTACAGGAAAAACTGTGCAAAAAAATAGTGCAAAAGATACATTTTGTTGGAAAAAATAAAGCTTAAAATATTTTAACAACTAAAACAATATACATTAGTACTCATATTATATGAAAAACATTGCAAAAACGTAGTAGTGCAAAAGTAAGATAAAAATAAAACTAGTAACATTTTTACTTTGTAAGGACAAAATAAAACAAAACCTAATTATCAATCAAGCTACTTCAATAAACCTGAACATGTTACCAATATTTTGGATATATGATGTTATTGTGTCTGTTATCGCTCCACATCGTGCTCCATGTTTATCATAAGGTGCAGAGTCCTGCACGGGTTCGGGTACCCGTGGGTGAACCGCAAATTTTCACTAAATGGGTTAAAAATGTTGTGCTGTGTCGGATACGGGTTCGGTTCGGATATCGGGTTCATTTATAGTGGGTCGTTCGGGTGCGGATTTTTTTTTTTTCGTCGGAAAACGGGTCGGAGTTTAAACATGACGGGTACGGGCGGTTGCGGTATGTCAAAATCAGAACCATGCAGGATTCTGGCTCCATGTTTATCATAAGTTGTGCCGCGAGAAAAGCTTTCAGTCAGTGTTTGTTGAACATTTTGAAGAAGTACTGGCAGCGCTAGTCTCTGCTTTCGCTTCAGATGTGCAACTACGGAAAGCAGCCTGGTTCATGGTTTTCTTTCTGCGAGGAAAAAAAGTGCGTGTGGAGGGGAATCGGATTGCACGAGTTTCCTAAAATATGAAGCGATTTTGTCATAAAACTCGATTTTAAATCTAAATCGATTTTTTGCCCATCTCTAGAATGACTGGTATGTTTAATTAATTATTTAATTAAATGATGTATTGATTTATTTAATTTTGTCACTGTTAGTCGTCCATAGCAGTGGGCTTCTCTCACAGCTTTACCACCAGGCTTAGTGTTAGACTTGTGGGGGAAACCCTGGGAGCTCATGACAAGTCTGAGAGCAGTCAAAGGTTAGATGTTCCACAGGCCTTTAATCAAGAAGCCTTCTCCATTTCCGCCCTGCGTGTTCCTCTGCTTGACCTTCTGCTCCCAGACGTGTACTGTAACACCAACACAACACTACGCTTTCATCTTCTGCCCTCATTAGAATTACTAATGTGTGCGTAGTGACTAAAGGCGCATGTGTGTGTGTGTGCGTGCACGTGGCCGTGCACACGCGTGTATCGGCGTTTGGCCGATGACGGAGGGAATACTTGAATAACAGCCTAATAAATATCAGGGTTGGGTTTATTGGGTTTGAAGCAGATTTGCCATTTGTTGGGAAACACTAAACCGAGGAAGGTTCTGGAAAAGTGGATGGTGGTGGCGTTTTCTGGGTCACGGAGAACACTAAGGAAATCTGCTGTGACATTAACAGGCTGCTATAGGAAGTGTTTTTGGATTACATTAGCATGGCATGAGGAGGTGGAGGAGGAGGTAGAAGAGGTGGAGTAGGTGGTGGAGGTAGAGGACGTGGAGTAGGTGGTGGAGGAGCTGTAGGTGAAGGAGGAGGTAGAGGAGGTGGTAGAGGAGGTAGAGGTGGAGTTGGAGTAGGTGGAGGTAGAGGTGGTGGAGGAGGTGAAGGTAGAGGTGGTGGAGGAGCTGTAGGTGAAGGAGGAGGAGGTAGAGGAGGCAGAGGTGGAGTTGGAGTAGGTGAAGGTAGAGGTGGAGGTGGTGGAGGAGCTGTAGGTGAAGGAGGAGGAGGAGGTAGAGGAGGTGGTGGAGGTGAAGGTAGAGGTGGTGGAGGAGGTGAAGGTGAAGGAGGAGGAGGAGGTAGAGGAGGTGGTGGAGGAGGAGATAGAGGAGGTGGTGAAGGTAGAGGTGGAGTAGGTGGAGGTAGAGGAGGTGGTAGAGGAGATAGAGGTGGAGGTGGTGGAGGAGCTGTAGGTGAAGGAGGAGGAGGTAGAGGTGGAGTTGGAGTAGGTGGAGGTAGAGGTGGTGGAGGAGCTGTAGGTGAAGGAGGAGGAGGTAGAGGTGGAGTTGGAGTAGGTGAAGGAGTAGGTGGAGGAGGTGGTGGAGGTGAAAGTAGAGGTGGAGGTGGTGGAGGTGGAGGTTCAGCAGAGTGCATCAGCAGCAACAGATGACGGAGCAGGAAGATGAAGCATGAGTGGAAGGACAGACAGAAGAACATTAATGACACACACACACACAATATATATATATATATATATATACATATATATATATATATATATATGTATTAAAAAAAAAACAAAAACAAAAACAAAAACAAAAACATTTTTTAACTTTTTTTTTTTTTTTTTACACACACACAATACAAGTTTGGACTTTATTTTAACAGTGACAATGATTATTTTGTATATGAAATATTTATTTTCATAAATTTTTACTAAAATGTGTGTGTTTGAAACATTCAACAGTTGTTATTTTTTCCCAAAACTTTCCAAATGTTGTAATTTTTGAAAAATTGACAACTCCCTAAATGTCCCCCTCTGTAAAACGCATAAACATAGCCTGCGCAGACGTCGGTACCTGCGCAGACGTCGGTACCTGCGCAGACGTCGGTACCTGCGCAGACGTCGGTACCTGCGCAGACGTCGGTACCTGCGCAGACATCGGTACCTGCGCAGACGTCGGTACCTGCGCAGACGTCAGTACATGGGCACTTGCTCCTGTAACCATGTGACTTCTTGACTTCCTGCTACTAGAAAGTAGACTTTCATTTTTCTTGTGAATTTTCAGAAGGGGGGTGGCAGGGTCACAGTGGAATGTTCCAAAAGGAAGTTCCAGAAGCAGCACCCCCTTCCTCTGCCGCCACTGCCTCCTTTGTTTCCCACTTCTTCTCTTTCTGATAAAGGGGAGTAGAGTATATATATGTGTATATATCTATACATATATATACATATATATACATATACATATATATACATATATATATACATATACATATATATATATATATATATATATATATATATATATATATATATATATATATATATATGCATGTATGTATGTATGTATGTGTGTGTGTGTGTGTGTGTGTGTGTGTGTGTGTGTGTGTGTGTGTGTGTGTGTGTGTGTGTGGGGGGGGTTCAAGCGCTGGGAGGCGGTGGTCTCCCCTCCTGGGCTGTCTCTCATCATGCCGTTGACCCCCCAGGAAGCTTTAGATGTCCGTCTGGCTTCATAATTCTCTTATCGAGCTAATCTGCAGATAAGGAGGGGGGGTGGGGGTGAGGGGGCTGAAAGTGTAAACCCGCCGCCGCTGCCGTGGAGTCCAGTGTCACAGGCTTCTTTCTTTACCTGCCTGGGAGACTCGTTAGCGTAGAGCAGGCCTTCTCAAAGTTTTTTACAGTTGAGTACCCACCCAAATATACTTTTAGCCAAGTACCCCCCCCCCACACACACACACACACACACACACACACACACTATTGCTTCAGTACACTGGAAAAAATGCTCCTATAAAAACAAGTTAAAAATGCACAAATGTGTTTTAAAATCTTTTTAATAGGACTGTCAAAATTAATGTAGATGAATCCATTGATGTGATTAATTTGATAAAAAAAATGTTTAATGCTGTTAAATGGAACAGTTGTTGAATAAACCTGTTAATCATATATATATATATATATATATATATATATATATATATATATATATATATATATATGCATATGTTTTGGATATGTTATCACATTATGCGTTTTTTTCTGTATTTTAGAACAGTTTTTGAATATTTCATCGCATTTTTGTGCGGGTTTAATTTTTTAATTTATTTTTTGGGGTGAATTTTAGCATGTTCTGTATATTTAAGATTATTCTAACAGCAGTATGTATTTGTGTGTGTGTGTGTGTGTCCGCAGATACATATCATGCTATAACTCAATGAATACTGTAGATATCACCATGAAATTACATGGGCATATACATATAGCTAATGTGCATCAGATGCGATGATCCATTTGAGTAAAGGTCAAAGGTCAAGGTCACAATTAACTAAAAGGTCAAAATCACATTATCAATGATAACTCAATAACAGAGGGTCACAGAACTTTCAGATTTGATACCAAACAATGCAGAATGAAGATTTATACAATTCTCATAATTATATCACCTACGACCAATAGTTTTTGAGATCTCTGGAGGTCAAAGTTGACATGTGGCAAAATTAACTTGTGTAACACTGCGTCAAACAGACATATCACGTTATAACTTAATCAATACTGGATATATTAACATTATATTACAGGCACTGATGCATATATACATATAATGATATTATCAATATTGCAAAAGATCAAAGGTCAAGGTCACATTTAGCCGAAAGGTCATAATCACATTGTTAGAAACTTGAGATTGACACAAAATAGGAGATTAGACGATGTCTGAATACTAGTTTAGAACAGTTTTTAAATATCTACTTGTTTATATTTTACAGTGTGGTGACATTTACATTTTTTATAGTGCAGTGATGTATACATATAGTTATTTTACAGGTATATATATATATATATATATATATATATATATATATATATATATATATATATATATATGTTTTTAGCTGTTTTTTTATACATAGTTCTATGTTTTTCTTGTGTTCTTACTTTATGTGATTTGATTCTGGGAGTGACAGCACAAAAGTTCCTATGTGTCCTGTACAAATGGAAAATAAACGTGTATTGTATTGTATTTGTTGTGCTTGTCACAGTGGGTGAATAAATGACTTTGTCCTCCTGCAGATTTATACCTGAGAGCAGAAAAGGCCTTTGCTGTGTTCCTTCCTCCTCCTGTTTTCTGTAACAGAAGTGATCAGTGAAAACATACAAACATGACACGGAGTCCATGATGAAGAGCAGGAGAACGTACGGCCCCAACAGGAAGTGACCACTGCCTCTGCCCACATCCATCATACTCTGACCTGCATGTGGTGGGGGGGGGGTCAGGACCAGTTTAGAGTAGAGCTGCATCATATATTGTTTGAGCATCGACATTTGGTTATTTTATTTTTTATTTATTTATTTGTATTTTTTATTGTATTTTTTCAGTTACAGAAGGATGACAGTCAAATGTATGTTCAGTGTCGACCACTAATCTGTTTGACACCACACAGCTGTTATTTACTACTGAAGATTTGTTCATACCGCAGTACATATCACAGAGTTTAAGAAAAATAAAATCACAATATCAGTTTTTTCTAATATCGTACAGCCTGACACCAGAGGGAGAATGTGAGAGTGAATGAATAATGTAAAGCACTTTGGGTGCCGAGAAAAACTCTGTACAAATCTAATCCATTGTTCTCCATCTTAAGGTGGTTTATTGTATTTCAGTATAATCAAGGTGGTTTAATGTATATGTAAGGTTGTTTAGTGTATTTTAATATATTTAAGGTGGGTTAGTGTATTTCAGTATATTTAAGGTGGTTTAGCGTATATTTAAGGTGGTTTAGTGTATATTTAAGGTGGTTTAGTGTATATTTAAGGTGGTTTAGTGTATATTTAAGGTGGTTTAGTGTATATTTAAGGTGGTTTAGTGTATATTTAAGGTGGTTTAGTGTATATTTATGGTGGTTTAGTGTATATTTATGGTGGTTTAGTGTATATTTAAGGTGGTTTAGTGTATATTTATGGTGGTTTAGTGTATATTTATGGTGGTTTAGTGTATATTTAAGGTGGTTTAGTGTATATTTAAGGTGGTTTAGTGTATATTTAAGGTGGTTTAGTGTATATTTAAGGTGGTTTAGTGTATATTTAAGGTGGTTTAGTGTATATTTAAGGTGGTTTAGTGTATATTTATGGTGGTTTAGTGTATATTTATGGTGGTTTAGTGTATATTTAAGGTGGTTTAGTGTATATTTAAGGTGGTTTAGTGTAAATTTAAGGTGGTTTATTGTGTATTTAAGGTGGTTTAGTGTAAATTTAAGGTGGTTTAGTGTATATTTAAGGTAGTTTAGTGTAAATTTAAGGTGGTTTATTGTATATTTAAGGTGGTTTAGTGTAAATTTAAGGTGGTTTATTGTGTATTTAAGGTGGTTTAGTGTAAATTTAAGGTGGTTTAGTGTGTATTTATGGTGGTTTAGTGTATATTTAAAGTTGTTTAGTGTATATTTAAGGTGGTTTAGTGTAAATTTAAGGTGGTTTATTGTGTATTTAAGGTGGTTTAGTGTAAATTTAAGGTGGTTTATTGTGTATTTAAGGTGGTTTAGTGTAAATTTAAGGTGGTTTATTGTGTATTTAAGGTGGTTTAGTGTAAATTTAAGGTGGTTTAGTGTGTATTTATGGTGGTTTAGTGTATATTTAAAGTTGTTTAGTGTATATTTAAGGTGGTTTAGAGTATTTTCGTATATCTAAACACTTTAGATCAGTAGATGTTTTTAGTCGACTGTAGATCTTTGGTTCTTCAGGGCTTAATTCAACATTGTCCTGATGATAGCTAGCGTGGATAGTGAGTGTTTTATTTCCAGTAGATGTGACTGGACATGTTTTAATAATCTTTTCTTTAGTAACCTACATGATGCAGCCTGTAAATACGTGAGGACAAACAATTCTCATGTTTTCCCGGTGTCAGTGTGAAGTCAACTCTCCTTCCTCTGCAGATTACAGAGCACGATGGAGCGCAGACATTTCACACCAATCACATCGCATGACATGATCTTACCCTTTAATTATCTGCCTTTTTGTCCTCAGATGCTTTTTTCCTCCTGCACTGACGTCACCGTCTCACTGCTTTCATCTCACAGTCAGCTGATTGGAGGTTAGAGCGTCCACTGACCTGATGACACCACACTTCAGGTAATGCCTCGTCTATCCTTGAGCCATGCCCAGTAGCTAAAAATAAATATTTAAGTAAAGTCGAGATACCTAAAAATAATCTACTTAAGCACAGTAATGAAGTACTTATACTTTACTTCCCAACTCTGATTCTAATTTTCATTTTTAATCTCGCCCAAAGAGATTATTGTAATCTGTGTGTGTGTGTGTGTGTGTGTGTGTGTGTGTGTCTGTGTGTGTCCGCAGAGACATATCATACTATAACTCAATGAATACTTAAGATATCATCATGAAATTACATGAGCTTATACATGTAGCTAATGTGCATCAGATGCAATGACCCCTTTGAGTAAAGGTCAAAGGTCAAGGCCACAATTAACCAAAAGGTCATTATCAGTTATAAGAATGGAGGGTCACAGAACTTTCAGATTGGTACCAAATGATGCAGAATGAAGATTATTGGTGTTATCACCTACGACCAATATTTTTTTTTTTTTTTATCTCTGGAGGTCAAAGGCTAGTTAATGTGGCAACATTAACTTCTGTAACACTGTGTGTGTGTCAATCATACATTGAAAAAGTAAAACATTGAATCAACTTCTTCTTCTTCAATTTTCACTTTTTATCCTATGAATTTGACTTTTTATGTCATAATTTTCACTTTTTATGGTCACAAATAAAAAAATCAAGTTGAGTGAACCAAATTGGATTGCATAGGGTTCGTGTTGTTTTAATTACATTTAATTTGATTCACTCAACTAGATATTTTTTTGTGACCTATTGTAGAAATTTTAAGTTGATTCAATGTTTTACTTTTTTCAGTATAGACATATCACACTATAACGTAATCAATACTGGATATATTATTATGATATTGCATACATGGAGGCATATATACACATAATGAAATTATCAATATTGCAAAAGATCAAAGGTCAAGGTCACATTTAGCAGAAAGGTCGAAATCAAATTATTGGCTCTAATTCAAGAACAGGTTGTCATAGAAACTGACAAAAATAGGAGTGGGATTAGACATTGTCTGAATACTGGTTCCTCTTGAGTTGATCATATTTGACTGTTTTCATCCTTTAACCAAGGAACACTTTATGTTCTATTAGCCCATTAGCATTTATTTGACTATTTTCAGAGGACTGCAGTGATTCATCCCACGCCAGGAAATGTAAACCCCAACGCACCACCTGCGGCAGCAGCATCGTTTCACCCACAATGCACTGCAGCGATCTAATGAATGTCCTTTTGGAGCTGAAATGTTTATTATGTAGCGTTTCCCCAAAACGCACTTAATCAGGAATAATGTGATTCACGTCAGCCATATGTTTCTCATGAAGTTGAATCTTGAGGAATGTGAACTTTGGTGAGAAGCTGCTATGATTTGTGAGGTGTGTGCGGTGGAAGGACAAACAGGGGGTGGGTGGTGGTGGTGGTGGTGGGTGGGGAGGGGGCTGTATGAGGGGATCAACCCCCCCCCCCCCTGTGATGCTTCCAACCTGCTTACCTACAGTGGAAGCTCCGCCCTTTTTTGGCAGTTTGACACCCACTTCCTTAAGCATGTGTTTTAAATGTGTGTGTGTTTTCAGGCGTGTGTGTGTGAACGCAGCGTTGGCTCTGGTCCGTGTATACGCTCAAATATGGACACTTTTCCCAGGGTTTAGGGCCAAGCCTAGTCCCCACAGTGAGACCCCTGACACATGGTCCCTGCCCTTTTCTGCTCATATAGGATGAGGCAATGAGGGGAGGGGAGGTTAGTGGAGGAGAGGGGAGAGAGGGGGGAGGAGAGGGGAGGGGAGGTTAGTGGAAGAGAGGGGAGAGAGGGGGGAGGAAGGGAGGTTAGTGGAGGAGAGGGGAGAGGGGGGGCGGAGAGGGGAGGTTAGTGGAGGAGAGAGGGAGAGAGGGGGGAGGAGAGGGGAGGGAAGGTTAGTGGAAGAGAGGGGAGAGAGGGGGGAGGTTAGTGGAAGAGAGGGGAGAGAGGGGGGAGGAAGGGAGGTTAGTGGAGGAGAGGGGAGAGGGGGGGGCGGAGAGGGGAGGTTAGTGGAGGAGAGAGGGAGAGAGGGGGGAGGAGAGGGGAGGGAAGGTTAGTGGAAGAGAGGGGAGAGAGGGAGGAGGAAGGGAGGTTAGTGGAGGAGAGGGGAGAGGGGGGGGAGGAGAGGGGAGGTTAGTGGAGGTTAGTGGAGGAGAGGGGGGGAAGGTTAGTGGAAGAGAGGGGAGAGAGGGGGGAGGAAGGGAGGTTAGTGGAGGAGAGGGGAGAGAGGGGGGAGGAGAGGGGAGGGAAGGTTAGTGGAAGAGAGGGGAGAGAGGGAGGAGGTGAGGGGAGGTTAGTGGAGGAGAGGGGAGAGGAGGGTGAGGTTGTGTTCAGCCATATTTTGTAATAAACATAAAAATAAAAACGGTTTAATTTCCTAATAAACTTTATGAACACAGTATTTAATCAATTTCTAAATGTAACTTTTTTATTTTCTTGTAAATGTAAAATCACGGTGCATTATGTGATAATTGTAAAGCATAGATTATTAGGTGTAGTGTATTTTATTTTCCAGTATTTGTACAAAGCTAGTGCTGTTCTTAGCATCAGTATTTTAGCCTATTTTAGCCTCGTACCAGGTGGTTTGACTGGATTTCTGTCCTACAGATGTGAACCTTTTCATGATGGGATTTTATTATTTTTGCTCAAAAACATGGAGTCGACATTATTTCTATTTTTTACCCAATTATTTCTATTATTTTACTGGTGCAGCACACTTTATACCATATTAGGCTGAATGTGGCCCCTGAACAAAAATGAGGTTGACACCCCTGAGACAGAGCGACAATATAGAAGAAAAATGAATATATCTATGAAACTACAGAACATTTAGACTCATCTCCATGTTCATTTAATAACTTCTACTGTCATCGACAATAAAAAAATTAAATAATCGCATTTGTGATTTAATAGAAAGACTGACATTACACATTATTTTTTCCACATTTAATAAACTGATAAAGTTTTGCAGATATCTACTGGAACAGTGACTAGTAAAGAAAGCATATGTTTATTTTATATCCATCTGAAACACAAACAGTTCATGAAACCAAAATATATTTTACAAACTTCACTAATTCAACAGTTAATTTATGGAATCAAACTGAAAAGGCTGAAGTATTTGTGTTGATTGTATTTGTTGTAAAGTTAATAAAAAAACTTTGTGTCCAGAACTGACTCATAAAAGGCTTTTGTTCTGTTCCACAGTCTTTGCAGATGAGTCCACATGGCTCTCACACTGCAGACATTTCCTCTCACAGATCTCGGTGCTCTTTAATTTGTCTTTGTGTCCCCATAAAGACTTTTGGTTATTCATCACAGTTGAATGACATCAGCTGGTTCTAATGACAAGGAGCGACCAACATTATTATAACAGGATTTCATTCTAAATGGTTTCATTCAGATGCTTTGTCCCATTGGACTTTGTCTCAAACAGATCCTAAAACTGTTTGTATGAAAGACTGGACACCCCACGAGGAACACCGAAGCCCACCAAGGACTACCAAAAACCACTGCGGACTACCAAGGATCACCAAGTACCATCAAGGACCAGGCCACTGAGGATCACCAAAGACCACAAGGACTACCAAGGACCGTCAAGGGCCACTGGAGACCACCAAGCACTACAGAGGAGTACTAAGGACCACCAAATACCACTAAAGACCACCAAAGACCACACCAAGGGACCAGAGGCAGGGATGGTCCAGTAGATATGAAGAAGAAGGGGGGATGGTCCAGTACAGGTGGACTCGAAGGAGGGATGGTCCAGTAGATGTGGACTAAAGAACCACCCTTTGACGAATGTCACAGTTCGTGCAGGTGCAGCCTGGACGGTATCACACAGAGCATTTGGAATATCTCCAGAGTAGGACAGGCTGACTTTGTAAAGGGGAGGGGCCAGACATGGATCTAGTCCACTTCTTAAAAAGGTCCAGTCTGTGTCTGGTCTCATTACCCCAGCAGATAAATACTCCTGCTCTAATTGTCCAACAGAGATGATGAAGGAAGATTCCATCAGTATCATATCGTGTCCCACAGAGGAGGATGGCTGCCTGCGCTCACACACCGTGTTGCCTTCAGGAACCTTCGTACATCTGCACGTCACCGCACCCTCCCTACATGTATATTACCAGAGGATCTGGGATCTGCTCTTAATCACATGTTGCTCTTTAAAAACTCCCTGTCTTATTAAAGCACCTCATGACTGTGTTTAGAGCCTATAAATCATATTTTGTAATAAAGGCGAACAGGGGAGAGGGAGTGGGAGGAGGAGGGAGGGAGGGAGGGAGGGAGGGAGGGGGCACCGGAGCAGATGCAGAGAGGAGGATGAGGAGGATGTGTCATAACAGAACTGTGGATCAAAGGGCTGCTGCCATGGCAATGCAAATTATTTAACCCCATTGTGATTTTTTAATGAGTTTTTTTAAATGTATTTTTTTTATTTAATCCGTGAAACACAGATGCATCACACAATGCGTAAAACGTTTTTTTTTAGTTTTTTTTTTTATTACATTTGTCCCCAGTAAGTCTCGTCTCATCATCTGAACCCCGCTCACTAGGGTCACAGGGGTCTAATCCAGCTCCAATGGGTGAAGGTGGGGTACACCCTGTATTAGTCTCCAGTTCATCTCAGGGTTGAACATATATAGACAAACAATCACTGTCATATTCACATCTATGGACAATTTAGATTAACAAATTAACCTATCAGTGCATGTGTTTGGATGGTGGGAGGAAACTGCATGTTCTCCTCGTGTCTGCGTGGGTTTTCTCCAGGTACTCCAAACTCCACACAGAAAGGTCTGGTGTGGGATTCAAACCAGGGTCCTTCTGTCTGTGAGGCACAAGTGCTAACCACTGCACCACTGTGCCACCCCTCTAGGTAAGTCATGATTAAGAAATAAGAGTTGAAATATGCTCCTGTGGCCAGGGAATCTATTCTCAGTGGGGAAACGCACCTTCACACACCAGCAGGAAAGTAAGCAAAATACGATAGTCGAGCGCAAAAGGCTTTTTTTTGTTAAAGTAGACAACAAGCTAGCTCACAGAAAAAGTACATTTACAAGTGTTCAATAAAAATTAGGTGAAGAAAGCAAAGGGATTCCCTGCATCTGTTTAGTCGCTCTCGATTTTTTATATTACAGTTAGATTACAGACTACAGATTACTACGCAGACGACATCTGCCTGGTGTCTGACCGCGTGGAGCAGGCACAGGAACTCCTGAACAGAGTGGAGGCAGAATGTGCTAAGGTTGGCCTCAGACTGAATGCAAAGAAGACTGAGGTAATCACCTATAACATCCACATGGACCACCCGCCAATTACAACATCAGACGGCAACGCTCTGCGAGAGGTCAATGACTTCAAATACTTGGGTTCCTGGATGAACTCCACAGAACAGGACCTTAAGGTTAGGAAGGCGCTAGCGTGGAGGGCCCTGAACGGCATGTCAAGAGTGTGGCGTTCGAATCTCCCTCGACACATAAAGCTGAGCCTATTCCATGCCACTGTGGAGTCTGTCCTCCTGTATGGCTGTGAAAGCTGGACCCTGACACACACCCTGCAGAAGTCCCTGGATGGGTGCTACACCAGAATGTTACGAGCTGTTCTGAATGTGGACCAGAACAACCACATCACCAACGAGGACCTGTATGGGCAACTGCCAAGGCTCAGCAAGAAGGTAGCAGCTAGGAGGATGAGGCTGGCCGGCCACTGCCACAGACATCGGGAGCTCCCGGCCAGCAGGCTGGTCCTATGGGAACCAACACATGGGCATCGATCACGAGGACATCTCGCGCTAACGTACGTGGACATCCTGAAGAAAGATGTGGGAGCTGAAAGCTCTTCAGAGCTGGCCGGGTGTATGGAGAATCGGGAGGATTGGAGAATCCGATGGAAGCTCGTCTGAGGACGACTGAGAGAGACAGAAGTTCTATTAAAGGGATAGTTCACTATTTACTCTGTATAGAATCAGCGTCTTTACTCTGGTGCACCCACAACAACTTACCCCCGACATTGTCCTGTGAGTTGAGTTCTGGTCTGGTTTTGGTCAAAGCGAAAGTAGTACCGGCAGGTTTCCTGGGGTCTCGAAATTAAAACATGCGTCTCTTCAAAACAATATGTGTTTGAATGAGTGATTTATTTTCCTGCCGGGGGTAAGTCACTGTGGGTACACCAGAGTAAAGACACTGATTCCATACAGATCAGGGTTGTCGCCAGTTTAAAATAATACGCTGTGATTAGGGTCGCTACACTGACTTTCAAGTTGTGGGATTGTATTTTGAGCACATTTGCTTGCGCAATATTTCCATATTTATGTGAGAAAACTTCTTCATTGGGGCAGTTGGAGCTGTGAAAGAGTTATTTTGACAGATAACACCATGTGCATTTCTTTTTATCCACTGGGTGTTTATCTAGGTTAATTTGTGTCTCGCCACCTCAGCCGTCCTTTTCTGTCGATTGACCTGTTCCCGTCTAAAATTAAGAGTCACTTCCAATCTCAGGGTTATAGTTAGCATGTTTCAGTTGTTTCTGTGATGTCATGTATTTTGAATAATGACCTAAATCATGAACATTGGGGGCATCTGCGTGATGCTCACTGGCTGACATCTGAGTCGGCCGCTCAAGGTTACTGAAGGATGTTTCGCGTGCGCATAGTGTCAGGCCGTCCCAATTAACTTTACATTGTACAAAATTCCTGTTGAAAACCCTGCAGATTCATGTGAAAAATAGTGACCTATCCCTGTAATGATCAATTATTCATTAAACATTTAATTATGCTTAACCCTAGTCTGAGCATTTGTAGGAAACTGGTGGAGTTTTCAGACTACACTTGTTGCGAACCTGTCCTGGAGCAGGAGGGGGTGGGGTTTCCCGGGGCAGGAGGTGGGAGGCGGGTTCTGACAGACGGACGGGGTTGTAAATGTGCCATGGTTGACGTATGGTTAGCCTACTTTTCATTCTTCTGACTCAGAGGGACGTTCCCTTCCCGCTGTGGCGAACCAGCCTCCTGTGTGTTTGTTCAGCCGAGTGCTTCCATATGGAGCGACACATCAGCGCCGGCCGCATCTGGAACAAACAGGTCTGAAGGCCCAACATGTGCGTCCGAGTCACTACTGTATGCCGCTGCGTCTGTCAGCTGTTCCACCTGGATCTGCTCTGCGTCGCAGGCGGACCATCAGCGCCGTCTTAAACATGTTCAGCGAAAGAAACAGGAAACACATGTGAGCCGCTGCCAGCTCCGACTCTGGAAAGTCTCTACGGGCTTTAAGTGCTCTTATTAACACATCCTCAGACTGGGAATGTTCCCTCAAGTCAGGAAACATCCTTTTATTCACCACCTCCCACACACAAACACACATTTGAACAATTATCAGGCTACTGTGTAAACCAGCAGAACCCAAAGATGTACCTTCAACTGAGGGGTTTGAACATTATTTTAGGGTTAGGGTCAGGAATAGAGGTGAGGGTAGAGATTAGGGATTGGGGTCAGGATTGAGGGTTAGGGTCCGGGTAAGGATTGAGGGTTAGGGTCCGGGTAAGGATAAGGATAAGGATAAGGATAAGGATAAGGATAAGGATAAGGATAAGGATAAGGGGTTAGATTTAGGTTTAGGCGTTGGGGTCAGGATTAGGGGTCAGAGTTCAGGTGAGGATTAGTAGTTTGGGTCAGGATCAGGATTAGGGGATGAGGTCAGGTTTAGGGTTAGAGTCCAGGTAAGGATTAGGGGTTGGGGTCAGAGTCAGGTTTAGGGGTTAGGGTCAGGGTTAAGGTCAGCAGATCCAGGTCACATGTCAGAGAAAGTGGGGGTACTTCAAACACATTTCAACTGGAACATTAATCTCTCACCGAAAACACTTGTATTTTGTGAATAATGGCTAATTCTAATGCTAATGCTAATGACTTTTGAGTTAATTCTATTGGAGAACATTTGGCTATAGTTTACTTTAAAGCCCCCCTCCCCCCGGTCCACTGAACTCCCCTTCTCTTGCCTCATGTGCACTACACCTCTGTAAGCTTTATTTTCAGGGCTGTGAACGTGAAGATGGGGGGGGTTTGAGGGTGGGGGGGGTTTGAGGGGTACAGGCTGTTGTTAACCCTTGTTTCACACCAGCTGCTCAATACGGGAGGGTCAAAGTTCAGCCTGTTGCAAACTTAATATACCTCAGGTGGTGTTCATTTTTACACCACTGGCCCCTGAACATGGACCTACACTCACCTAACAGCAACACCAACCCCCCAACATTAGCACTAGCCCTAGCATTAACACAAGCACTAATGCCAACCCCCCAGCATTAGCACTAGCCCTAGCATTAACAACAGTCAACCAGTGTGATTTCACTGACGGACAGAAACTCACTCCTGAAAAACTGAATTATTTACTGGTTGTGTTTGAAACCATATACTACGTACTTCCATACTCATACTATTCATACTCCATACTGCCTAGTCAGCGATGGGACAGTATGCAAATCGTTTACACTGTAGCATACTAC
The DNA here is from genome assembly GCA_020466265.1 of Siphamia tubifer. Classification (NCBI taxonomy): domain Eukaryota; kingdom Metazoa; phylum Chordata; class Actinopteri; order Kurtiformes; family Apogonidae; genus Siphamia; species Siphamia tubifer. The sequence continues at coordinate 53,957,478 of CM035798.1, read as the reverse complement.
ATGATAACCCATAATGCATTACACTCCTACCTGAGCAAAAATAGACAGGGTGAAGCTGATTAACACTTGAGCTCTAAACTCTTTAAAGGGATACTCATTTTTTTTTCAAATGAATGTCTTTGTCATCAGTGTCTTTACTTTGGTGCACCCACAGTGACTTACCCCCGTCAACAAAATAAAGTGTGTTGTACAGTATGTGTTGGAATGAGTGATTTGTTTACATAACAAAACCGTCATGGAACAAAAACTAACACCTCGTAATTGCTTGGTGCTAGTTTCTCTCAATAGCGATCAATGTGCATTGTCACTGCTAACAGCTATGCACCTGCACGTAGCAGCCACAAACATTGCCGAACAACTGATGGAAGTAGTTTGCTAAGGTGCACAGCTGTTAGCAGTGACAATGCACATTGATCGCTATTGAGGGAAAGTAGCTCCAAGCAATTATGAGGTTTTTGTGTTTGTTGATTGGAAGCTCCAAAAATGAGTTTGGAATCTACTTGGGTCTCATGTTCAATCATTTATTCACATGTCAAATATCAAAGGTCTGTGTGGACCAGAACTCTCACAGGGTTTATGTCCAAAAAGACCTGAATTCTGGGTCAGTTCTCTTCTTGCTTGACTCCACCTCGAACCAATAGATTGGACTTTGCAAAATCATTTGACTGAACTTTTTCAGGCTTTTCAGACTAAATACGGGGTTCTGGATGTTATAAAATAATGACTTCATCCTCATTTCTTTTGTTAATTTTTCTACTTTTCCTACTTTTGAAGTATTTCTTCAGTTTTGTGCCAAATTCTAAAATTTCCTTTGTTAATTCTTTTTACCTCCACCAAGGAGGTTCTTTTTTGTGGTTTGATTTTGTACAACATAACTCAAAAACTAACGGATGGTTTTTGACGAAATTTTCAGGGTATGGTAGTAATGGGGAGGTTGACAAATAATTAGATTTTGGTGGTGATCCAGATTGTGGGGTGGGGTGTGTGCCTTGGCAGAGGTCTGAGCTCTCAGAGTGCTTTTCTAGTCTTATAAAGTATGAACATTAAACATTTTTAGGGTTTTCAGGCTAAATACGGGGTTCTGGATGTTATGAAATAATGAATTTCTCCTCATTTTTACAGTGTTTCGTTCATGTTGATGTCATATTTCAAAGTTTTTAGCACATTTTCCCTTGTTTTTCTTAAGTCCTGATTTTCTATTTATTTTGCACATTTTTGTCCACTTTATTTATTTACATGTATTGACCAACCGGTATTACATCATGGTTTTGGTCGACGGTGGATGTTTGGGTCTTTATGGGTTAAAGTCAAATTACGACACATGTATCTGCGATGTGGTGGAGGTATGCCCTGTGTGTGTGTGTGTGTTGGGGGGGGGGGGTACGATCACTGACCCTGGAGATACGACCACTATTACCTCACCTCTAATTGTTGATTGATCTAAGAGGCCCTGGACAGGCAGGTTTTTTTCCCATGCAGATTAAATCGTACTGCTTAAAGTTGTTTCAAACAACATGGTCGCCGAGGGGTCAAAGGTCAACCGCATACTAGTGGCTAATGGTAGCAAGTAATGTCAATCATGCCAAATGAGCCAGTGGTGAGACTGTCTGCTGCTTTTAACTGGAATCTGTGGAATGAAGAGGAGGGGCCAAAGCATTTTCTGGGACGGGGGTGAAGGGATTTGTTCTCTGAGTTCTGATAGGTCGCTGTCTTTGGGTGTGTGTGTGTGTGTGGGGGGGGGTCATTTCAATTTTTTTGTCTCATCTTATTATTTGCATCCGTTATAGAATTTAAAAAAAAAAAGATTGAGAAAAGCTCATTTTATCCAACCCCGTCTCAATATTTGGAAAATTAAAGTCTACATTTAATTCCACCAAAATTACACCTCGTTTTGTTCAAATACATATTTCCGGGGTTTCCCCCAGTGTATTCTAAGCCAGACCTTACCCACTCCCACCCCCAACCCCCCACCAGGCTAAAAAGTGTCACTTCTTTACGTATTTTAAAGAACTTAAATACATGTTAAAACTAGTGGCACTAAAGACGCAGTTTCGAGCTTCCAACTGTTCATTTATCTGCAGATTTTTTGGGGGGTTTGAGACAGGTAAAGCTAAGCCGTATTTATACCCCTCGTTAATTATGGAAACAGACGTTTTCATTGGGTTCCAGAGGTAGTTTCACCTGTCAGTTTGTCCATTGGTCAAGAGTTTAGCAGAGAGAGCTTGGTCCAGAGTTTAGCTCTGGGCGAAATCAATCAATCAATCACTGGGCGAAATCAATCTATATCTCTCTCTCTATGTCTATCTCCCTCTCTCAGGGATATACATATATAATATATAGTTTTGTCCTGTTCCTCAATTGAAAGTTTGTGATGCTCCAGAAAGTAGAGAAAAGATAAATTAGCATAAAGTTTTTCACTACTGCAGGAGGTGTGTGTGTGTGTGTGTGTGGACACTGATGCACGCAGACCGAACCCCCCCCCCCCCACACACACACACACACCAACCAAACACTCTTTTTTTTTCATTATAGATTTAAAACTGCCCATTTTATGGTGATATTAATGTGAGGTGGTGTCACCCAGTCCCCAGCACTGACCGATATCTGCAAATGGAACCAGTGAAAATCATCCTGGTCAGATTAATTCAATCAGATTTTCCACATCTATGGAAAGTTACACATTTAGCTTCTTTCACAAACAATTGTATTGATTGGAAAGTGCATAACACAACAGTTCATAAAATTATTTGTATTTATTTATTTTTAATTGATTTTCTTTAGCAATGGACAGCATTTTTTGTGTCAAACTTTTGTCCCCCCACAGAGGACAAACATCCACTGTTGGGTCTCAGGAGGATAAATCAGCTCTTCTCTCTGACAGAAAGCTTCCTCTGCAGGTGATTCCGTCTGATTTTAATCTGATCGTAGATTTAGACTAAAATGAGACAAACACACTTGGTCAGGTTTGGATTTTTTCCAGTGTGGTCAGGGAGTTTCCTAACATCTTTAAACATTCTCAGACTTTCCCCTCTTTGTTCGAAATGACAGATAAGAACTACATCACAGTAAACCACAGTGACAGTCAAAAGCAAGTATTTTTACAACCTGCAAGCATCAGTGACCAAATCTAAAAGATTGGTTCATTCCACTGTTTGACCTGATTAGCAGCCGCTCGATGAGGCGACGAGACGCAGCGCAGGCTTTTAACTCAGCAAGAGTCCAGGAGGGAAAGTAATGAGCTTTAAGCTGCACTGCTATGCCCCTGCCGCTTCTGCCCCTACCCCATCTGCCCCTTCTGTCCCATCTGCCTTTTCTTCTGCCCCCCTCCTCAATTTTAGGTATACTTTAAACAGTACAAACTGCTCTGAACCTTCACTAACTATTTTCTGTCACTCTTCGATATAAAATAAAATGTGATATTTTCTGCCTCTGGTTTGAAGCAGGAAATCTTCCATTGTTTTTTTCTCAATGACCTCAGAGTGAAAGTAGACAAACAGACGAACAAACAGAGAACATTAAGGATAAGAAACGGGTCACAGGAGACTTATTTAACATTTACACTATAAAATATAACTGACAGAGTGTGTTTGTGTTTAGTCCAAATCTATGATCAGATTAAAATCACGTTTCATTCAGATAGAAGAACTGATTTATAGACAATAGATCTGGATAATCTGGTTGAACTAATCTGAACAGCATCATTTTTACCTGCCTTTATTGGCAGATTTCTGTTTATTTTCAGATTTTTTCATATAATATTTTTTTGCTGAAATCAAGATTATTTTTAATTTTTTCTGAAATTCACACATATGATGAACAAGACTTTGATCCATTGACCTAATGAAAAAATTAACTCATTGACTGCCAAAGACGTATATATACATCTTTGGCAGTCAATGAGTTAATTCAAACTAAAACAACATCTGCCGGTGGAAACAGGTAAAATGATCTTGTTCAGATTAGTTTAATCACATTAGTTTAATCAGATTAGTTTAATCAGATTAGTTTAATCAGATTACTTCCAGATCTATTGTCTATAAATCCGTTCTTCTGTCTGAAAAGTTCCTCTGTAGGTGATTCAGTCTGATTTTAAGTGTTGTGATTTTTTTTACAGTGTAACTCTTCACATCCTTTCATTCTGTCCACATGGGAGTCAAAAGTACCAGTGTATGTTTATCCACGTGTTTTATTTCAGTGTATTTTGTCACAGCTTTGACAGGACTCGCTAAAAATCACAAACAGAACCTGCTCGGTCATCGTTGCCAAAACGCCGTCCGATGAGACGAGTTAACTAAACAATGGGGTTGGGTTGAATTTGTCACACCAGATTGACCCTAAAAACAATTAAGTCATAGGGAGCATTAAGTGAGTGGAAGCGTCATAAAACATGTTCCTGCTGTAGAAAAAGTAAAGAGGGTAAAAGTGTGTTCACAGGAAATGAGGTCATAAGGACTGAACAGCGAGTCAACCTGTCTGACTGCAGCACCGCCTTTCAGCAGGAGGGGAGCCAGATTTTTTTTTTTTTTTTTGGGATGGGGTGGGGGTGTGTGTGTGTGGGGGGGGGATTTGAGCAAAGCACGCTCTCTAATCTTGCACTAAGCCAAGCGATCTCATGATGCAGGAGGCTTAGCTGCAGCAGTGAAAGCAAGCTAATGGCCAATGAGTAATCAACACTATGGGCTGTCTGGACTAATATCCCTATGGCCCAGTCCGCTGGAGAGAGAGAGGGGGGGGGGGTAATATCCCTACGGCCCAGTCTATTTTTGCTCAATTCAAGATTTTTTTTCTCCTTTTTTTGCTCAATTTAAGATTTATTTTTTTTTTTGCTCAATTCAAGATTTCATGGGTCAATTCAAGATTTTTTTGGCTCACTTTAAAAATGCTTTGGCTCAATTCAAGATTCTTTTAAATAATTTTTTGCTCAATGCAAGATTTTTTGTAGCCCAGCAGTGCTATCTCTATTCATTCTAGTAGTCTAGTGGTGCTTCATAGTCAGGGGAGGCGGGGCTAAAAGGTTGTCTTTCAAATCCTCTGTATGCAATAGGACGGTACTACAACCAATCAGTGTAATCTTTAGGATGACGTAGTTAAGAGTGACGGAAAGTTGACGGAGAAAGTTAGGAATGACTAAACAAAATGGTGGATTATGGAGCTGAACGACTGTTATCGCTTCTGTAAAAAGAATTTCAACATTGTCGACGATTTCTCACATTCTTCACTCATCTGTGATAAAAGGAAATCTACACCTGTTGTTCTTCTTCTATGGTTGTTATGCTTGTTTCTCTCTGAATCGTTGCAGCGTCACTTTGTTAGGCCCGTCCTCTGACTCTATATACTTCACCATGATTGGTCGACCAGTTTCAGGGAAACCTAGCCAAACGTTGAATTGAGCGTAACTAAACTACTACAGTAGCACATTACATGTGCTGCTGTTCAGAGTCTAGCACGGCTAGGCTAAATTGTTTGGCTCAATTCAAGATTTATTTATTTTTTGCTCAATTCAAGTTTTTTGGGCGGAATTCATTTTTTGAAATTAATTGAATAGATTATTTTGCTGTATTCAATCAACACTTTGGGCTGTGTGCACTAATATCGCTAGGGCCCAGTCCACTAGAGCAGTGAAAGCAAGTGTGTGTGTGTGTGTGTGTGTGTGTGTGTGTGTGTGGGAAGGGGGCAGAAATACAGACATAAATATGCATTTGATTTAGTTTTGGATGCAGTGAAGACTTCCCGTCTGACCATCAGGAGTAACATTTGTTTGGGAGAAATTTAAAGGCTGTCACATGGTTGATTCATTCCCATAAAACAGGATGGTTTGCATGCGTGAAGCCCCGTTTCCCAGCTTTGCTTTAGAATTTCAGCATAACCTGTGTGACTATAATCAAGGGATCAACTGAAGGATCAACTGAAGGATCAACTGAAGGATAACAGAAAACAGAATTCTTCAGCTCTCCTCAGAGCAACGAAGAAAAACATGCAGCGGTGTCCACGTCTGGATCTGAAAAGTGCTCTTTATTCTTATTGGTTGGCGGTTGTGATTGTTCAGCTGTCCTGGCATGGAGCAACCGCAGTGGCATGAGGGAGCGCTGCTGAGGGAGCGCCGCTGAGGGAGTGCCGCTGAGGGAGCGCCGCTGAATCACACCGAGTAATGAGAGAGAGAGAGGGGCTTGTTTGATTAGATTTATGGAATGCATTAAACAGCTTTTATTTAGCTGGATGGAGTTAAGGTGGTCTGGCAGCTGCAACTCCCCAGGAGGAACTGAACATAGAGGCTCCGCCCCCTCCTCCACCACAGCTGCCTTCACATTCACCTGCCAGGTCACATGGTAGACCGCCACCTAAAAATAACCAAAGGTGAAGGCGTATGATACTGTCTGGTGGTTTGTTTTTATTTTTTATTCAATTAATTAAAAAAAAAAAAAAATTGTTCGATTAAAGAATTTTTTTCTGAAATCAAGATTTTGTTTTGCTCAATTCAAGATTTTTTGGATCTTTTTTTTTAAATTAATTTAATATTTTTCACCTGCTAGGTCAGACAGAAGACCTCCACCAGGTGAAGGTGGTGGATACTTCTTGGTGTCCTCTCATTCCCTCTAAGAATCTGTGCATGTGGGTTTTTATGGATCTCACAATCACTTGTAAAATGTGTCCTGGGGCCAAAGAAAACTGGCTTCAATCTCAAATGTAACCCTTCTGGCTTCACTTTTATGAATTAAATCCAAACTCTGGGCTCTTTCTGAGCTCAGACGGAATATAATGTTCAATTAACAGCATTTCATCAGACTGTATATTATTAAACAAACCTAAAACCAATCCTGCAATCAACCCTATATATATATATATATATATATATATATATATATATATATATATGATGATGATTTGAACTAAAACCAGCCGACGAGGTCAAAAACCCGTAGAGCTATAAACAAGTGAAACCTGAGTGGACTAGTCTGCAGAGGACACCGCTGCTTCCCCTGGATCCGGCTTTTGGGAATCAGTGGAGTTTATTGTCCAATTGGTTTTTATTATCAGGCAGGAAAACAGTTTCATGGCAGCAGAGCAGTAGCGTTTCTAATTGGTTCAGTTTGTGCTTTTCTCTGTGAATTCATCTCTCATCGTTTCCTTCATTAACATTAGCCGCTAAAAGGTTTGGCGTGCCCATTTATCCCGTATTCCCACAGTGACCCGGCAGTTTCACTGTGACTTTATAACTCAGGCTGGGAGACGTACGCTCCGCTCCAGTATAAATATTGGATTCTATTCATTGTTAATAGAACTTTTGTTTTCCTTAATTCCCGTTTTATTTAATGTTCACATTAGTAATTTTTGCTTAAATTGGCCTTGAGGTTTTGGTGGAGGATGAAGGGGTTCAGAGTGGACCGGTCGACCAAAGCCACTGACAGGATCCGTGTCTCAGAGCGAAGAATAGCAGTGAAAGCGGAAGCCGGCTAACCTCTGTCAAAACTGCCATCCATCACTCAGCATTTTAACCCCGGCCACACTGACAGACGGCCAATTACCTGGGCCAGTGGATGAAATAAATACGTCCTCACATTAGGGCCCATTACTAGGCCTGCGTCTGGGTGGGAGAGGGACCGAGCGGTGGCCGAGGCATGGACCATTATGTCTGAGATCTACTCCGCTGCAGCCGTCTGTTGAGAGGCGTCCGTCCACAGACCGAGCACCGGGCCAAAGCTCGGCGCGCAGGAGTACAGGCTGTCCACCGCCGAGCTTGCGTACTATTTAACTCCTCTATTACAAAAGCAAACCAACACTAATCCCTGAAACTCCATGAAACACTTGGTTTTTTCATATTTAACTGAGAATCCAGGTGGAAAACAAAGGGAAAATAGACTAATTATTTCACTACTCATGAACAAATACGATGGAGCCATATTTGGAACAAAATTAAGTGTATTCAAAGGAAAGTACTGTATTTTTCTGACTATCAGTCTCGGGGGTTTTTTTTTTCATAGTTTGTGATTTATACTCTGGAACGACTTATATGTGAAATTATTAACAAATTATTATATAATTTTGCATGTTATTTTCACACCTATGGTTATGAGCTTTGGGTCATGACCAGGGATGTTAACAGATGACCGTTTGACCAATGGGTGACCACATCAACATTGTCCGGTCATAATTTTCTGTCGTCAGTTAAAAAAAAAAAAAATAGCCTGCATCAGTCACTGTAGTGTAGGATATAAAGAGGAAGCTTTGTGATCTCTCCATAGATCACATTAGTCGTAGAATACAAGATGGAATTATTAATATCAAACTCAGAGCTCATTTAATCTATGTGACACGACCATTTCACGCCAGTTTAGAATGTTTACACAAAACTTAAAACACAAAGTTAATAAAACTTCTAGAGCGAGCAGCTAGGGACTGGGACCGTAAGTTGTCACCATGACAACCCAAAAGCACGGTGGATGACTTGTGTTGGCCACTTGACAGACCTACTGAAAACGGGTGGACAACGACAAAAGGAGTTTGTGCAGAACTGACGCAGGCTGGTGGAGAGTGGACCTCTCCTTCAATGTGGTTCTCCTCAAGATTTCTTCTTTTTCCCACTGGGTTTTGAAGTTTTTTCTTGCCGAGAAGGAGGGTCTAAGGACAGGGGATGATTGGGACTGTTCATATATGTGACCCGCCGCCACGAAACCAGGCATAAGTCGTGCTGAGCCGTTCAGAGCTACAGCCAAATTCAGGCTGGAAGGCGATTCTTTATGTTTACATCTTATCAAAAAACAGTACCTTAACACCTCTATTTTCAGTTCCTGTGGTCATTACATTGAAATCCAATCAATAAAGGTGTTTATTGAGTCAATTATTTAAGCGGCGACAAAAGTTCAGGGATTGCTGAGCAAAGACAAAGACGACTTCCACCTCTTTTCGCCGAACAAAACGATCTCCGTTCCGTGGGTAAACACCCAAGTGTTTGGTACGAGGTAAAAGCTTATATTGAATGTTCTGTCCAATGGTGTAAGCCAAATGATTATAATACGTCACACTTCTGTCCTATTATTATAATATATAAAACTTCTGTGACATGTCCATCAGAGTGTCCTTTAACATCTGTCAACAATTTGTGTCAATCGGATACAAATTATTATGCGTTGCTAAGGACTTCCTACCCCAAAACAGTCCAAAACTTTAACGGACAATATCTAAAAATATGCAAATTGCAAAATATGTCCAAATGTGGATATTAAAATGACCATAACTTTGGTTCTACTTGTGATAGAAACAGCATTTTTTCACCATCTTAAACCTTAGTTTCCACTCTACCAAGATACACACATAACTCTGTTTGGATTTACACACACTTATGCCTGGTTTACTGGTGGTGGGTCACATATCTCTGTAATTGATTGTGTTTCTGTAAAGCCCTGTGAGACCACTTTGTTGTGATTTGGGGCTTTATAAATAAAATTGAATTGAATTGAATCACTATGGTTTTTTACACCATATTTAGCAGTAGAATTTACTGGAACATTTAATGTTACGCCATCAAAAATTACATTCACGAAATGCAAAGTTACAAGTACACTGTCCTTAGTACGAATACAAATTTCTCAGATGGAAGAAAGTGGTCAAACGTGTCATGAGCTGCTGCACCCTCTCATTCTGTCATTTTCCCTCTGCTTTCAATCCTAAAGTAAATGCAATATTTTCCCATGGATAGCGCCGCACTGTGAGATAAGTCGCAGATTTTCTAGAACTTCTAGGAGTGAAGTTGATGGTTTTAATTCCGTCTATTTTCTGTGTTCAATGGATAATGTCTGTGATGTCATCATAATAACTATTCAGAGAATGTCTAATCTTGCCCCTATTTTGTGTCAATCTCAAGTTTCTATGACAACCTGCAATATTGATAATTTCACTATATGTATATATGTGTCAGTGCGTGAAATATAATAATATATCCAGTATTAATTAAGTTATAGGATATGTCTATGTTTGACACAAACAGTGTTACACAAATTAATTTGACCACATGTCACCTTTGACCTCCAGAGATCTCAAAAACTATTGGTCGTAGGTGATAACACCAACTATGAGAATTGTATAAATCTTCATTCCACATTGGTACCAATCTTAAAGTTCTGTGACCCTCCGTTCTTGAATTATAACTCATAATGTGATTTTGACCTTTTAGTTAATTAAGACCTTGACCTTTAACCTTTACTCGAAAGGATCATTGCATCTGATACGCAGTATATGTATATGCCCATGTCATTTCATGATGATAACTCAAGTATTCATTGAGTCATAGCATGATATGTCTCTGCACACACACCACATACACACACACACACACAGTGATCACAATAATCTCTCCCAACCAATGATGGGCAAGATTTATAATAATCGATTGGATTCATATAGTGCTTTTTTGGCCACTCAAAGCGCTTCACATTAGTGACCCATTGTTAATTTACTCTCACATGCTCCCTCTGGTGGTGATAAACTACGTTTGTAGTCACAGCTGCCCTGGCGCAGACTGACACAAGTGTGGCAGCCATTTTGTGTCTACGGTCCCTCTGACCACCACCAAACATTCAAACACCAGTGTGAGTGACACTGGAGGCAGAAGGGTGAAGTGTCTTTGCCCAAGGACACAATGGTATGACTAGGGCAGAGTGGGATTCGAACCACTGACGTAGCTCAGTTTTGTAATTTCTCCTGGTAATCTCCTGTAATGTATTAGGTCTGAACGTTAAAAACTAAATGTGAACACATATCATTTGGCTGATGTTCTCCAGTTGACACAGATCATGTATGGAACGTATACACATAATTGGCCGAGGTTGAAATTTTAGCCCGGACACGATTTTTTTTTTCCCTAAGATGGCGACAGATTGATTTACATTTACCACAACAAATTTTATTGGTTGCCCAACTCAATAGACTTCCGCAGCATCACTGACTGATGGCCTAACATCGGATTACCTAGCTAGCTAAAGTAATACGGAGTATTTAGCTATTTCATTGACAATAATATTTTTTATTCATCATGCTTTCGTGCCAACACCACCCGCAGCCAGGAAAGACAGAAGTAGAAGTAAGGACAGGTCAATGGAATGTGTGTATTTAAAGTAAGAATAAATTAATAAAGTTAATGTGAATTTGACAATACATGCCATCCATTTAATAATAAAATTATATTTCTGGATAAACAGTCTTAGGCCCCGTCCCATTTCTCCCCCTTAAAACTTCCACTTGGTTTTAAGTGCCCCTAAAAAGTTAATTCCACTCATCAAGGGGAAATAATTCCCCCTGAAAATGGGACACCACTCACCAAGTGAACGTAACAAACGTGCTAACGTCACACGCTGACAAGTCTACCCCGCGAAATATGAAACCACCCCTCCACGAGACTGACAGCAGCTGACCACTATTTACACGGAGCACAAATGGCGGTCCCAGCTGTGTTGCCTGTTGTGTTGGTTCTGTTTATTTACCTTCGGGATACGCAGAGAAGAAATGCGGCAAACAGAAGTCGCATTCGCCGTCTACTTTGCCTTTCAGTCTTGTCTCAGGTATGTTGATTTATTTAAATATTTTGATGTATTTTTTCTTCAATAGTTGGCGATTTATAACATTAATGTTAGCATTACCGCTAGCTTGACAACGTAACATTACCGGTCATAGCCTCTGTGGGTAATTTCATCTTCCCCTCAAAACGAAGTCCGCAACCAACCTCACTACATTTTGAGGGTTGATTTTAAGGGCAAAATCGCACTCCCACTTGCTCCCCTAGGTAATGGGACACCCTACCCCTACACATGAACGCGCAAAATCTAGGGTTAGGGGAAATTTTAGGGTTAGGGGGAGGAATACGACAGGGCCTTAGAGTATTTAATCATGACTGGAAACCAATGACAAACCACTTGACCATCATTTATCATCAAAAACAACATTTGCTCACTTATGTCTCCTAAAAACACAACACCCACCACCACTGCAAAAATCTCCCAAATTCTGCTACTGAAATGTTAGCAGGTATGGCACCAACCCTTCGGTTATTGGATGACCTGCTCTACCAACTGAGCCATGGCTGCGCATGATGACGTAAGCGCCAACATATGTTTTGGGGAAAAAAAGATAGAAGTGTCATTTAATGTGTAATACGAACAAGAACAGGAAAAAAAAGTGAATTGTGCATGAGGAAATACTTTGTGAACGTACGCACAGGGAATTCAACATGTCTGATTAAAAGCCTAAATCACTTCAAAGTAAAAGTCATGACAGTTATTAAACTACCATGAGGTCAACCCTTAGAATTTCCAAAACACTTTCACATATTTCACTTCAGTCAAACTGAACCACAGCAGCAGCACAAGGATCATAATCTTCCCTTTCCATCATAATCAAATTATTATTCAATATTCACAGCATGTTCACCCCTCCTTCTCCTGTGCTGCATTAATGAAACAATAAATATCCTGTAAAGCATTTGAAGACACGTACAGTAGAGGTTATGTAACTTTACTCATAAACCAGCAGTAAAATCTGATCAACTGAGCTCCAGTACAGCTGCTAATTCACCAACCACATTCAATTCTAATGAAGACCATTTAGAATGGAATGGAATGGAATAGAATGGAACGGAACGGAATAGAATAGAACAGAACAGTAGTTTATTGATCCCACTTACCACGAGGCTTAGTAAGATTTCTGGGGAAAACTCTGTAATTACAGTTTTATTTACAGAAAGTAGAAAACACCAGCACATTTCAGTGTAACATAATGTTATGCTGTCATCTTAAAATACTATGCTGTGATGAGGGCCGCTACACTTCCTTTCAAGTTGTAGCATTGTGTTTTGACCACATTTGCTTGCGTAATATTTCCATATTTATGTAAGAAAACGTATTTATTGGGGCAGTTGTCGCTGTGAAAGAGTTATTTTGACTGGGTCCTTATCTAGGTTAATTTATGTCTTGAAAAACAAACTGAATGAAATCGGGTTGAATTGCACTGAATTGCATCATAATTTGTGAATCGAGATTTGAATCGGATGGTTTCGTGAGTGAAAGATTCACACCCCTAATGAATAGTGACCTAAATCATGAGCCTTTGGAGCATCTGCGTTACGCTCATTAGCTGACATCTGGGCCGGCCGCTCACCTGACACGATTGCTCATGCGCATAGCGTCAGGCCGTCCTGGTTAAAGTTACGCTGTACAAAATTCCTGGTGAGGACCCTGTACATAGTGTAAAAAGAAATAAAATTTGCGATTATGATTTGCTGTAGAATGTGACGGCCTATGGGAGGAAGGATTTCCTGCATGTGTCCGTACGGCAGTGAAACTGTAACAGTCTGTTGGAGAAATGTTCTGTGGGCCCCATGTTTGACAGCCCTGCTTTAGATAAATATTCAATCCATCAAACATAGAAGGATTCAGAGCTTAACATCAGTGGCATATAACCTTAAATACCTCCTGTAATGATCAGGGTGTGTAGAGTTCTGATGAAGGCAAATTTAAGACTCAGATTTAAGTAGCTTTGTATCGATTCATGTATGTATTTTACCTCCCGTCTACTTGTAGTCACCTCCCATTAGGCCAAACAAAATAATATATGTGGTTCCCATCACATGGATAGGAAAAATTGGGTAGGTAGGTCGAACATCCATATTTTATTTTATTTACAATTTTATATACCCGTCTTCTAAAAAGAAGCTCCAAAAATTCAGATTTAATATCAGTTATTCTTTCCAGCAGTTAGAAAATCAACACATTGCCTCAGATTTTCCATGTACATGTACATGTATATTTACAGAATGTTTTAAGAGAGCATAAATGAATTTTAGATGATTGAAATACAATAAAATCTGATTTGACATCAACATTTTGTCTTTTATTGATTTTTTTTCAACAAAAATACAGTTTAACTACAAATGTAAATTCTATCCACATCTAAATATTATTTCAATGAAATAAAGGCCCCAATATTGAAGGCTTTAGTGGACATATACAGCTATCTATTTACTGTTCAACTTATTTCCTCTTACCATACTGCTGTTTTGTTACTGGCTTCTTGACATTCCTCACAATCTTGACAGAGCGGGAGTACAGTTTTAAATTTATTTTTTAGCTCTGGAAGAGGATTTGTATTTGGTTCCCCACACCAGGCACACAAGTCTGTGTGACCAAGAGATGCTCCATAAAGATATGAAACCATCTTCCCAATTAATAAACAAACGCTGGTGTTTTTGAAACAAACCAAGTGTGAAGTGAGTGGGAAATTAACACACCATGTACGAAAGATTCATCAAGAGGCCAACAGCCAATCAAAACTGGCGCAGCAATCACATGCATTGAGGGTTGTTTTGATGGACATGGACACCATGTATATGGTCGTCGTTTGTCGCTAGTCATAAATCACGGTGGTCAGACAGGTGACAGATGTTGGTAAACATGAATACGGACTAAATACGGAGAAATAAATTCTCTCATCATCAGTCATTGGGAATTTCGAAGATAAGAGTCGGCAGTCGGCCGCTTCATTATATTTAATTTATTTTGACAAACTGATAAAATGTTTACATAGTCGGCATTTTCGTGGTAAAAAAATTGGGTCGGTCGGGTGACCGGGACCACACGTATTATTTTGTTTGGCCTTAAGTGTAATTTTGACTCCCGTGCTCTGGGTGGCGCTAACCTTACTTTGTCTCCATCTACGTCACCTCCTTTAACCTCTTTCAGCGAGCACACACTCAGGTAAACAGTCAAGGCGGACTTATTTAAACTTTGAAACATTGCCTTGCCTGTAAGATAAAAAAAAAAAAAGATGTATTATATCAAATCGAATCGTGGAGACATTTACAAGTAACAAAAACAATTGAATCATTGGCTTGGGAAATGGATATCGAATTGAAATGATAGCTCTGATTTACACCCCAATGGTCAACCATCGGTCAAACAGTCATCGGTTAAAATCCCTCATCCCAATCCAATCCCCTGATCAGAAAATCGGAGCCGATCACAGTGCGACAACTTGGTTAAGTTCGTACTGTACCTGAACACACCCTGTAACACGCCTCTTCTCCACACACCCTGGAACTCACACGCATTCCATTCTCGGTCAATTAGCGTCAGTTTTTAAAAGTCACACCTCTGCTTTTCCGGTGGACGGCTCAGAGTGTAGGAAGCGATGAAGCCACAGCTCATAAACGAGACGACAGCGCGGCAGTTAAAACCCGATACCTACCGTATGTCCAACCATACAACCACACCGTTTCCACATCCTTCTCATCTCCATTTCATTGTGCACTGGTTTATCTCCTCCACTTCAACATGTTAGTACAGAACGATTAAAGAAAAACGTACATTCAAGACTGCACGAACACAGCACTCTGCACTTTATCCTTGTTAATGAAAATGACTTATTGCCCCTTTCATCCTATTTATGACGTGTAGGGGGTTTCATGTTCGTCTTTGTCCTGTTCGTGTCTTATGTCGTGGTTGTGAGTGGGGTGGTGTGGAGGTGTGTGTTTGTTGGGGGGGTTGTCTAATTTTGCTTGTTCCTTTGTCTTGTTATCTTGGTTTTTTTTTTAATCAGATGTACTGTATGGCACAGCACAATTTCCCAGAATGGACAATAAAACTCTATCTATATTTTTTATAATACAGTTAGTACAGAAGTTCTATTAACATATCACAGAAGAGGGGTTTTCAAAATGTGGGATGTTTATCAAATGATTTAAACTTTTTATCTCATGATTTTGACTTCACTTAATGTGCCTTATAGCCCAGTACTGCGGAATACTGCAGAAAATATGGTACATGTTTTTACTTTTTAATTAAGGTTTGTTTTTTGTCATGTCGCACCTCCCCAGAAGTCCTGTGGCACCCCCAGGGAAGGCCCACAGAAGTATCGGATTGAGACAGAGGTGGTAAAAGTACTCGCATTCTGTACTTAAGTGGAAGTACAGAAACGTATCTGAAAAAACTCTGGTAAAAGTATAAGTACTGATTCAACTCCTTTACTGAAGTAAAAGTAAAAAAAAAAATACAATTAAAAAAAGTACACAACTTCTGAATTGTAGTAAATTAGTCGAAATATTTTTTCCATGAATAAAATAATATTTAACAAGTAAAAACCATAAAAGTCTTTATCAGTGAGTTACTGTGTAGACAATGTTACTCTGTTACTCTGTGGATATGAGCAGGAAACTTTGGGAAAATTGAAAAAGCCATGAATAGGAGATTTAAAAAAAAAAAAAAAGAAAGTGACAATTTCTCTCCACTATTTTTACAGTGTATTTACATACCATCAAATCTGTCTAGTTTGAAAAAGTAACGAGTCTATTCTGAGAGTAAGGAGTATAAAGTACGTATAGTTATTTTAATGTAAGAAGTATAAAGTACAGATATTTTTGGCAAAAATGTAGGAAGTAAAAAGTTGCTAGAAAAGAAAAGTACACACACCTAAAAAAAAAATCTATGTAAGTACAGTAACAAAGTACTTCTACTTAATTACTTCCACCTCTGGATCAGGACTGGGATCAGCCAAAATCAAAGGACTTGGTGGTTGAAAAACTAAATAAATAAGAGGCTGATGGGGACATGTGTAGTTATTTCAGTGTTCCATTTCACATGTTCTTGGTGTGTATGTGGAACCTGAGCTCAGATGAGTTCATACCCACAGCGTAGATGGTCGGCTATTATGATAGATTAACCTTGAAGTGCAGCTCTGCTTCTGCCATTAGCTGTGATGTCAAGAGAGAAAAGCAGTGGCTAAAGCTGGATGTGTCTGTGGAGAGGCTCTTCATCCACCCATTAGCCGTCTCTGCTACTTCACACTTTTTTTTTTTTTTTTTAATTTTGATCCCATGGATCTCAGTGTTTTCACTTTTTACACTGAAAAAAGTAAAGCATTGAATCAACTTAAAAGTTCTTAGATTTGGACTTTTTATCTCATAATTTTGACTTTTTAATGGTCACACAAAAAAAATGTAGTCGACTGAAACAAATTTAATTGTATGGGGTTAGGGTTATTTTATTTTATTTTAATTTGATTTGATTTGATTCACTCGACTAGATTATTCCACGCGTGACCTATTGAAGAAGAATTTTTAAGTTGATTCAATGTTTTACTTTTTTCAGTGTAGTTGATTCCAGGTGTCCAAAGTTTACAGGCATCTATTTTTTTTTCCCCCCTCCTGAACAATAAAGTCCGAGGGGACCGAAGTAAAGGGGACGGGGAGAGGGGCTGGGTTTATTAGACAGCAAATAGGCGGCCAGCGGGTTTATGATGTGGAAGGTCATTGTTGGTTAATAAGTGGCCACATGAGTGCAGGCAGGTGCTGTGTTAACACCTCCTCTTAACTCGCCTTTCCAGCACAGGCCATTCTTCAGGCCAGTGTTAATGAAGGCCATAGAATTAATAGGTGGATGGTGGAGAAAGCGGCCTGAGTTAATCAATGCAGGCCTGTTTGAAGAGCAGGGCTAAGATGGGACCACGGTTTTCTAAAAGGGTGAGGGGGGTACTGGGATAGGTCTTTGTTTGGGTGAAACTCCACATATTTAAGAGATGTTTACAGATCGTTTTGGAAAATGAAGCGGTTTAGTTCAGGGGCAACATACAAACTAATATGAACAGTATAATAATCAATATTATTAACCCTGAAAGACCCAAACATCCACCATCTACTGACGCAACTGTTTAATAATACCCGTCAATCCACCATCAATATGAACTATGTTACCGTATTTTCTGCACTATGAGGCACCAAAGTTAGCCAAAATTATTAGATAAAAAGTGCGAATTATAAGATAAATATTTAAAATTGTGAGATTAAAAACCCAAGATTATGAGATAAAGAGTCAAAATGATGAGAGAAAGGTGCTCTGTCACTTTTGGAGAAAATTAAAGCCTTTTAAGTGCACCTTATAGTCCAGAAAGTATAGTACTTATGATATAAATGATGATTATTATACTTATATATTATTATATTGTAATATAACTAATATAGAACTCACACAGTTTTTGTAACAGTATTGTGTCATAATATATTTCAACTGTTCTGAGGAGCCAAACGGACCGAATTATAGTTTTTATAATTCCACTTTTTATTCTATACTTATTTATTGTTCTCTATTCAATATTTATTTATTTATTGAGTATTATGCTGTCTGCAATTGTTGTTATCTGTGACTATTGTTGTCGGTGATTGCCGATTGTTTTTAGTTATTCATGGAATATAATTTACAAAATATGTCCTTCTAAAGTGAGGAGAAAATTAGTAAAATACATGAAAATTTAGGATGAATAAACTTTTTCATAACATCCAGAACCCTTCCATGCTTCCATCATAAACAGGTGGTCTGTTTATGACACATCAAATATTTATTATTAACCTTCACTATCATGTGTGAATTTCAGACCACTTGTCAAACAGAATCAGAGTTTAGCTTGACACGCTCCATTCACTCCCATTAACATTTTTGCGAGTTAAGCACCTATGGACAGGAAGTGGAAGGGCGGGGCTTAGCCTCTCCATCACATGTGCTGCCACTAGGAGTCTAGCGTGGCTAGGCTAGCAGACTGCAGCTACACTAGAAAACCGGACAACGCTTCCACACACATATTCATATCTGGGGACTGTGGGGACACACTCAATTTGACCTGGGGGTCCCGTTAAAGAGGCTGGGATCTTACTTTGGGCCCCCGTAAAGCTAGAAGTGGCCCTGAGTAAAGATGAAGTCTGTGGGGGCCGCTGTAATGTACACATTGTTTCAATGAAGCAGTGCCGCAGTTCAAATGATTTAACCTTTTCTCCATTTTTTTTTTTTTTTTCGGGGGGCCGGTTCAGAACAAATGCTTTTTCTTTCTTTTTTTTTTTTTGTTTCTGTCCTCGTGCTCACTCCTTCACCTGCACCTTATCTCCACAAATGGAGTGTTGACTTTCTGTTCTTCAAAGGAGAAATACTGTCAGGCTGCTGCTAATGGGGATCAGCAGAGGCTACTGTTCTGGGACTCGTCAAACCCTGTCCGAGCTGCCATCCTGCCCTGAAGTGTGGGAGCTATTTAACCTCTCCTCCTCTTTCTTTTCTCACATTCTCTCCTTTTTCCCTCTACACCCCCCCCCCCCCCCACACACACACACTACCCACCCCCCTTTGCCTGTGCATTAACTCTTTTTCTCCCCCGTCGTCCCTCTCACGCATTTAGACCCCCCACCCCCACCTCATACTTACCGCATGCCATCATCTGTCATCTGATTACGCAGCCAATGTGAGTTTCATTTAGATATGGAACCAGGCTGCATGTGATCAGAGGTTTGCATTTTTGTGGAATGAAGCCACCTCCAGCAGGACTGATGCGATGGGGAAAGCCGGTGGATTATCGCCCACCCCCCCGACACACACACACACACACCCCGACGTTCCCCCTTTACCTCAGCTATCCACATTTGTATTTGTGTGTGTTGTTCATAGGCTTAGTTACATTCTTGTAATATTTGTGCAATTGTGGGGTTTTTTTTATGCATTTCTATGTACAGTATATGTGTGTGTGTGTCATACTTATGTAGCCATGTGTGTGTGCTTGTATTCCTATCTTTATGGGGACATGGATATGTTTACACAGTCACACCATGGGGACAAAAATTCAGGTCCCCATGAGGGCTAAATATAAATAAAGGTTCCCACTAGTAATATTGAAATCATGTGGCCCTATAAATACATGAATTCGTTTTTTTCTGCAAGTCCCCATAAAGTATGCAAAGGTGCAACAAGAGCAAAGTGAGAGCAAAAGTATATACATTTTATAGTTGTATGTGTTAAAAGTAATAGAATATTTTAGATGTAATATATTGGTCTCAGTGGGTAAATGTGTCTTCACTGACTGAACATTAAACCATTCAAATGAACCAGACATGTGGGTCATTTTGTTTTGTCACTTTCACCTTCAACAATGTTTGATATCCACCCACGCGATGCTTTAAAGTCAGGGGTGTTTGTTGTTCCTCAGAACCCTCACCTCCACCCTCCATCATCAGGTCAGTGAATATGGCAGATGTTTTTTTCTGTCTATGGCCTCAGTCACTGTATCTCCTGCAGTTTTTTTTCTCCTGTATCCAAAGCAGTAACAGTTTCTCCATCTGGTCGTTCAGGGATGACCTCTTCACAGTCGCTACTTTTAATGCATCCTTCTGCTTCCATATTGTACCGATGGTAGACAGGTTTCTGCCATATTCCTTTGCGATATCACTCAACCGCGTGACACTTTCAGATTTTTTTATCATGTCCTGTTTTCACTTCTATTGATAGCGCAGTCACTTCTTTTCATTTTCATCAGAATCACTTTCTTTGGGCTCATGATGAATAAGGAATACATACTGTAATAACATTTAAATGAACACACTTGGAAAAACTCACCAAACAACATTAACTCTGTGATGAATGAGAGTAAAAGGTCACCAAAAGCATCATGGATAGCTCCCTCATAGCCAATGGGATGCTACGTACAGTCTGTACATGACATATGTATGTACATAACATAGTCATGTACAGTAATGTACATATTTGTCTCTTATTTTTTTAAGGGTAAACTGACAACCTACCTCTTTAACTTACCTTTTAGTTACATTTTTACACTTAACATTATTTCATTCTGCTATTTCCTGTATTTACTTTTATTACTTTATTTTATTCTTTATAATGTTTTAAATCTTCTAACTTATTTCTACAGCTGTGGGATAATGGGGGGGGGGGTCTGATGTCTCATGCACCATGTATGGAAAGTGTTATTTTGGTTTTATTTTATATTAAAGAAAGATGTGTTTACACTCACTATCCAATAGCTACTTGATTACAAACGTGGTCCTCATGAAACATGGAAATGAGAATGTGTGTGTTAGTATTCCTATCTTTATGGGGACATGATGTTTATGCAGTCGCAACCATAGGGACCTCTGACACTATAGGGACCAAAGTTCAGGTCCCCAAAAGGATTAAATATAAAGGTCCCCACTAGTAAAATATAAATGATGTGGCCCTATAAATACATTAATTGGTTTTTCAGCAAGTCCCCATAAAACATGAGGGAAACAGGTGCAAAACAAAACATGTATTGGTCAAAGGTTTAAAGATGTGTTTTGTTAAAAAAATAAATATATATATATATATATATATATATATATAAAATTAACTTATTCATTATTTTTCTGTATTTATTTTATTACATTTTCAAACTGTTTACACTCACTACCCAATGGCTACTTAATCACAAACTTGGTCCTCATCAGACATGAAAATGAGTGAGTGTGTGTGTGTGTGTGTATGTGTATGTATGTATGTATGTATGTGTGTGTGTGTGTGTGTGTGTGTGTGTGTGTGTGTGTGTGTGTGTGTGTGTGTGTGTGTGTGTGCGCGCACTGAGGAAAAGCTTGGAAGAGGGGTGGGTGAAGCTTTACAATGGTCAACTGAAAAGAACCATTCTTTTATCCAGCAATTAACCCCATCTGGGTAAATAATCCGCTGTTGTGCAGCAGAGCCGTCACTGTTCTGCGCAGAGGCCTGAACCCGAGAGCGCTTCAAACGTTCACCGCTCGCCCAAACCACCACAAGATGCTGCACAAACCGCTTTTCACTAAGGATAGAATGCAAAGGATTCTGTTTCACTGTACAGTTTTACAGAAGTCGGGAGATACCCTAGAAAGAGAAAGATGGAGATGGAGAGAGGGAGAAGAAGAGAAGGGGATAAGGCCTAGAAAGCAGGAGGAAGAGGAGGAGGAGGAAGAGGGCAAAAGCGGCAGTGATATCACAGATAACAAGTCTGGATGCACTTACCTGCCTGGAAACCTGAGCTTATTATTTTAAATTCTGGGGCTCAGGCACTTATAAACAGTGAGCAGGGGGACTGGGGCTGGAGGGGTGGAGGTGGAGATGGGGGGGGGGGGCATGGGCCGTCCCACTGTGTGGATGTGTGGTGTGAGAATCAAATTTGCTCATCTCCTGTTATCGTAACTCAATTTCCCGTCGTCACGTCTGAGGAGTTGCGCTCAACTTCCTCAGGTTAATTAACACCCCCCTCCCCCCCCTTTTTTTTTCTCCTCTCTTTCACCCCGACATTGAAATGTGCTTTAATCCAAACCTTATAATAAAGTGAGTATTAAACCAAGCTGAGCCTCAAACATGTTCTGAAGTCTGCCTTGGCAAAGCTAATTAGCTTTAGCACCAAAAAGAGTGAGATTAACTGTTGAGGACCGAGGACAGGAAACCTTTAACATTATATATATATATATATATATATATAATAAACATCTGAACTATAAGATGCACTTAAAAGACTTTAACTTACTCCAAAAATGACAGTGAGTCTTTTAATCTAGTGCACCTTATATATGGATCAATTGTGGTTGTGCTTAGTGACATGGAATTTTGGCCTTTTATCTCACAATTTTGACTTTTTACATATTTGTTATTCATCATGAGCCCAAAGAAAGACATTCCTGGCACGAATGAAAAGTAGAAGCACCTGGGTTATCAATAGAAGTCAAACAGGAGATGATAAAACATGAGGAGGCAGCCATCATTCCATCAGAACCAATAAAAGACATGCTGGACACATTTTATCAACTTTTACAATTGGTGTAAAAAAAAACATCACAAAAAATGTTTTCACAAATCATGCTATCGCCCACTTTGATGATGTACGCCTTGTGCATTTTACGAATATTATGAAAAGTGGTCAAAGTCTTTGAATCGATATTTCACTCAACGTCCATCAACAAACATTGTTGAAGGTGAAAGTGACAATTAAAACAAACAATGGTATGAAAATGACCCACATGTCTGGGATGAAAATGACCCACATGTCTGGGATGAAAATGACCCACATGTCTGGGAGGAAAATGACCCACATGTCTGGTTCATTTGAATGGTTTAATGTTCAATGTTCAGTCAGTGAACACACATTTACCCACTGACACCATTACATCTAACATAGAACTTTTACATATAAACTGTGAAAGGCCTAACAATTACGAAAAATTCACAGCACAAAACCACTTATGGAACAAATTAATTTTGTAAGTGGAGGTACCACTGTATCATTAAATAAATAAATACAAAATATTTTATTTCATGTCTAAATGGTGAAATGGAATAAAGTCTTTTATAGTGAAACAATTCTGAAAGGCAAACAAAAGTTAATCAACGCTGCTCAGCGCCACCACCACCCCCAGATTTACGGCGAGAAGGAAGTGAATCTGATCCGGTGAACGTGAGAAAGGTGCCAGGGGGGGGCGTGGAGGGGCCCGGAGTCTCATTAAGAAGGGAACTGATCTGTCCACAAGAGATCGGGGCCCATCAGGATCCACATTACATTTTTTTTTTGCTCCTGGGGGCCCTGTTCACCCCCCCCCCCCCCCCCCCCCCACACACACACACACCCCCACACACACACGCTTAAATCCTTTTTGGAATGGGACTTGTCTTGAAGAGGCTCTTGTGTGGAACTCGCAGCAGTGGGACCGGTGGACACACTCCAACCCACTAAGGGATGCAATATTGGTGTCAACTGTCACTCTCCTCCACATGAGCCCCCACAAGGGCTAAAATATGGATTTATGTGTTTTTACTCTGACGGGTGCAAATGCAAACATACTGACTAAGATGTTACTGTAGATAAGCAATAAAACTGCAAGACAACTGTGGAAAAACAAATACATATATATATATATATATATATATATATATATATATATATATATATATATATATATATATATAAAATAGTGCAATTGACAAATAGTGCACAAGAATACAAATGTAAACTTTTCAAGTAATATATTGGCATTAACACACATCTAAAGAATTGTGCAAATTTTAAAATCAAGTAAACAAACTTCAAAGAAATGCTGAGGTAAAGATATGTAACAAATCGAGTGATTACTCATTTTAAAATGTGTTTTTCCCCACAAACAAAATCTTAAAATCTATATAAAGAAGCAGTGCAACTGAGGAATGTCAGAATCTGTGAAAAAGTCCAAGCATATACTATATATAAATAAAAAGTGCACATTTCAAGAACTTCACAGTAGTATACTGGCAACACTGCCATATAAAAACACATCTAAACTAAAGTGCAAATTTTAAATCAAATAAACAAACTTTATGCACTCAAATGAAATCCTGAGGTATTATGAAGAACTGCAACAAATCAAATGAACATATTTACTTAACCTAGTAAAGTGCTGCAGACCCTGAAAGGTACCTTAAAGATTTTGGGCTAAAAACACCAGTCTATTAACATGATCCAGGTTTAAGGATGATCTCAAGTGAGTCACAATGTTACCACTGGTGCTGAATGCTCTTTCAGATGATGAGCTGGTGGCTGGTATGCAAAGATACCTCCGCACATGCCTTTAGCCAAGTAATGGGCAATGGACTCCGTAATTTGTTTGTGTCTATCTGATGTGGTCGAGTATGGAGCGGCAGCGTAAAGTGAATCTCGGAGAGAAGACTGAGTAGAAGTGAAAGTTGACGGTGTAGTCTTTGGCTCGGCGCTTCTTTGTTTTTTAATTACCTCATCATAGACGGTTCGGTGGTTAAATCTTAGGTGGTTGAAAAGGTGTGTCGTGTTGCCAGTTGGAGCAGAGACAACAACAAAACACTTTTTGCATATTATGAGTCTTTGCTCCGCGTCTTCTTCCTCATAGCCAAAGTGTTCCCAAATGACTGAATTAGTCTTTTTCCTCGTGCCTACAAGTTGTTTTTCCTGCAGCTCTGCCATTGTTTAAATCACCTTTCCACGTGTAGCTAGTAGATGCAAATATAGTGGGCGCGCATGAGCTGTGGGCGTGCGCATGGACGAGCGTGGATGCGTTTGCGCATGAGCACGCGCGCAATGAAGTGTCAATAATCGTATTTTCTTGATTACACATTTTTGGTAATTGACCAGCCTAATAATCATAATCGAAATTTGATTAATTGCACAGCCCTAATTATATATATATATATATATTCATTTGTAATATTTTCCACACTATAAGGCACACTGCATTATAAGACACACTGTCAATGAATGGTTTCTTTTTTAGGTTTTTCATATATATGATGCATTAAGCGAAACTAAATAGTCACAATAACTTCCAACCTTGTTGAGTTGTAACACGGCACAAAATGCACTTATTCTGCTCAGTCAAACTTTTAAAAAGTCAATTAAATTATGAGATAAAAAGTCAAACTCACGAGATAAAAATTCTAAATTATGAGATAAAAAGTCAAAATCATGAGACATCAATGTCCCCGTAAAGATAGGAATACAAGGACACACACACACACAGGTTTCCAGTTAACAGACATTTATAATTTAACTACTAAAATACATCAGTTAAATTGAGCAAAGAACACAGAAGCGAGTGGGGCGGGGGGCGGGGGTGTTACATGTGTAGAAGGAGTGTGACTCATGCAAACAATAATAAGACTAATTTATTTGTCTTTAATGAAAAATACTCGACACCACATTTAGACGTGGGGCATAAACAACGGGCAGTGTGCTCCAGGAGGCTTGTTTATGTGTTTCTCGTTGCCACATCGCAGCTGACGACACGTCTGTTATTACCCCGGAACTAATCTGCTGAAATCAAACATCCACTAAATATCAAAGCTGCAGTGATTTGTATGTTTTACTTATCAAGTTGCAAAATCTGCAATCTGTGGGCAGCTCTTAGCTTGAGTAATTCCTTAAGCAAACGGGTAAACATCCTGTGTTAACAAAGCAGATAAATGTCTTTAAGTAGTTCATTCCATTCTTGATAAAAACATATTTCATTATGGACACGATGTGCCGCCCCGCCCCCCCCCAGCCAGGACGTTTAGCCTGTAAAACCCGACCCATCAATAACAACAACTGAGATGTTTTTCAGACCTTTTAACAAAACATAAGCGAAAGTTGTGGTTTTTCAAGTAAATTGATTCAACCGGAGATTAATCTTAACAACCAAAAGAAACATGTCCACCGGACTGGAAGATCATTATGGTATGATATGACACTAATTTTCTCAGTGGTCATATCTTCAGGTCTGAGGGTGATCCTCTTCCCCCAAACAGTTCTTTGTCACTGCGGGTCAAAGGTCATTTCCAGTTTACTCAACCTGTTTCAGGTCAAATTTGGATAAAATAGAAAACGGCCGTTATCTTTTATTTTTCCCATTATTCATTTAAACACAAAAAGGAAAACTGGAAAACCGCATCCAATTTGTGTTTCATTCGTTCATTAATTTTTCAAAATAAAACCAAAAATAAGACAGTGAAACAAAAAAGCCTTTTATTAATTATTTCCAAAACCAGAATGTCAGTTTTCCTTTTTTTGCGTTTAAATGAATAATGGAAAAAATGTTGTTGACCCCAGGAAACCTGCCGGGACTACTTTCGCTTTGACTAAAACCGGACCAGAACTGGGCTCACAGGACACTGTCGGGGTAAGTCACAGTGGGTGCACCAGAGTAAAGACACTGATGACATATACATTCATCTGAAAAACACCAATGCATCTCTTGAACAATTGAAAGAAACATGACCACTAGACTTGAAGATCATCATGGTATGATATGAGACTAATTTTCTCCGTCGTCATATCTTCAGGTCTTTAAACACAAAAAGTAAAACTGAAAAACTGGATTATTAATGTTTCTTTTTTTTTCCATTTTGGTTTTGGAAACAAATAATGAAGAAACAACTTGTTGTTTTGTTCTTATTTCTGGTTTTATTTTGAAAAACGAATGAACGAATGCTACACGGATTCAACAGGTTTTTCAGGAAAGTACTGATCTTGCTACATCGCGGTCCCAGAACTTGGCGTAGCAAATATGATACAAATGGTTTTATAGAGTTAACACTTAACCATGTTTGTGATGAATTTTATCAATCATTAAACTGCTCAGTATCCAGGTAGGATGATGGTACAGCGAAAGAAAGACAACAGAAGGACTGAGAGGCGTTCTAAGTCCTGCATCCGGGCCGTTGATCATGTCATGGTGCCAGCATTCGGACACATCCACGCTCAGCGGACCCAGACCACATGGCCAATAGAGCGCTCAACAGACTGTGTCATCTCCGCCTGCTGAATCAAAAACAAACACACAGGGCCTGGTTCATGGTTTAAGGAGAAACGCATTAAGTGAGAACCCTTCCCACCCTCCTGCTCCGTTTATTTTGCTTTGCTTTACTTTGCTCAAACCGTGACAAGATGAGAAAAATAAATCAAAGTCCACTTTAGTTCGTAAATACTGAGGTGTTTTCAGTGTTATAGGAAAACCTGCAAATAAAATTAAATCATTCTAAAAAAAGTTAGTGAGACTGTGTGAAATTACATTTACAATAGTTTCGTTACACAAATAGTGTCATGGAAAGAATTATTAGACCACCCCTTGTTTTCTTCAATTTCTTGTTCATTTTACTGTTTAATGTTTAATTTAATGTTTGGACAAATGAAATAAAATAAAAATAGCCCATAGTAGTTTAATTACAGAGTGAGAAGAAGAGTTTTAAAAGAAACAAGGTGGAGTGTGAGTGTGTGTGTGTGTGTGTGTGTGTGTGTAGAATCACCAGGAAACCAGATTATATTAGAATTTAGTACAAATTAAAGGGATACTCTATAAGTCAGCGAATGTGTGTCTGTAGTGTGTCCTGTTTGTATGTAGAGCAGTCCATTTAATAATAGTAATAATAATAAATATTTACATTCATTGTCATGTTCATGAAAAAACGTTTTGTGTCATGTGATAATAAATAAATAAGACATTACATTTGTGACCAACATTTGGTACTTTTGAATATTTGATATATACAAGAAAAGTTTTGGGCATATGTCCAATAGAAAACCGACCAACATCCCACAGATAGTCCAAGTATAGTTAACACATGATCCACAAAATATTCTAACTGGATGTTATGATTTATAAAAATGGAACCCAGGAGAAGCATGTACAAAACAAAAAAACAGGATCCAGAATAGAGCCCTGAGGCATCCCAAAGCCTTCAAATTGAACTGTTATTATATCAGAAACAGAGAAAAGTTCCTCTTCATGGTTTAAGGAAACCCAGATTTAGTGAAAACTCTCCCCCATCGTTCTGCTCCCTTTATATTTTTTTTGCTTCATCTCAACTCACTCAGTTTGATTTATTTTTCTCATCTCATCACAGTGTCAACAAATTCCGCTTTACTGTATAAATAATAAGGTGTTTTTTGTGTTGTACGAAAAGCTGCGAGTAAAATGAAATCACTCAAAGTTATTGATAGTGTGTGAAATTGCTTTTACAATGGGCTTCATTGCATCTCAAACACTTTTACTTACACTTCAACAGTGTATGTGTGGAATCTGGCACCGTTTCACCTTCTAAATGGCCTGGAGTGCGATCCCTCCCCACCACACACCTCCAGATTAGCTTGGAGCAGAAAGGGGACTGAGCCCCGACATCACAAAACAAGACAACAGGCACAATTACCGCGCGGCCTCCAGACAATCCCGCACTTTAATGAAAGTCCAGTTTCCCCTGCCCCAGGTAAGTGCTCAAAGTGATTGTATCTGTGAAACAATTACACTGTCACTATCAAAGGAAGCTGCCTTTAAATGGTCCGTCAAGGCCCTCGGTGGGGCTAATCATCACTCATCTCTTTCCCACTGTGTCACTGAGGTGCTGAATCCCCTCTTTGTTCTGCACATCACCTGCCTCTCAATAGCCCGCTTGGTGTTACACTTCAGGCACTTAGACGGCCGTGCTTTCAAAGGGGGGCCCTGGCCCTCGGGGTATGCAAAGTCTGGGGACATATCTACCAATTCCAAAACACCCCTTTTTTCTTTTTCAGATCTCCTTACAGTTAAGTTTGTTGGATAAACCCACCTCTGATCTTGATTTATACTCGACACTAACAATCATGTCGAGGTGGTTATGTCTTCTGTTGCCGTTTTTGGAGCTAAACTGTAAACTTTGGAGACGCTTTAACCCTTCAAGACCCAGGGCTACTTGGGTGGTAGCTCCCAAATTAATATTTCTATTTAACTTTTCCTGTGAAAGTGAAGTACCATATTTTCCGGACTATTAAAAGAATTAAATTTTCTCCAAAAATGACAGTGTGCCTTATAATCAAGTGTGCGTTATATATGGATTAATTCTGGTTGTGCCGAGTGACTTTTTGTCAAAATTTTGACTTTTATGTTAAAATAAAATATGTTAATGTCTTACTTGTAACTATGTACGTAGAGCTGCACAATATATTGTTTGAGCATCGACATCGCAATGTACGTGTTCGGAATAGTCACATCGCAAGTCCTGCAATTTTTTTAATTTTTATTTTGTATGTTTTTTATTTGGATAAATTAACATTTTTATATATTTTATTTTTATTCATTTGTCATATTTATTTATTTTTAATAATTAATTTTAGTTAATTATTTCAGCTGCAGAATGATGACAGTGAAACGTATGTTCTGTATTGACTACTAAACTGTTTGACCCTTATTTACTACTGAGTAGTTTTTCATATCACAATGTATCCTATCCCTTCATCTGTTCAGATTATAAATACACAGATGTAGTTTTGATTTATTTTGCTCTCTTGGTTTGTACCATCTTAATATATTTATTTAAATTATGGATCTGTGCAATAGGCATGTTGTGCTGTGACTATGTTGATGTTTTATGTTATTGTGCTGCTTTTTACTGCAATATCTGCTGAGAGGCCACCGCAAATTTCCCCATGGGGACAAATAAAGTATATGAAATGAAAAATACATATCGCAGGATCAAAAAAATAAATAAAAATTGCAATGTCAGTTTTTTTCTAATATCGTGCAGCCCTATGTGTGTGGTTTTTCGTATTAGTTCAAAATAAATTAATTGGTTAAATCAGTGAAAACTGAAGCAAAAGTGACTTTTTCCACAAAATCTCTCATAAACTGAACATGAAGCCAGTGTGTTCATCCACTGTCATTGATCCACATCCATGAGTGATAATGACAGTGGATGGGCACATGTTTTTTTTTTTTTAACATTCCGTTAGCAATGCACTAGCGTTGTCACTGCTAACAGCTGTGTGGTTTAGCAAACTACTTTCATCAGTTGTTCAGTAGTGTTAGCGGCTGCTATGTGCAGGTGCACAGCTGTTAGCAGTGACAATGCACATTGATCACTATTGAGAGAAAGTAGCTCCAAGCAATTACAAGGTGTGAGTTTTTGTTCCGTGATGGTTTAAATCACTCATTCGAACACATACTGTTTTGCAAAGAAACGCGTTTTATTTTGTTGACCCCAGGAAACCTGCCAGGACTACTTTTGCTTTGACCAAAATCAGACCAGAACTGGACTCACAGGACACTCTCAGGGGTAAGTCACTGTGGGTGCACCAGAGTAAAGACACTGATGACAAACACATTCATGTGAAAAAAAACTGAACTAGCCCTTTAATTTATCGAGTTAATCGCACATCCTCGATGGACTATGAAGTGCACCCACTTACTCCCAAATGTCTGCAGATTTCCATTTCCCCCATTCTCTTTGAGTTAATACCTGTTTCATGTTTAACATCAATTAAAGGTATAAGGGTAATTAGAGAAGACATGGGAGAGAAAGAGGGTATCCTGCAGTTTCTCTTCCACAGTTTAATGATTCGCCAGCAGCCCCGACATGTGGCATGTGTGGAATGTTTGTCCCTCCATTCAGAGCATGAGAGTTATTGTGTCAGAAGGAGGAAGAAAGGGATCTATGTGGCTATCTCTAAAGTGCACACATGCACGAGCCGGCACTGTTTGCTGTGTGTTTGTAGGCACTGTGCCCACCGCCGCCGCCGCAAGAAAAGCTAAAGACAGGGTTAGATGGTTCTAAATGATCCGTTAGTTGATCTGTGTTGCTGTTGGTGTTCACATTGCAGCTGGTTTCAGTTTCCCTGATTCATCATTGCATGAAACGCACACAGTAATAGCTTGACATTTTCTACCTTCCCTGCCCGTCCTGGGCTCGGGCTTCAGCCAGCCAACCCTGCTGCTCATTCCCCCTGTCCCCGTGACACCCCATCCATTTATTTTTTATTAAACTTCAGCGCTTTCCGAGGCTCATTTCCTGCGGTTCTTGGTGGAACAGAGAGCACGCTGGGAGTTTCCCAGAGACTGGCAGGGGTCGGGAAAGATGCCGGAGGAACAGAGCTGGGGTTTGGTTTGGATGGTGAAACATGGGCTTTTAACAAACTGAAACAAAACGAAGTCCTGGTTGCTCCATTTTGGAATTCCAAAAATCAGGCAAAACCGAACAACGTTTTAAATCTGGACTTAATACAAATGTCGCAGGTAGAGGGAGAATATGGAAGAATAATGAACATATCTGTCAAACAACAGAAAGCAGAGCAGGGGTGCCCAAACTTTTTTTTTTTGGTAGGGCCAGATCTGAAAATGTGCTTGTGCCTGGACTTTGAATTTTGACATTCGAATATAATTCCTATGTTATATTAAAAAAAATTATGTTCGAACAAATATTGGGCAGCTCTTAATGTTCGAACCTGTATATGGTATCACTAGGACTATTTATTTTATTTATGTGAATGTGGTTGTACATGTTTTCAGTTCAATGTGTGTGTGTGTGTGTGTGTGTTACCGCAGGAACATATCATGCTATAACTCAATGAATACTTGAGATATAACCATGAAATGACATGGGTATACACCAGTGATGCGCAAGTCGATGTATAAAACGACCCCCAACCGACTGCTTTTTTTTAACTAACCTGCCTGCAGCTCGGACCACAAGAAATATGTGACCCGCCACCACGAAACCAGGCATAAGTCGCGCTGAGCCGTTCAGAGCTACAGCCAAATTTAGGCTGGAAGGTGATTTGTTATTAGTGTTTACACCTTATCAAAAAACGGTACCTTAACACCTCTATGTTCACTTCCTGTGGTCATTACATTGAAATCCAATCAATAAAGGTGTTTATTGAGTCAATTATTTAAGCGGCGACAAAAGTTCAGGTATTGCTGAGCAAAGACAAAGACAACTTCCACCTCTTTTCGCCGAAAAAACCGAACTCCGTTCCGTGAGTAAACATCCAAACATCCAGACCGCAACCCCAATATCATGACAATTATTTTTCAATGATGCACAATTGTGGGCACCCCTGCACTTTGGGTCATCCCACGCATCACTGGTATATACATATAGCTAATGTGCATCAGATGCAATGATCCATTTGAGTAAAGGTCAAAGGTCAAGGTCAAAAAGCTAAAAATCACATTATGGGTTATAACCCAAGAACGGAGGGTCACAGAACTTTCAAATTGGTACCACATAGAGTGAAGATTGGTGTCACCACCTACGACCAATAGTTTTTGAGATCTCTGGAGGTCAAAGGTAACATGTGGCAAAGTTAACTTGTCTAACACTGTGTGTCAAACAGACATATCATGTTATATCTTAATCAATACTGGATAAATTGGCACAACTGAGATTGACACAAACTGACTGAGATTGTCACAAAATAGGGGCGAGATTAAGCATTCTGTGAATACTTGTTATTTATTTATTGTGTTGGACAGTCTGAGTGGGGACATAAATAATATATTATAAAACTGAAGCTGCAGGACTTTGGGCATATCTGAGATAAGACGGAGAATATAAAAGGATAATCATGAAAATATCTGTAAAACAACAGGATATTTATTTTTATCTCCATGTTTATGGAATGATTTCTCGTGTCATCTCACAATAATAAATACATTATTTTAACAAGATCATGTCTCGGTTTATCATTTATAATGTACAGATTATTTATTAGTGGATCTACAAATAAACAAAACATTTAATAACAGACACTGTTAAACTTACACATCAGACATTTCAAAATGTTCATATTTGTACAGCTTATTCACGTTTTTGTGAAATTAAGTTTGTTTTATTGTACGTAAAAAATAAAATTACATGAAAATGTTTAAATCACAATGAGCAAAAGGTAAAGTTGTGAGTATTTATAGGTTATTATGACAGTATTTTACTGATCCAACCCATGGCCATCCTAAAATAAAATTATCAGTATATTCACCATCATTTTTGAATTCCACAAATGTATCATAGGGGCTAGACTGGACCCTTTCAGGGGCTGGATTTGGCCCCCAGGCTGCATGTTTAACACCCCTGGGTTAAAGGGGTTAACCCTGTTGTTCTGGTTTCTATCCATCTATGTATCTATGACGACATAGGAATAAACCTCATATTATTCAGATGGATGTATATGATGTGTGCTGGTGTGTTCATGTCCATGTACAGACCTGGGGGTAACCGTGGTAACACATGTATAATGCACTTTTCATGCTTTTTAAATGAACCATCTGGGCGCCGGCTGGCACACACCCCAGTTTTTATCAGGTTTATTTTCTTTGCGGAGCTCGAGCACATTGTACAAACCTTTGACACACGGGACCGGGACAAGCATTGGAGCGATCAAATTATCCACCAACAGGGTTGTAGATGAAGTCCTGCTCAGAGGATTGTTTACACACCAGTGGAACAGTGAATGCATCAGAACTGGACCAGACTGCAGGCCCAGTACAGCTGCAGTATCAGAGGACCAATCACAAACCAGTTTCTGACAGAGGGGGTCAAATGTACTCCCATTCTGTACTGTAGTAGAAGTACAGATACTAGTGTGAAAAAATACTCCTTGACTGAAGTAAAAGTTTTTTAAAAAGATGAAATAATACTGATTTAATCAGAAAAATCTTCAAAATTTACTTTTTCTAATTCTGCTATTTAGTTTACTTTGCACTCTAAAAGATGACAAATACATGGGTATTTGCAAGTATAAATATAAATAATGGGTATAAGCAAGTATAAATAGAATTAAAACTGCAAGCAGTCTCAAAGGCCTTCGCTGGCCCTCGCCACCCGCCTCCCCACGCAACGTCAGAGTCAAATTTCAGCCAAATCGGTGTTTGTTTGTCCGAACTACAGCCTTTTTAATACAACTACATTTCTAGGGGGCGCTATAGTACAAAATCAGAATGTCTTTAGCTAAATGGATGTAGACCCGGGAGATCGACGTCTGTGTCAAATTTCAGCCAAATCGGTGTTCGTATGTCTGAGCTGAAGCAATTTATTTCATATGGTGAACATGTGCACCCATTTTCATAGCTCTAACTTCACTAATAATAATAATAATAATGGATTAGATTTATATAGCGCTTTTCAAGGCACCCAAAGCGCTTCACATTAGTGTTCCATTATTCATTCACTCTCACATGCTCCCTCTGGTGGTGGTAAACTACATATGTAGTCACAGTTGCCCTGGGTTTCGCGCCTACGGCCCCTCTGACCACCACCCAACATTCATACTCATTCATACACCAGTGTGAGTGACACTGGAGGCAAGGAGGGTAAAGTGTCTTGCCCAAGGACACAACGGACTGACTAGGACAGAGCGGGAATCGAACCGCCTAGGGCCACGGTTCTCAAACTGGGGTCTGCGGACCCCTAGGGGGACGTGGCGTATGTCCAGGGGGTATGCGAAATTATTCACGGTTTTATTTTTTGTTTTGTTTTTTTGCCGTTTTATTTTGAAATGCGGAAGTTTTATTTTGTAGCGAGCGGGCTGAAGTAACAGCGCTGTTTGACGCCAGCTTGACTAAATTGAGACGGAGCGAGTCACAGGCTATTTTTAGCCACCCTGCAGTGAACATGGATCGATTTTTGTGTCCGCCAAGTTCCTCAAGAAGTGGTAAAAGAAATGACAATGAAAATGACAATGACAAAAACAAACGCCCTAACCCTAAAAAGAGAAAGTACATTGATAGTTATATTGAGTTTGGCTTCATTGAGAACAATGATGGGAGACCAAAATTCCACCAAAAGTCTCTGTCTGTCTGTCTGTCTGTCACACACACACACACACACACACGGTTTTGTGTGTCTTTTGTTCCGTTTATTATTTTAAAATTATTTAAAATTGTTGTTTCTGAAGTGTTCATTTATATTATAATACCTGAAAATGTGGCTGGTTTGCACAAAAGCACTATTAAAAAAGGTTATCATTGTTTCATAATAATCATTGTTGAAGTGGTTTTTTATCATTTTCAGTATCGCGAGGATGAGGGGGGACATGGAAAAATTTCACCCCTCCAAGGGGGACCTGGGCCAAAAAAGTTTGAGAACCCCTGCCCTAGGGGGCGATGTAGACGCATCTCTATAGCGACTTTTACAATGCCTATAAATACTCACAATTTTTCACACTTCTGATGTGTGTGCAAAATTTGGTGAGTTTTCGTGCATGTTCAGGGGGTGAAATCAGAGCTTAAAGAACAGAATCAGATCAAACCGCAGCAGTATCAATAGGCCTTGAGCCTGATGTGGGACGAGGCAAAGGACTAAACTTACAGTGGAAGGGACTCTGCTTCTATACAGTAGCTCCTCCTCCATCAACTTAATTAACACTTCAAATGAGTCAAATAAACAAAACAAATAATTTGAATAAAGTAAATAAAACAAAAACACAAATACAACATGTATTCAAATAATGTCTAATCATCAGTGGTGATATCTCAGAATCCAGACCAGATAGTATCAGCTGTTTTTTTCTTAATTCACTTCATCTGACCTTCTGACCTCAGATGAGATAACACCCATAGGCTCCATGACGTCACGTAAAGACGTCACGTAAAGACGTCACATGACGTCACGTAAAGACGTCACATGACGTCACGTAAAGACGTCACATGACGTCGCACCAATGGTATATTTGGTAAATGTATGACCTTTACCTTAAAGCATTTATTGACATATTTAGTTAAATCAGACAATATCTTGTGCTTCATATTTAACATTAGATCTAACATGTGACATTTGGTCGTTGTGCGACGTCACATAACGTCAGAGTGACGTCATACGTGGTCGAATATTCAAATGGACATATGTGCAAGAGGGTTTAAAAAAAATCTAAGAAATCCTGGGTCCTAAGGGATTGTTAATGAGCCATAAAATAAATGGTTAGTGAACACAGAACACTAGTTTATAAATAAGTTCTGAACATCCAGATCCAAACCTTGGCAGATTTAATGTGTTAGCATTAGCGTTAGCACAGACTGGTGCTGCTTCACTGAGGTCTGAGTGATCTAGTTGAATGATTTAATTGTCTCATTCATTAAGTCAGATATATATATATATATATATATATATATATATATATATATATATATATACAGACATACATACATACATATATACACAGTATATGTAGTAGATTATGAATTTTGTTGTTGGAAATAAAGAAGGGGCAGGACATGATGAGCTTTAGCTTCATTCTGTTCCTTCTCAAACTGAGTTTTTTAATTTCATCATTTAGACATTTATAGATAAGATAAAATATCCTTTATTTGTTCCATAAAGGGGAAATGTCAGTATAGAACATTCAAGAACAGGATCAGAAACAGAACATAAGCATGCAATGACACAGGATAAAAATACAAAATATCAAAAACTATACAGTAGAGAATATTAATATTAAAAACTCTTAAAAACCTTTATCCACATTACATATAGTAGGTTTGTTGTCATTTTCACTGTTTAATTTGTTGTTTTTATTATTTTTCCCCCAGATATGCAAGTGTAAGATATTTTTATGTATAAAAGTGTACATATTTTCAGAATTATTATTTAAATAGATGTATATTTTTGTGTATATATTCAGTTGGCAACGAATAAAAAACTGAAAGTAAATGAGGAATTTGTATTAATTGGAATAAAATAATTTACACATTGTTCAAAAGGAATGTGAACATGACGGGAAAAATATAATTTGAAAGTTTGCCGAGTTGTTTTTGATGTGATGTAGAGTGGCTTTAAAAAAAGCACTGCTTTTGCCCAAACTTTTTTGGTTATAATTATTTTTTATCTTGTAATCAGACTGAGTGTTTGGCACACTTGTTTAATTTATTTAACTGATTATGTCTTTTTAATGTATTATTCTTTTAAGTCATTTTAAAAATCTTTTTTATTTATTGTCGCTTTATTGTTACACTGCTTTTAACCTAGGAGTACACTATTTAATTTATTTTGTATTTTATACTGAGAAATGACAAATAAAATGTAATTGAGTTAAATGTACAACTTTTTGTTGCTGTTCTTTTCTTTTTTAATGTGGATAACCACATAAAATTCATTCATTCATGAAATTATCAGTAACCTGAAAATAAAATATAAATCTTCTGCTTTTGGTTTTTCTTCAGATGTGATTGCGTTTAACCTCCGTCTGTAGCATGCAGAGCATTCATCATGACACCACAGTGACTTCCTGTCTCAACGCTGATGGCAAGCTGTTAACTTAATGAGATGCATGCCAGCGCTGAGGGGTTATGGGATACGGGTCGGCCTCCTGCTAACAGGGTCCACTGTGGTTGAACCTCATCCCACCGTAGGAACCTGCCCCCTTTAGAAGCTCACTCTGCCCACAGATGTAACGACTGTGAATATCTGACCTGCACATTAGAAAATTATCTTAATACTGGTGATTTTTACAAACTTTCGGGGCTCGGGTGAACTTTAATCCTGTCCTATGCAGGGTTCATCTGTTCTCTTTTAAATTCATGGGTTCAGTTGCTTTAGTTTCATATCAGCCAACACAGTGAACGCTGGTGCATCGTCACATACACCGACACCTAGTGGACAGTCTGGGGAGTGTTTGTTTTATTTTATTTTTTACTCATAGCAATGATGGCCGACAGGAAGTCAGCAATACTGAACATCCCAGGAATACCTTGTAAATCCACACTAGCCAATTTACTACTATATACATTCAGAGGCAATGAAAACACACCAACAGTTTGGATTAAAACATTTTTTGACTCAAAGTAAAAAAATTTATTTTATTTTTACAATTTCAATATATTGGATGGATTGATTTTGATTAATTAATTGTGTTATTTGGCTGAACTTGTACAATAATAAATGCATGTATTAAACATAATGACCACAAGTTGAAAATTAAAAATCACAACAACACTGAATGGAACACACGTTCAACAAATATTCAGAGAATGTCTAATCTCGCTCCTATTTTGTGCCAATCTCAAGTTTCTATGACAACCCATTATTGAATTAGAGTCAATAATGTGATTTTGACCTTTCTGCTAAATGCATCCTTGACCTTTGACCTTTTGCAACATTGATAATTTTGTTATATGTATATGCACTATATTACCAAAAGTATTGTCTCACCTGCCTGGACTTGCATATGAACTTTACATCCCATTCTTAATCCATGAAGTGATATGGGTTCACCCTTTGCAGCTACAATATCTTCAACTCTTCTGAGAAGGTTTTCCACAAGGTTTAGGAGTGTGTTCCTCCCAGAAGCATTTGTGAGATCACACACTGACGTTGGACCGAAGGCCTGGCTCTCAGTGTGTGCTCTAATTCATCCTAAAAGTGTTCTGTGGAGTTGAGGTCAGGACTCTGTTCAGGCCAGTCAAATTCATCCACATCAAACTCTCTCACTTATGTCTTTATGGACCTTACTTTATGCACTAGTGTTCCCACAAACTTGGCAGCATGAAAATATACAAAGTCTCTCTCTCTCACTCTCTCACACATACACACACACACACAATACAGAAATGTCATATTAAACTCCATAGAGTAAGAATGGAATGTCACTTGAGTGTATTTCAAGGCAGGCGAGTGAATACTTTTGGTAATATAGTGTATACGCCAGTGCGTATAATATTATAATATATCCAGTATTGATTAAAGGGAAACATGCAGGTGTGACACGACCATGAATCATAGTGTATATAAATGATGAAATATTAGGATGTCAATAAAGAAACTGCAATTCAACATCGCAATAAACACTTTTTTTTTAAACAAAAATGTGAAGCAAGATTAAACTAACTACTATACTGACAACATGTAGGAGACCAGAGCAGATGGTATATGCGATGGACCACAGCCCTATAATTATGAACCACAGCGGAGAGAGGGCAATAGAGAGAAGAATAGGGGCAGGAATGATGGGCAAAGGAGGAAGATGGAGCTTAATAATAAGTGGCGAATTGGCCAAAATATCTGGTGAATGCAGTAGTAGCATAGCAGCTAATGCTAGGAGTTTACATCAGGCATGTTTACCTTCTTAGCGTAATAAATGTACTATCATGGTTAATACTTTGGGTTTTTTTTTCAGTAAACACCTCTGCAAATGCACCGCATCGACAAAATGCTGCAAACGCAAGCAAGATGCACGTACCCCTCTGTGCTGTTGGAGCACACGGTCTTGCTGCGTTTCAGTTCCATGCAGCTAAACTCTGGAACAGTGTTTTTAAATCCAGGTTGAAAACAGCTCTGTTCAAAGAACTGAAAGGATTCTATCTGTATTTTAATTAATTGTGTTTTAACTGTAATTGTGTATTTTTAACTTGCCTCTTTTTCTGTTTTTGTAAAGCACTGTGAATCGGCCTATGTATGAATTGTTCTATACTATTAAAACCTGCTTCCTTGCATTTCACTCCCATGAGAAAAAATTTAAATTCTTTAGTGGTACCTGGTTTAATGCTTCAAGGTGAGGATGTGGACTCCAAATTAACATGTTGAATGACGTCACAGCCGTGTCCTAAAATGGTGGTCACGTCCCCTTGTCCTGTGGAAGTCCATGGAAAAGTCTGGAAAAATAGTAATCCAGAGGTTAGCTTCTGACAGGCTCTAAACTCCCCAAACAACCAAAGTTCATATTCCATGAAAATCAGTCTTACTAGAAAGTCGAGTTAGCTATTCTTGTCGACTGAAGCACATTCAGTCAGCCATGAATGCTAATGCTAATGCTAATACACATAAAGCTGAAGAGTTACACCTGGGTCACAAAAATAGGACTTAGCTACAGGGCTATCGTTGAGCTGAAAGTGTCCATAGCACTACAAAGAAAAGTACTATCTCTGACTGCTGCCTATATATACTAAAACAAAGCTGTGCGTTTTTACTTTTTCTCTTCTCTGTTTTTCTTCTCGATGTTAAGCTAACACTTAACAGTACATTCACTTCCGGTTTTACAAGCGTAAAGCAATATAAATATTGTCAACAAAGTGTTGTACGCAGGCACACGGTGTTTTACCTTTCAAAATAAAACAAAACGAAGTACATTGACTCCAAATTACATTACATTTTTTAACCAGGCACTTTTAAAATGTTTTAAGCATATTGGACTATAAATGACATAGTTTTTAATATATTTATGTACCATTTATATTATTTAAGCTTTTGAACACTTTTGACTGTAAACAACACCATGAATTTACTTTATTTATTTTTAATATATTCACATTTTTTGTCCACGTTACATGTTTCTATGGTCACAGAGTAAGTAAGAGCTAGAAGAAATATGTTTAAGTATCATATAACATATCAGATTAATTAAAATAAATCCATTCTGGTGTGGAATTTTCATCCTTTTCTGATTTTAGTTGTTAAAAATGTATTAGACAATCAAAAGTCATCAGAAAAAATGGTTATGCAATCCAGTCCTAAACCTGTGTGTATCATGTGATTAAAACAGATAATGCTTGTATTCATTCCTGTTTTCATCAGTACAATGGTATAGATACTGATGGAACAACTGACGTGATGGTGGTCTAATCATTTTTTCTGTGACTTTCTTTGCTTCCAGCTGAATGAATATTAATGTTACTGAAAAATCAGTGCACAAAAGTATTCAATTGCATTTTCTTTTCATGGTTAAAGAGGAATAAAAACAGTCATAATTCATGCATGAAAGGGTTAATGTGGGTCCGTATCAAACAAGCCTCACAGCTGCTTGGTTGTGATTATAACGTTGTACAAAAACTACTGAATCGATGATATTTAAGAGAGTTCGCTATAATGTCATCACAGTGGAGTGCTGAAAGCACACACTTTCATTTCCAATGTAAATGTTTAGCCTTTTATTAACCTTCACAGGTGTTTTCTGAGAGTTATGAAATGCTGACAATTGTAGTCTTAACAACGTATCTGTATAATACAATGTACAATGTGAGAAGAAACTGCAGCTGAGTAAACTGGGGCATGAAGAGAATTAAACCAGAATGTTATGGAGTAATTTAGGACATTTTAATACTGCATTATTAGCTGAAATTTCAGATTTTTCAACTCTTAAGAGTGAAGAAATGACTAGCTGAACTGAAACACACCGATAAGAAAATAACAATTATCTTTACCTATTTTTAAAAATGACCCAGAGAAGACCTTACATATTCAAGAATAATTCTGTGAACTACCAGCTCAAAAAGAACAGCAATTACCCTTGTCCATTTTGGCTTCCATTTCACATTTTTCCTCCAATTAACTCCGCTGCTAACCCGCTGCATATTGAGCAGTTTGGGCAAATTGTCTTTATTTTTTCTCCAGGATCTAACCCAAACAGGAGATTCCATTTATTTTCTTTCAGGGAGAGTGTATTCTCTGGGATATTCTCTGGCACTGGGATTGTTTGGAAAGGAGTTTCATTTTGCACCCCCACCCCCACCCCAATGTCTGCTTACAGTACGCTGAGATTCTGTGACAGGTTCAGGTTCAGCTGTGGTGAGAAGTCCAGATCCTTTTATCATTACAACACTTGGATTATCTCTTCAGGCCTTCGTGCTCGTCTATACTGTGAATGGGGCCATTAAAACAACAAGTGGTGTCAGTCACAACAAGTCCCGCCCCTCACACATATTCTAGTTTATTTTGGCCCCAATGCAGCTGATGTCATCATGTCTATGCATGTGCTGATGTCATCATATTAGTTGCATATATATATATATATATATATATATATATATATATATATATATATATATATATATATATATATATATATATATATATATATATATATATATATATGTACATATGTACACATATACGCACATATACATATATGGTTTGGATTGGAGGGTTGTTGGGATTAAGAGTTACATCAGTGCAGATTTATTTACTTCAGGGTTAGAGTTGGGGTCGGGCCTTTGGGCTGGGGTTAGGGTCGGGGGTTGGGGTTAAGGGTTAGATCAGTACACAGTTATCTACTTAAGCCCTCGTTAAGAGCAGTTTTTACACATGTAAAAGGTCTGTGTTAAACATAAAAGAGGACATTTTATTCCAGTAAAGGTCTGACCTTGGTCTCATCGTACTAGTTTGTGTTCAGACTCCACTGGTACGAGGGTTTGTTTAGGAAAAGAACATGTTGATTTGTTTCAGATCCAGGGATAATGAACATCATTAACCTATAAATGTGTTGGATCACAGCACAAACACTCACTGCTACACAAACAAACTGTGGAAATGATGGCCGCTCTAGGTGTTTATTACTGTGGGATTTCTTTTGCCATGAACTTTTGTTTCAGATTTTGGAAAATTAACCCATAAAGTCCCGTTGCTACTTCAGCAGCAGCTCACATATGAATATTTGTCTGATTTAATATTTCTGTAGAGATTCACCATCATTTATTTACCATATCATCTTCTGTTTTGGTGTTTTTTCAGTGAAAATCTACAGCTTTTTAATCAGATTAATCACAGGGTATATTTAGATTAATATTGATTAATCATTCATTTTAGTGTGGTGCAATGTGGAAAAACTTTGCATATAGTGTAAATAGTATGTGCATGGTTGCAATATTAGAAACATTTGTTCATTTCTCTAGTTTTTTGGGGAAATGTTCCCCTTTATTTTTCTATTATTTTGCCCATTTAACTCATTTTACAAGTTTTGGCACATTTTATTCAATGAACAATTAAGAAAAAACTGCATTTTACTCTAATTATTTCCATGTATTGATAGAATTAGTGGATCAACACGCATTATATGTTTTAAACCTGCACATGCTTTTAGTTTTTGAGGGTTTTAAGACTAAATACAGCATTCTAAATGTTAGAAAATGATGAATTCAACATCATTTTCAGGTAATTGGTCAGTTTAGAAGGACTTCTTTGCTTTAATGACAGATGTCAAAGTATTTTGCTCATTTAATTCTTATTTTGCAAGTTTTTGCACGCTTTATTCTATAAACAATTAAGCTAAAACTGCATTTTATTGTAATTATTCCCATGTATTCATAGAATGAAATGATGTTTGAGTCAAATCTGACGGATTTACAATTTCAAATACTCAGGAATATTGTGTTTTTCATCTGATTGCCCCACGGCCTTATGTTATCCTCCACACTATGCACTTGAACATATAAAAGTGATGATCATGAATGTTGAGTGTTTTAATAGACCTTGTTACACCTGTGCTGTTCCCAGTCAAAAGTGACCACCGTAGACAACAAGTATTCAGAGAATGCCTTATCTTGTCCCTATTTTGTGCCAATCTGAAGTTTCTATGACAACCTGTTTTTGAATTAGAGACAATAATGTGATTTTGACCTTTGACCTTTTGTAATATTGATAATTTCGTTATTTGTATATATGCATCAGTGTGTGTAATATTATGATAATATATCCAGTATTGATTAAGTTATAGCATCATATGTCTATGTTTGACACACACACAGTTCCAGACATGTTCATTTTGTAATAGTCTTTTTGTATTTTCACTGCAGTTATTTTATGTCTAATTGTATAAATTCATGTTAAACACTACTTTGACACCTTGTTCACAGGTAAAGAATGTTGAATAAAAATTTGTGGTGAAAAATGTTTTTTGTGCTAATTTAAGATCATTTCAAACAGACTGGGAACACAGCCAGAGGGTTAAACAGTATAG
Organism: Siphamia tubifer; assembly: GCA_020466265.1. NCBI lineage: Eukaryota > Metazoa > Chordata > Actinopteri > Kurtiformes > Apogonidae > Siphamia > Siphamia tubifer. The sequence goes on along the minus strand of CM035798.1, from coordinate 53,913,744 downwards.
ATCAGTCCAGTGTTGGTTACCAGTGGTTGGTTGGGTCTTTATATGTAAAAAAAAAAAAAAAAAAAGAGGTGAAAGGTTAAAGACGTTAATGTCGATACTTTATGAAAACACATGCAGTATCAAACATCCATTACTGGGTGAAACGGCGGCAGATTCTATGATGCAAATGTTTTCACAGACAATAGATGTGAGTGTGTTGATGAAGCTGTAATTAGAACGAAGTGAATCTGTGGTGAAGAAAAGCCTGAGGTGGGACACCACACTGAGGACCCCCCCCCCTCTGTGTGAACCCTGCTCCCTCCCTCCTTGCTGCTCTTTTGATAATTATGAATTATTACAGGCCGGGGTTTTGTTGCTAACTCTCTAATTTTGCAGATGATAATTGATGGCAGGTGTGGCGACTGTTCTCAACTGCTTTCCTCATTCCCTCTCTCTCGCTTTTCCATCTTCTTCTTCGCTTCAGCAGTGAACCCAGGTCGAGCCCCTGTTGGAGAGCTTCCCCTTTTCTTAATTCCAGGCGTTCCTTCTGTGTCCAACACCAGTTGATGTCCTTTCATCCTCCTCGGTGGAAAGGAGGACACCGCTAGCCCTCACTGTCAGTCCAGCTGGGATGTGGCGCAACTCACTACATTCCTCTGGTTTCTATGGTCACTAAGGGTGTGTGAACATGTGTGTGTGTGTGAGTGAACATATGTGTGTATGTGTGTGAACATGTGTGTGTGTGTGTGTGTGTGTGTGTGTGTGTGTTTCCCCTCTGCAGAGCCTCTGCTCAGTCCTCACAGCCAAACCATTTTGGGAATGGTTATAGAGGAGGGGATATTGGATTAGAAAAAGGCAGGGGATATAAATCTGACTGAGGCGCTGGAGTCCATCTCCCATCCAGAGGATTTATGATGTTTAACAGAGTCAAATAAAGAAGAGGAAAATAAAAAAAAAAAAAACAACTTATGAAATTGTACTTTTTCTGAATTACTCTTTGCTGGGTGATCCATTTTAACCCGTGCACCTTCTCCAGCGCTGCCTGGTGATTGATTGGAAATTCCAGATCTGTGCATTTGTCCGTTTTTCCACATGATGTGACCGTGTTGTAATGAAACACAAAAAGCAGGTGAGGGAAAAGTGGTTGGCTTTAATTGTAAAGTCCAGTTAGATAAATGTAGTGAACGTATGCACCCTGAGGTCAGCGGCTCCTCCCTGGAACACATTCTGCACAGTGATACAATCAATTACATCAAGATAACGCCACACTTTTAACTAGCACACTGTAAAAGAAATCTGTTTTTCTGGGGGGGGGGGGGTTTAAACAAAGATACAGTGATTTTCTCAACTTATAAAATTAATTCAAGAAGTGTTTTTGTACCGTCACATTTTATATGTAAAAGGCCTGATTTGTTCCAAGGCCCCAATTACTATTCCCTAAACCCCTTAGAAATTAGAAAATTATACACATTTTGTTTGAAATATGTGTTAAAAGTAAAATAACATGTAGATTTCAGATGTAAGTTATTGGTGTCAGTGGGTCAATGTGGCTTCACTGACTGAACATTAAACCATTCAAATGAACCAGACATGTGGGTCATTTTCATACCATTGGGGTTTGTTTTGTCACTTTCACCTTCAACAATGTTTGATGACAGACATTTGGTGAGATATGAATCCAAAAACGATTGACTTTGACCACTTTTCATAATCTTCCTAAAATACCCAAGGTATCGTCAAAGTGGACGATACCACGACTGTGAACATTCTTTTCGTCAAATTCGGAAAGTTGAAGAAATTTCACCAGCATGTCTTTTATTGGTGCTGATGGAATGATGGCTGCCTCCTTTTTTTTATCATGTCCTGTTTCACTTCTATTGATAACGCAGTCACTTCTTCTTTTCATTCGCACCAGAATCCCTTTATTTGGGCTCATGATGACTAATGAATTCATACTGTAACAAATTTGAAATGAACACACTGGGAAAAACTCAAACAGTAACTCTGTCTTTTATGCCTGTTAGAACTCTGCAATGAATGAGGGTCAAAGGTCACCAAAAGCATCATGGGTAGCTCCCTCATAGCCAATGGGATGATACGTACAGTACCGTATTTAGAGACGAAAAAATTGATGCAAGTTTCTTCTCATAAATAGGATTATTTGTTAGCTGGGTCTTTTGTAAATTGATGCAAACGAGTGATTCCAGGCAAAACAATAGACCCCTCAAAACATAAGACTATGGGTTTGACCTTTTAAGGTTGCTCAAGGTCAAAGGTCATGATGCCACTTTGGACCCTACATGTAGTTTCCTATCTGTCAATAATAGTAACTATACTGACAATATGTCAAAATCTATTCACAAGATGCAGAATTTAAAGACCAGCATTTTAGTCCAGGTGTTCAGGACTCAGTCTTTCCATCAGATTCCATTCCTCACCTCAACACAAATCTGGTGTGACATTCCAAAGCTTGATATAAATGCAGATGATGTGTGCGTGTTCTCACCCACACCTTGCTGTATGTGTCTGTGTTTATTAACAAGCTGGGTTTAAAAATAAAAAATAAAAAAAATCACCCACTTTTACAGGAGTCAAAGCGAAAGTGAGCAGCATTAGTGAAGACTTAACGACATCAAGGGTTAAAGGAAGTGAACCTTCCTTTAACAATGGATCCATTACAGCAGCAACCAAAGAAATGTTCTTTTAATTAAACACATTTATCTTTTATTCTGTGTTTTGACAGAAACTCTTACATAAACATATAATCAACAAAAGGGAGACAGAGCAACAGAAAACATGTTATGTTTGACAGAACAGTAACAGCGCTGACCCTGGATGGATTCCTTTGGGTTATAGCTTTCATTTCTAGCTTTAAATGGTGTTTTTGCACCAACTACCCTAACCCCTAACCTTGACCCTAATCCCTCACCCTAACCCTAACCTCAGTGTTTGGTCAAACTCATAGCGGCACAACATTAAAATTCCTGCTGGAACATAATGTTTTTCCCGTGTGTAGTTGGAGGAAGGAGACGGAGTGAGTGAGCAACAGAAATGAGGCAGCGTTAGCCTGTTAGCATTGACCTGTTCTCTATTAGGACACATTTCCACTTTCTTGTCACAGAGAAAAGGCTGGTGTAATGTTTATTGAGCCTCAAAGAACATTTTCTACATGTGGCAAAAAGAAAAGAAAAAAAATCGGAGAGGCAGAATGTGAAAATCTCAGAAAACACAACGGGTGGTGGTGGTGGTAGTGGGGTGGGGTGTGGGGGGGGTGTCCTATACCTAAGTGTTTCACAACAAACCAAAGTTAGATTAGTTTTCTATATTTTAGATATTTATTCTATCAGACATACTTAAGTTTGACTAACCAGCCTCTCTTTTGCTTCACCCTACTATCTGAGTATTGTGAAGTTCTGGCTTTCTGAAAAACGAAGGAACCAATCAGTGTCGTTGGGTGGGACTTCCCATGACTGTTGGGCACTGGGTTCCTCTTCAGGTTTTTATCATTCTCTTCTAGTGTCCACAGTGCTCTGGTGTCTCTCTAGCAAGCGAAGGCATTTCACACATATGCCAGAGGGTTTTTCTGGAACATCAGAGACATTAAGATCAAGGTCTAAAAGCTGCTGGTCTACGTGTTTTCCATAGAGAAGTTCAAGGAATATCTGCTGGTTTTTGCCGATGTTGCCTTTTATCCTCAGATTTTCCCTGCACATACATCAATGGTCATTGACAGACAATGCAGTGGTGTGTTCAGGTGCAGCCATACTGTGACCTTTGTTTTGATGGTCCGCTGCAGTATGGCTCTACTTCCTGCTGTGGCTCTGTGCAACATCACGGCTTGAGTTCAGCGTGAGTGGCTGAAGTGGCGTGTATTCAAATGCCCCTGCTTTGTAAATGTATTGGTTGTGGGAGGGTCCCAGATGGTATTATGACACCAGATGGTGAGAGTCAGGTTAAAGTTTGACACATGACAATGGAAACACGACCATGGTATGTGAATGTGGTGAGAGATACAAAAACCGACACGGCCTGCAGTTCCACCATGTCTAGATGAGGTGTGTGCAGAAGGAACCTGGGTCACAGGAGTGATGTCTAGTGAGACACAGGAGGAGACTGGCCCAGAGTCTCCCCACAATAGCCAGAACCTCCAGGTGCGCACGGAACCTCCAGGTGCGCACGGAACCTCCAGGTGTATGAATGTGTGTGAATGTTTGGTGGTGGTCCAAGGGACCGTAGGCACAAAATGTCACCCACGCTTCTGTCAGTCTGCCCCAGGGCAACTGTGGCTACATATGTAGTTTACCACCAGCAGAGGGAGCATGTAAGAGCGAATGAATAATGGATCACTAATGTAAAGTGCTTCGGGTGCTTTGAAAAAGGGCTATAGAAATCTAATCCATTATTATTATTATTATTATTATTAGAACATCATTGACAGGAAGGAGTGGCTGAAGTTCAGTGAAGATGTTGATACTATCCTGGAAGCAACTGCTAAAGGAAGCCTCGATACAATGACTATGATGATCATCATGATGTTTACTGTCCTGTTAAAAGCCAGAATTACAGTAGATTTCTGATTCTGATGGATGATCTGGAGGGATTTGAGAAGATATGGGGTTATAAAAAAAATTTTTTTGGTTCCATTTCTGAAAAATAGTTGACTTTTGATTTAAGCCTTAAATGAGAAAGTATATATTTTGGAATTTTATGTAGTTTTTTTTTTTTTTTTAGTTTTTACTTTGATATTTTTCTTTAATTGAATATATTAATTCTGTGTTTCTATAATTGCGAGATTGTTCAAATGAAATCTCTCTCTCTCTCATATCTACAGGTGTTGAACAGAGAAAAAGCCTTGAGAACTGAGGGGGGGGGCTGCAGCAGGTCTGGTGTCGTTATGGGAACTGCCAGCTGTGGCCTTAATTACAACACACGCTGTTGAAGGAGATGCTGCTGTTTTCCTTGTGGACACAGTTTAAAGCAGTCTAATGCTTTAAGGCAGATGAAAGACTGAGGACAAAACAAAAGTAAACTGGGCTGATTGGTCTGAACATGGACAGGAAAGGATATATCATTGACTGTCCAAGAAGTTTGGTCTCAAAGGACTTAAATTTAGATTAGATATCAGGGTTCAAACTTACCTTTACCAAACGGCTGAGCTGACCAACAAAGGGTTGTATGTCAGAACATTATCACAACATCACATGTTCTTCAAAGGAGAAGAACAGGGTGCAGGTACCAAACCCACCCTGGCTTTTCATCGTTTGTACGCCTGACACTTTTAAATAGAATGTCAGATCGAGTTGTTTATGGGAAATTTCCTGCACAATCTTATTTTAAATGTTAGCATAATGTCACCATTTTCACCAATGACAGCACTTTATTTCTTAATTGACCAAAGATACGCCAGTGTCACGATTTGAAACATTCTGAGCTGAAGGCACCCATTAGAGTTTGCTAGCACAACGCCGGTGGGTTGAAAAATGGCAAGGAGCGACACCAACACCTTTACGTTAGTGTCTGGAGAGAGTCCATAATACTGCGCCACAGTGACGCCATGGTTGGTCCAGTAGATTCAGTCTTTGATGACGATGTAAAAGACACGAAACGAGTGAATTTCTGAATAATTCACTGAGCAGACAACAGGAAGTCATGCACCGCATCGCTACGATGACCAGGTACTGCAAAGTCAATGCTATCACTATGACGACCAGGTACTGTAACGTCAGTACTATCCTGTAATGGAAACAATACTCCACAGATTTCACCTATTTGCTTATTTCACACGACGACATCTTGGAATCCGAACCAGACTGCAGTGGTTAGCATTGGTTTGTGTCAGTACATATTTCTTTAGTCATGTCATCGTACTATTAGTTAGCATTCATTAGCGTACTATTGTGTGCCAGGATGGAAGTCCCATAAAAAGAAAAGAGTCCTGTTAATATTTGAATAAAAAAAACATGTTAGGAAACACATCAGCTACCTACCATTAGCATTTAGTTCACCTGCAAGCGAAAGGGACAGAATGTGAATGAGTTTGTGTTAAAAAGCTAAGGTGCAGCAGGCTAATGTTTACTGTGCAGAAGGTTTAACAGTGAGTGTCACTAAAGCTGCAGCTGAACAGCTCTTTGTTCTAATGTGGAGCTGCTTTAATGCTTGGCTTTGTGCTTGGCTGCCTCTTCTGAAACATTTCACTAATGGCATTAATGTTCTGAGCGCTGGGGTCCTTTGGCTGTGCCCACTGAGAGGAGGGGGGAGGGAGGGGAGGGGGTACTGAGGTGGGGTGGGGGTGAGGCAGGGGAGAAGTTGAGCAGGAGTTGAATCTAAGCAGATGGCACTTGTTTTAGTTTCTGCCTGAACATCTGGAGTCGCCTTAAACTGATGACTTCATCAAACACTGGCACACACACACACACACACACACACACACACACACACACACACACAGGTTTCCATTCCTCATGAGGACCAAGTTTGTAAACATCACTTGTAGGTAAAATAGCCATTGGGTAATTAGCATAAACACGTCTCTTTAAAATAAATCAAATGAAAATATATTACACACAATGAATAAAATAATAAAATGTAATTAAATTCAATAAAAATGGCAAAGTAAAGATATCCATTAAAAAAAACACATTTTAATTGAAACAATAGGTATCACTTATAATACCTACCCAAAATCCACTATGTATTAACATTTGTTAATGTTTTTTAATGTATTGCTTATACACAACACAATTGTTTTTTCCACACAGAAAAGAAGAACAAATGAAATGCTTTGTTTATGACAAATTGTGTATGAATAAACAATTATCAAATAGGTAATAAATGGTGAATACATAATGAATTTTGTGTAGGTATTATAAAGTGTTACTATATATATATATATATATATATATATATATATATATATATATATATATATATATATATATATATATATATATATATATTAATTAAATAATAAAATATAATTGAATAAATAAAATTGGAACAAAAGTAAAGACATATTGTAACCTTTGAAAAATTCACATCCCACATTCCCCACATCCTTTATGGGGACTTCCAGAAAAACAAAACTAGTTCATGTGTTTATAGGGGACATCATTTGCATACTTCACACAGATTTCACCTACATTTATATTTAACCCCCATGGAGACCTGAATTTAGGTCCCCAAGGGGTTAACAGATTAATGTCCCCATAAAGATAGGAATACAAGCACACGCACACACTGTCTCTTTTCCAGTGACATAAGTCAAACCCGGACCATCACTCATCTAAACGTCTTCTGGTCTTTTCCACTCACTGATCCAACGCCAGCGTCTCCAGGACAAAGTCAAGAGCGATCAGCTGAATTCATTTACTTGGAAAAGTGTGTTTGCGACACCTGTTCCCACAGACGTAAGCACTTTAAGTGCACGAAGGTAGCGCTAGAAACCACCCACAAAGATTTTCCTTCAGTTCATAAAACCAGAGTGATGTGAACAACAACTACCTCAAGTAGGTGAAGGACTTTTTTCCACAACACGTTTGACCACGTCTTCCATCATCATCCTTTAACTCCACAGCTGGACCATGTCCTTGTAGTTTTTTCTTCCATATGTGACCCGCCACCACGAAACCAGGCGTAAGTCGCGCTGAGCCGTTCAGAGCTACAGCCAAATTTAGGCTGGAAGGTGATTTGTTATTAGTGTTTACACCTTATCAAAAAACGGTACCTTAACACCTCTATGTTCACTTCCTGTGGTCATTACATTGAAATCCAATCAATAAAGGTGTTTATTGAGTCAATTATTTAAGCGGCGACAAAAGTTCAGGTATTGCTGAGCAAAGACAAAGACGACTTCCACCTCTTTTCGCCAAACAAAACGATCTCCGTTCCGTGGGTAAACACCCAAGTGTTTGGTACGAGGTAAAAGCTTATATTGAATGTTCTGTCCAATGGTGTAAGCCAAATGATTATAATACGTCACACTTCTGTCCTATTATTATAATATATAAAACTTCTGTGACATGTCCATCAGAGTGTCCTTTAACATCTGTCAACAATTTGTGTCAATCGGATACAAATTATTATGCGTTGCTAAGGACTTCCTACCCCAAAACAGTCCAAAACTTTAACGGACAATATCTAAAAATATGCAAATTGCAAAATATGTCCAAATGTGGATATTAAAATGACCATAACTTTGGTTCTACTTGTGATAGAAACATCATTTTTTCACCATCTTAAACCTTAGTTTCCACTCTACCAAGATACACACATAACTCTGTTTGGATTTACACACACTTATGCCTGGTTTACTGGTGGTGGGTCACATTAGATTTATTTGGAATTTACTAGTTACATATATGCAAAAATAATAATAATAATAATAATAATAATAATAATAATAATAATAAGACAAAAAGGTAGATGGGACCAGATTATTTTGATCAGATGTTTATTTAACCTGACTGACACCAGATGGTATTGTGAGATACCAACCTTCTGCAACTGATCCGTTTTCAAAGGAGGGACCTTATCTAAAATTCTTGCATGTGATTAGAAGAAGAATCTGTCCATCATCTAGACTGACGCCGCGTCATCCACTCACGTTTAAGTCAATCACTGACAATCGTTTTCATCAGGTATAAACACATCAACAGAAGGGGTTTAAACTTAACATTGATACGTGACGTTTATTTATAACCTGGTCTACTATGATGTCCACCAAGTTATTCTAGTAAACGTAGTAATATATGGTTCTACATTTATCCTTCAGCCATAATTCAGGGCGTCAGAACACTATCTGCCAACATCTGTTGCAGATGTGTTTGTCTTTTCTTCCTCCAGTTCCACTTTACTATCAGCCTCTGTGACTGGGTCCTCTACCAACACAACCATGGGGGGTACCACAGTAACCATGGGCTTTTGCACTGGTACTATTTCTGTACCCACCAGTGGAACCATCAGATAGATCAAACTGTTGACCAACCTGGTCAGAAGAAGAAAGAAAACATCATTTATTAACAAATGCTTCCACAGTCATTCTCTGTTCGTCTTTAATGAACACGTGGTAGAGTAAACACTGGAAATAGTCCAGTCCTTATGGACCCTGGGATACCTAATGCACGCTGCCATTGTTGTGTATCTGAAAAGACTACACTGCTGTTGCTTCTGCTTTACGTCACACCAGACACAGCGCTGCCAGGTAGTTCCACCCTGCACACTGATTGGCTCCTTTGTTTTGAAGTAGATCTGATCCACATGTTACTCAAATGGACGTGTGAGCGCCAAAAACAATTGATAATAGAACAAGTAAGTCTCATTATTTTTTGAGTGTAGTAGGATTTATTTAGTTTAACTGTTGTAAAGAAGGATGTGTAGATTTCTTCATATGAAATGATTAAAATATTTTTTAAGAAGTTTAGGCTATTTAGTAATTATTTTGTATTGGTGATTTATGTGTCTTTTCTAATTTAAATGTTGACCTATCATGACACTACTCATGCATGTGACCGAACTTGTGCTCTATGCTGTGTTCCAATTTCCGTACTTACAGGCACTGTCTTTGAGTATGGCGGGCATCCCATTTATAATCGCAGCGAAGGGAAGTTTACTGCAAATATCGCCGCCATTTTTTACATGTCGAGTTATGTACACTTTTCATACTCAACGGCCGCCATATTGTCTACGTATTATCTACGTAATGGAAGTGACGTGACAAACTGCCTGAGAACTGCGTGAATTAAAATCATGGCGGACGGATTCATTACAGAGTCGTAACTTATGTTAGAATAAATGGTCATATTGTAACTGATGACTTCGTAATCAGTAATGCATGAGAGTTTTTGAGTAGCTTGGCCAACACTGCTTTACAGACAAACATTACTAACTACTTTGCAATAACGTGACACATAAATAGTTTTACACACCAGTGGATTTTCAGCCAAAAGGAGGAAGGTCATCGATGACAACTCATTCTCCAGAGGAACTGGGGTAGTGCCCTGCACGGGCCTATTATCTGGGCCCGAGCCCGGCCCTGGTCCGTGGGGGTGGAGCCCCAGCCCGGACCGGTCCGACAGGTTTTCAGAATTCTCAGGCCCGAACCTGGCCCGGCCCGACTTTTTTTGTTTGTTTAACCTCCCATAAGAATGTTTTATCGTGATAGAACGCTATATCCATTGAGTGCATTCGTAAATTAAATCTGCCGCTCTGAAAATGGGATAACGCTCTGCAGTTAGAAAAAACAGTATTCTATTTTTTCTGTCAATAAGCGAACGGTTTGTGACAGATCAATGTGGACATAAAAGAGCAGGTTAAAATAGGGGCTCATGTTTCCATCAGCAGCTTGAGAACTCGGTCTGTGACCGCTGCTGGATCCACCACATACACGTTCAAAATGTCTGGAGATGTGATGAACCTGTTTTTTTGTTGTCATATGACAGAACAGCTTTACATACAACACACTGAACAAACCCGTTTGGCTCATCTTGAAGGGTTGGAATAAGTTGAAACTTAGTCCAGAATGGAGATTTTCCCTTAGTGTTGTTCACTCTCTTCAATTCACCATTTCAACTTTGTTTTTATGTCGTTCTCCATGTTTGTGGTGGGAGTCGGGAAGTCGCGCGAATCGGATAGTGAGGGAGGCTACCGTATGCCCATATAAGGGAGGCTACCGTATGCCCATATAAGGGAGGCTACCGTATGCCCATATAAGGCAGGTGCCGGGGAGAGCAGCAGCTGCTGCGTTCAATTGTTTCCATTTAAACACAACACAGGGTTTTTTTTAAATAATTAAATTGAAAAATAAAAGTGCCCGAGCTCGGCCCGGCCCGTGTCCGAGGTAATTATACGGTCGTCGGCCCAAAAGCCCGGCCCTCGGGCCCTTGGGCTGTCGGGCCCCTCGGGCCTAGGGCTCCAGTGCAGGACTCTAAACTGGGGATTCATATTCAGGAAGAACACCATAAAAAACATCTATTTTGGTAAGAAAAAAAGGATTAATTTTTTTGGTTTCTGACGCAATTTATACTAAGTGCGACAGGCAGAATCAGATCCAGTATTGGAATTGGAACAGCACTTACCCGCTGAAAAATATAACATATAACATATTGGAACACAGCACTTGTCTCCTGTACTTCCCTGTTGCATCACATGACATCAGGATTTTAAATAGTCTTTGATTTTATTGGTTAAATTTATGGTACAATATGATTGGTTATAGGCTTACGTTATTTTTTTTTTTTACAACTGTTTAAGTGTCATTTATAAATGATATAGTCCTATAGAGGGTGAATAGGCATCTCCCTCCCCAAATATGAGTGTTTGGGTTTTACCTTTCAGAGTGGCTCAAGGTCAAAGGTCATGATGTGATTTTGGAGAACAGCAGTGAGGTAAAAATGATAAGCAGGAATGTGAAGACACTCTACTGAAGTGAAGCTCAGCCTCCTTTTAATGACTAGCATTGACCAATCACAGCAGGGGGGGGGGGCGGGGCATGGCAGGTGAACCCCATAAACACTAACGTTCTGTGGACGAAATCCAACCAAAACAGAAAACACCTGTGGAGGATCTGAGCCCCAACTATCTAAGAGTGGAAATAAGACTGAATTAAAAACACAAGCAGCAGTTTGTGTGTTTAACTGTATCCAGCTGTGCTTTACACACACTTTACACTGCGTGATAAAAAATAAAAAAAATCAATAAAAGATAATAAGTACAAGAATTAAAATAAATACATTTTACCTTTTCAAACTAAACAGTATGAAAAATCAGTGGCTTCAGATGGAAAATCAGTGGAGAGAAATTGTGAGTTTCTATATCATAATTTTTATGTCTCTTATTTTAATTGTCTTTTAATGCATTTTAATCATTTGAATTTTCTGATATGTTTTAGGTAAAACACCTTGAATTGTCCTGCACATGAAATGTACTATACAAATAAATTTGCTTTGCCTTTAAGCTCATGATTTGAATGGAATTGAATGCCTTCGTTGTTATTGTATATAAATTTTAACAAAATTGAATGCTGCTCCAGTAAAATACTTAGGTCACACATGTGTCACATACACACTTAGTAATGTAATAAATATAATAAATACAATAATGATGTTAAAAAAGATAGAACTAAAAATACTAAAACACAAAATGCAGTGGCTTGATTAAAATGAAGAATGAATAAATTATCCAGTTATTTGTGTATGTTGATGGCAGCTACAGCTTCTGGAAAAAGCTTTTCCTATATCTGGTTTTTAAACACCTGTAGAACTGTAAAAAGAAAGAAAAATTCCAAGGCACTCTCTTAAAAGTGAAGAATAAAAAGCCTTTATTAAACTGGCTTGGTTACAAAAACCTATAAAATCATATAAAAACATATAAAAACCCCAACACGTTTGGGCATAATGGCCTTCATCAGGGAGTCAGCCTGTAGAACTGTCCTGAGGGCAAGAGTTGAAACAGTGAATGGGCAGAGTGATAGTAGGCTTTAACAATGTTTCTAGATTTCACTTCTTTTTCACGTAATTCTTTTTCTTATCTCATATGTATGATTGTCTCTCATAATGTTGACATTTGATCGTAACATTTTGACTTTTTATTTTATAATTCAGCAGTTTTTTTAATCTCAGGCAAATGTATGTGTATAACACATTTTGTGTACAGGACAATTTAAAGTGCTTTACATAAAACATATAAGAGTGTTACAATGACAAAAACATTTAAAAAATAAAATAAAATAAGAGACATAAAACATTTCAGTCAAAGCTCCAGTGAACAGTAATGTTTTCAGTCTGATTTAAATGAACTGACAGTTTTTCTCAGACCTCAGGTATTAACACTAGTTAACACTAGTTAATACTAGTTAACACTAGTTAACAGTTTTTCCTCAGACCTCAGGTGTTCAGGTAGTTTGTTCCACAGGTGAGGAGCAGAACAACTGAATGATGCTTCACTTTGTTTGGTTCTGAATTTGGGAATATACAGTAAACCTTTTTCTGATGACCTTTGACCTCAGGGCTCTGGATGCTTCATAGGGAACCAGCATGTCATGACCTCCGCTCCAGTGACCTTTCCCCCAATCTCCACACTCACCTGGTCCTGCACTGCGCAGCTGCAAGCCATTCCTAATCAGTGGCTATATAAGCAGTAAGGCTTGTAGCTGCCAGTGCAGGACCATTCAGATATGTCACCTCCATAACCCGGACTATCACTTCCATCTCCCCAATCACCATAACCCGGACACTCATCATCACCACGGACTCTGGCCGTCCACTCCCAGGTTGTGTTTGTCTTGTCTTTATGTTGTAGTTTTGTTATTAAATTATTTTGCCCTTCAGTACTGTGCATTGGAGTCCTCCTGTTCCACCTCACCCCGATCCGTGACAGAATGGTCCTGCCACCATCTGGACTCCGCCAGTGCTGAAGGGACCCTTTTTGTTTTTAGTTTTCCCCATTTTGTTCTGTCTAAAGTCTGTCCAGTCTTGCGTTCTGTCCCTGTCTGTGTATTTCCCAGTTAGTTATGTTTCCCTGCCCCAACATTCAGTTTATCTGCCCAGCGTCCTGTATATCCTTCCTAGCGTCCTGTATATCCTTCCTGGTGTCCTGTATATCCTTCCTGGCGTTCTGTGTTCCTTCCTAGCGTTCTGTGTCGCTTTCTAGCGTTCTGTGTTCCTTCCTAGCGTTCTGTGTTCCTTCCTAGCGTTCTGTGTTCCTTCCTAGCGTTCTGTGTTCCTTCCTAGCGTTCTGTGTTTCTGGCTTAAGCGTTCTGTGTTTCTGGCTTAAGCGTTCTGTGTATCTGGCTTAAGCGGTCTGTGTCTCTGTCCCGTTCTGTGTTTTCTTGCCCAGTGTTCTGTGTATCTGGCTTAAGCGTTCTGTGTATCTGGTTTAAGCGTTCTGTGTATCTGGTTTAAGCGTTCTGTGTTTCTGGCTTAAGCGTTCTGTGTTTCTGGCTTAAGCGTTCTGTGTTTCTGGCTTAAGCGTTCTGTGTTTCTGGCTTAAGCGTTCTGTGTATCTGGCTTAAGCGTTCTGTGTATCTGGCTTAAGCGTTCTGTGTATCTGGCTTAAGCGTTCTGTGTATCTGGCTTAAGCGTTCTGTGTATCTGGCTTAAGCGTTCTGTGTATCTGGCTAGCGTTCAGAGTTTTTGGCTAGCGTTCCGAGTTTTTGGCTAGCGTTCCGAGTTTTTGGCTAGCGTTCCGAGTTTCTGGCTAGCGTTCCGAGTTTCTGGCTAGCGTTCCGAGTTTCTGGCTAGCGTTCCGAGTTTCTGGCTAGCGTTCCGAGTTTCTGGCTAGCGTTCCGAGTTTCTGGCTTTTTGTCTTGTCTTCTGGCTTTTTGTCTTGTCTTCTGGCTTTTTGTCTTGTCTTCTGGCTTTTTGTCTTGTCTTCTGGCTTTTTGTCTTGTCTTCTGGCTTTTTGTCTTGTCTTCTGGCTTTTTGTCTTGTCTTCTGGCTTTTTGTCTTGTCTTCTGGCTTTTTGTCTTGTCTTCTGGGTAGTTGTCTTGTCTTTTGGCTAGTTGTCTTGTCTTCTGGCGTTGTGTCTTTTCGTCGGTCTTGGTCTGTCGTTGATCTTTTCTGTCTGTTCCTGTCCCTGACTCTTGCTCGTTGCTCGCTTCTGTCCCCTGTCCCTGACTCTTGCCCGTTGCTCGCTTCTGTCCCCTGTCCCTGCCTGTTGCCCGTTGCTGGCTTCTGTCCCCTGTCCCTGCCTGTTGCCCGTCGCTGGCTTCTGTTCCCTGTCCTTGCTTGTTGTTCGTTTCTGCCTGCCTGTTTCCTGTCCCTGCCTGTTGCCCGTTTCTTCGTTTTGTCTTGTTCCTGTCTCAGCCAGAGTCCGTGGTGACCCCACCCAATCAGTCTCCTTGGTCCTCAGTCAGACCAGTCCAGTTGCTCCTGCTACCAACCCAGACCTCTCAGGCCACTCAGACCTGAGGGTCTTCCGCCCGGAAGGGTTCAACGCCGCCCTACTCAGGGGGTTTCCACACCACCCTGCCCAGAGGGATGCCACACCGCTCTGCCCAGAGGGTACTCCGCCCAGGGGGTTTCCACACCGCCCTGCCCAGAAGGATGCCACACCGCTCTGCCCAGAGGGTACTCCACCAGGGGGTTTCCACACCGCCCTGCCCAGAAGGGATTCCACACCGCTCTGCCCAGAGGGTACTCCGCCCAGGGGGTTTCCACACCGCCCTGCCCAGAAGGATGCCACACCGCTCTGCCCAGAGGGTACTCCGTCAGGGGGTTTCCACACCGCCCTGCCCAGAAGGGATTCCACACCGCTCTGCCCAGAGGGTACTCCGCCCAGGGGGTTTCCACACCGCCCTGCCCAGAAGGAGGCCACACTGCTCTGCCCAGAGGGTACTCCGCCAGGGGGTTTCCACACCGCCCTGCCCAGAAGGGATTCCACACCGCTCTGCCCAGAGGGTACTCCGCCCAGGGGGTTTCCACACCGCCCTGCCCAGAAGGATGCCACACCGCTCTGCCCAGAGGGTACTCCGCCAGGGGGTTTCCACACCGCCTTGCTCAGAAGGGATTCCACACCGCTCCGCCCAGAGGGTTAGTTTCAAGATGGCGGCGCGCGCAGACGCGAAGCCTCGACGGTCCCGTCTAGGTGTACTTTTTCTAGTGTTTTTGTGTGTTTTTCTATTAACCAAGAGGACTACCTGTTGGGCGAAAATCACCTTCACCCGACAAGACTTACTGGAAATAGGTCTGAAGCACGAACGGACCATTTCAACGGATTTTATAAGCCGGGAAAACATCCCCACGGAACTAGCGCGACCCCCCGGCTCACCGTGGCTCCCTATCATCAAGAGCCGACGGCGGAGAAAGCGTCGCGGAGCCCGGGGAGGTCCGCTAAACAGACTGAAGCGAGACCCACACAGACCAGCGATACCGAGCCTGTTCCTGTCTAATGTGAGGTCGATCGCAAACAAAATGGACGAACTAAGGCTCCGTGTTGAACAGAGGACGGTGAACAGCTGTGCTCTGATCATAACAGAAAGCTGGCTAACGGCTAGCATACCGGACGCTAGCATTGAGCTAACGGGCTACACGACGCACAGGCGAGACAGAGACGCCGCGACTACGGGGAAAACGCGAGGCGGTGGATTATTAATCTACGTCAACAACAACTGGTCATCAGACTCCAAGCTGGTAAGCAGCCACTGCTCCCAAGATCTCGAGTATATGACGGTCAAATGCCGACCATTTCACCTGGCCAGAGAGCACTCTGCCGTCCTGATCACGTCTGTTTACATAGCTCCCGATGCTAATGCTAACTCGGCGCTAGCTTTGTTGCACGACGCCATCAGCTCACAACAAAGCAAATACCCCGACGCCGTCCACATCATAGGAGGGGATTTCAATCAGACGAATCTGAAGACAGTGCTTCCTAAATTACACCAGCACGTGAAATGTGCCACAAGGGGAGAAAATACACTGGACAAGGTGTATACCAACATCAAAAATGGCTACAGAGCCAGACAGCTGCCTCATCTGGATCAGTCTGATCACATGTCCCTGCTCCTAACACCGGCATATACACCCATCAGGAAGAGCGCCCCCATCATAACAAGATCTGTGAAAACATGGCCGGAGGGCGCCATGGAGAGACTTCAGGACTGCTTTGTGGAAACGGACTGGTCGGTCTTTGAAGACACAGACCTGGAAAAACACACAACAGCAGTCCTAGGCTACATCACCCACTGCATAGACACGGTCACGGAGGACAAACGGGTCCGTGTCTACCCAAACCGGAAGCCCTGGATGACCAAAGAAGTGCAAGCTCTACTCCAAGAGAGAGACAAAGCCTTCAAAACAGGAGACCAGGCGCTCTACAGTGCAGCCAGAGCCAAGCTAAAAAGAGGGATCAGTGAGGCCAAGGCAGACTACAAGAACAAGATCGAGGACTGCCTACAAAGCAATAACACCAGGAAAGTATGGCAGGGAATACAGCACCTGACCAACTTCAGATCCACCAAACCCACGGCTGACGGTGACGCCTCCAGAGCAGAGGAGCTGAACGACTTCTTTGCTCGTTTCAACACCCAGCTCCAGACAGCCACCTCAACACCCCCTCGACAACCCCCTAGACAACCCCCCACTCTGACCACCCCACCAATGCTCCACAGCAGCCACACTCTCACAGTGGAGGAGCACGAGGTGAGAGGCATGCTGAGGAGAGTGAACCCGAGGAAAGCCACAGGCCCAGACGGTGTTCCAGGAAAGGTTCTGAGAGAGTGTGCAGACCAGCTGGCTGGAGTCTTCACCAAGATCTTCAACCAATCACTCTCTCAGGCCGTCGTCCCACCATGCATGAAGACCTCCACAATCATCCCGGTGCCAAAAAAGAACAATATTAGCTGCCTGAATGACTACCGCCCGGTAGCACTCACACCCATCTTCACCAAGTGCTTTGAGAAACTCATCAGAGCACACATCACCTCAGCCCTACCCCCCGACTTTGACCCCCACCAGTTCGCCTACAGGGCCAACAGGTCCACGGAGGACGCCATCGCCACAGCTCTGCACTCCACCCTGAGCCACATGGAGCAGAGGGGGAGCTACGCAAGGCTGCTCTTTGTGGACTACAGCTCGGCCTTCAATACCATCATCCCGGAGAGACTAGTGGCCAAACTGAGAGACCTGGGAATTCCAAGCCCCATGTGTAGCTGGATCTTGGACTTCCTGTCGGAACGTCCCCAGAGGGTGAGGATGGGATGCCACACCTCCTCCAGCCTAAGCCTCAGCATCGGCTCCCCACAGGGCTGCGTGCTGAGTCCCCTCCTATACTCCCTCTACACATATGACTGCACCCCCGCACACTCCAGCAACTCCATCATAAAGTTTGCTGATGACACCACCGTGGTGGGGCTCATCTCAGGAGGAGACGAGTCGGCATACCACGACGAGGTGGAGAGGCTGGCAGGGTGGTGCGCGGACAATAACCTGGCCCTTAACACCTCCAAGACCAAGGAGCTGATTGTCGACTTCAGGAGGAAGAGGACAGACCTTCAGCCCCTGGTCATCAGCGGAGACGTCGTGGAGAGGGCATCTGACTTCCGCTTCCTGGGAGTCCACCTCAACGACGACCTGACCTGGAGCACCAACACCACAGCGACCATCAAAAAGGCACATCAGAGACTGTACTTCCTGAGGGTCCTCAGGAATAACAACCTGGCACAGGAGCTGCTTGTGTCCTTTTACCGGTGCTCCATCGAGAGCATCCTCACCTACTGCATCTGCGTGTGGTTCTGGAGCTGCACGGCTGCAGAGAGGAAGGCTCTCCAGAGGGTCATCAACACCGCCCAGAAGATTATCGGATGCCCCCTCCCCCCCCTGACTGAACTCTATAACACCCGCTGCCTGAAGAAGGCCCACAGCATCCTACAAGACCCCTCCCACCCAGGACACTGCCACTTTAGACTCATGCGCTCAGGCAGACGGTACAGAGCCATGAGCAGCAGCACCAACAGACTCAGAGACAGTTTCTACCCCAGAGCAATAACTGCCCTGAACACACCTGCACCCCAGCAAAGGTGACTACTTGTATACTATGTATACCGCACTGAATAAGTCTACCTCAACGTTTACACTCTGTACATTTGTATTCTACAAAGTTTACTCTTTATTTTTTAATATTTAAATTTGAAGTGCACCTTAAGGAAGAACCGGAAATACAATTTCGTTGTTCTGTAAACATGTTTATTGTAACAATGACAATAAAGGAAGTCTAAGTCTAAGTCTAAGTCTAAGTCTAAGGGTACTCCGCCCAGGGGGTTTCCACACCGCCCTGCCCAGAAGGATGCCACACCGCTCTGCCCAGAGGGTACTCCGACCAGGAGGTTACCATGCCGCCCTGCTCGGAGAAATACTACTTAAAAATGTTTTATTTTTGAGCTCTGGACAACGGGGGGGGGGGGGGGGGGGGGGGGGGTGTTTGTGTTTTTTTTTTTGTTTTTTAGGGGCTTCAGGAGCCGCCCCTTAGGGGGGGGGGTACTGTCATGACCTCCGCTCCAGTGACCTTTCCCCCAATCTCCACACTCACCTGGTCCTGCACTGCGCAGCTGCAAGCCATTCCTAATCAGTGGCTATATAAGCAGTAAGGCTTGTAGCTGCCAGTGCAGGACCATTCAGATATGTCACCCTCCATAACCCAGACTATCACTTCCATCTCCCCAATCACCATAACCCGGACACTCATCATCACCACGGACTCTGGCCGTCCACTCCCAGGTTGTGTTTGTCTTGTCTTTATGTTGTAGTTTTGTTATTAAATTATTTTGCCCTTCAGTACTGTGCATTGGAGTCCTCCTGTTCCACCTCACCCCGATCCGTGACACCAGCAGGTCTAAGATGTATTTGGGTCCAAGGCCGTTTAGTTCTTTATTGACCAGGAGAAATATTTTTAATTCTAACCTTTGACCTTCTATCTATGGGCGGCTGTGGCTCAGTTGGTAGAGCAGGTCGTCCAATGGTGGAAGGGTTGGCAGTTTGCATCCCGGCTCTGGCTGTCCACATGTCAAAGTGTCCTTGGGCAAAGACACTGAACCTTAAGTGTGTTCCAGTAGGGTCAGGGGTCAGGGGTCAGGCAGCACCAGTGTATCTGCACCCATTGGTGTATAAAATGCACTATATAAGTACAGTCCATTTATCATTTATTTTGACCCACAGGAAGCCAATGTATGGATTTGAGGAGTAGTGTGATGTGGTCCAGTTTCGTGGTACTGGTCAGGACTCTAGCAGCAGCGTTCTGGATCAGCTGTAGCTGCCTGATTTACTTTTTTGTTTTGACCAGTGAAGACACCGTTACAATAATGTAATTTACTGAGAATGAATGAATAAATGACTTTTTCTGTGTGTGATATCACCTTTTTTATGTCATAATGATGATGTTTAATCTAAATTGTGACTTATTTTTCCTGAATTTCTTGCCCATACCCTGCTAAACTGAACAACTGGGACCTGATAAATCCATGTACCATTCATTCATTCATTTTTCAAAATAATAAAAAAATAAGACAACAAAAAAATTACTTGTTTCTTCATGATTTGTTTCCAAAACCAAAATGAAAAAAACAGATAATGATGTGGTTTTTCAGTTCTTTTTTTTATGTTTAAATGAATAACAGCCCTTTTCTGTTTTATCTAATTTTAACCTGAAGCAAGTTGAATAAACCAGAAATGACCTTTGACCTGCAGTGACAAAGATGTAAACCAACGTCCTATTTGGGGAAACTAATAGTGTACCTGAAGATCTGACCATGGAGAACATTAGTGTCATATCATACCATAATGATCTTCAACTTCCATGGACATGTTTCTTTCAATTGTTAAGATTAATTTCCAGTTTATTCAATTTGCTTCAGGTCAAAATTAGATAAAACAGAAAAGGGCTGTTATTCATTTAAACATAAAAAGAAGAACTGAAAAAACACATCACTATCCATTTTTTCATTTTGGTTTTGGAAACAAATAATGAAGGAATAAGTTGTTTTTTCATTGTCTTATTTTTTGTTTTATTTTGAAAAAAACAATGAATGAATGATACATGGATTCTGATTAAACACATTTTCTACACAGTCAGGCTGAATCTCATTTCACACCTTAGCCTTACCACTTCAAACAGAGCTATAATAATAATAATAATAATAATAATAATAATAATAATAGCTTTTATTTGAAAGTGCCTTTCAAGACACCCAAGGTCACTGAACAAGGATGTAAAAACAATACAAATCAATATCAAATACAATAAATAAGGAGGGATGTGATAGGGCTGTAGCAAGATAAAAAATATATATATATATAATATAATAAATAAAGAGGGGGGACCATGTGAAGCAGTTAGAGAGGGTATGTGAGTCTGAAGAGATGTGTTTTGAGTTTGGGTTTGAAGATGGAAAGGCTGGCAGTTACGGAGGTCAGGGGTCAGAGAGTTACAGAGTTGGGGAGCAGAGCAGCTGAAGGCTCTGCTCCCTATAGGGGTGTTAGTGTATAAGGCAGGGGTGTCAAACTCCAGTCCTCGAGGGCCGGTGTCCTGCATGTTTTAGAGATTTCCCTCTTCCATGTGATTCAGTTTAACCCTTTAACTCCTGAGAATTTAGCAATTAGCAAAAAATAAATAAATAAATAAAGTAAAATAAAATGAGCAACAGCAAAAAACAAAAATTAACAATAATCTAACAAAATAATTGGTAACATGAGCAAAGTAAGACACAAATGGCAGAAAATCAAAGAAAAATAATGACATTAAAAAAAATTTAGAAAAATAAACAAAATCAGCAACAAAATACATATTTACAAAATGAAAAAATAATGTGGAAAAATTAAAAAAAACAAAAAAAACCCAAAAGAAAACTAGTATTAAAATTTGGTCCCAGCAGTTTTAATTTTGCCTTTAATTTTTTTTAATAAAAAAAATTGGCTTTCTGACACCTTTTCCATCCACAAAACTAAAAGGAAAAATGGTCGAATTTTTCTGAATATTTAAACTAAATCATCCATTCAGAATGCATCAGCGCTGACACTGAAAGAGTTAATAATCAGCTCCTCATCAGTTCTGCAGAACACTGATAATGATGCAATGGGCTCCAGGTGTAATGGAAGAGGGGAACATCGAAAACATGCAGGACACCGGCCCTCGTGGACCGCAGTTTGACACCCCTGGTATAAGGGGTAGAGCTTGAAAATCAACACCTATGAATTGGGACACCCCTTCAACACTCCCCTACGTCATCAGTTCACTCCACCTGTTGTTACATAAATAAAAACCACAGCTTTAACCAGAACAAACAAACATGTCTGCTGCTGTATTTGTATCGTTCTGGATACGACCATATTTTTTATTAATATCTGCCTCTAATCACAGAAGTGCTATACGTCGACTGATTATTCCACGTTTACATAAAGACTGTGCGTTTTATGGAGAAAATGACCATTACACATTGTGATAATGTCAAACTTTATACAATACAACAGTATCACAACTGAAAAACTGTTAATTACAGTAAAAAATACTACATTTGTGTACTTCTTTCATAGATGCCACATTTTTTTAAAAGGATTCCCATGGTATTCTGGGAAATTTCTCATACCTCTCTGTTTGGAGTCTGCCTCTGGAAGATCTCAGTTTGAAGGAGCATAAAGCCCCTCCCCCCCCCCCCCCCCCCCCCCACCCACCCCCTCTGTCTAAACCTGAATGAAACTCCCCTACCCCTACATGTGGACAGAGGGTAAGAAGTGAAATGAGATTCAGCCTAATTTACTTTTAAAGGCTTTATTTTCAGATCATTTTGAAACTTTCCTGTTTTTTTCTGGTTAAAGTATTATTTCATCCAAACAAATGAAAGAAAATGAAAGAAATGCAGTTTTATTTTTTACTTTGTTGCAATTGAGACATTTTATTTTATTTTTTTTTTACTTTTACTTCAGTAAAGCAGTTGAGTCAGCACTTGTACTTTTACTTTGAGAGTATTTTTTTCACACCAGCAGCTGTACTTCTACTGCTGTAAAGAACATCAGTACTTTTACCACCTCTGCATAAAACACAATAATTTACCATTTTTCCTATTGATCATCATTAATTGAATGGAAACAATAACAAGTCAGTCATAGACAGCAGACCTCCACCAAGGCTTGATATGTCGTCATATGACGTCAAAACATGTCGTGATGGAGCCACAGGTGTTGACCCATCTGATGTCTGGAGGTTAGGGTTGGGGTCAAAGGTTAGGGTTATAGGTGTTGACCCATCTGATGTCTGGAGGTTAGGGGTCAAAGGTTAGGGTTATAGGTGTTGACCATCTGATGTCTGGAGGTCAGACCATGTGAATGAAAAAAAAACCTGAGATATTACCACTGATCTGTTTTAAATGTTGACCTTTAGTGTGACCTTGACCCTTGACCTTCATTGCTCAATATCTAATGGCTTCTTCCTTGACCCATTATCTGTCATTCCTGAACGTTTAATCGAATTTCGTTCAGAACATTTTACAGAATCCTGTTGACAGACAGACAAACAGACCCAAATGTAATACCCCCTGGTGGAGATAATACAAAAAAAAGTTGCAGTAAAGTGACTGACA
>CM035798.1:53880709-53885709 GCA_020466265.1 Siphamia tubifer | reverse complement strand
AAAGGTGTATGCCACCTGAACATTCCCTGGCTCGTCTTCAAAACTCCCCCCTCTGGAAGGGGTCTTCAGATGTTTTCATTTTTACCAAAATAAAATGGAAGAAGAAGACGGTGGATGAATACGAAGTTGAAGTCCATTCGTTTCAGAGACAATTGTGAAAAGGTTTGTTTCCCTTTGTCTTTTTTTAACCCTTTGACCATAATCTGCTACGATATCATAGAAGAGCAGCATATTTTTGGCTAATGTTAGCGCCGTACCTCTGCTGCTCTACACTTTTTCACACTGATCTATTAAATTAATGAACTTTAACTTCGTTCTTCATCCACCATCTTCTTCTTCCATTTTATTGTGGAGTGATTTTGCAGCCACCTGGATGACGTCTGCTTTCAGGATATTTCAGGATGACTCGGGCTCAGTTTTTCTTTCTGTTGCCTTCCGGGTCGGTCCGAGTGTCATACGTCACCTCGTCATGATAGCATCTCAACACTGATTGGCTTTCGTGGCCCGGCGTAAAGCGAATTCGCCTGAAAACTTCAATATTTTCAACTTGAGCATTTACACGTATTTGTGGTAAAACGTGCCGCTCCAATGCACGGGACGTTCCAACGCATCCAACAGAATGTAGGACGTTTCGGCCATGGACGTTTTTGCAGAGTTGGACTTTTCGAAACAAATCTAATTTTCTTATAACCCGAACAATGTTTTGTTTACATTTGTAATGTGTCATCATGTGTAAAATTCTCATGGACTCTTTCAAATAATGGGAGGTTATATACTTGCAATGTCATTTGTATAATTAATTAGAATATATTATATACATATTTAGACTTAGACTTCCTTTATTGTCATTGCACAGTGGGATTTTTGGCAACGAGAAGTTGTTGCTTGGCTTCCGGAGCACACATACTAAATGAATAAGTAAAAAACATCTAAGGAACAGAGTAAACAGAATGAATAGTGCAAAAAACAGAGTAAGTAGTGCAAATATAAAAATTTTTTAGTAGCTGGGGGGGGGTCGTTTCACAACCAGGAGGTATTTAAAATGTGTTCGAGTGAAAAATTCCTTTTCTATGCAAATAAACAGAAATTTATGGTGTTTGTGTTTGAAAATATGATTTGTCTAAAAAGTCCTACTCTGCAAAAAGTGCAGTCTGAAACATCCTAGTCCGGAACGTTCCAGAATGTCCGTCCACCGTCCAACGTGCTGCCAGGGTGAATCTAAGGTAAAGGTAAAGTACTTTATTTGTTATTATACATTGTACAATGAACTTTGTCCTCTGTCCTCTGTCCATGCTTCATGCTGTTGGGGCACCTGTAAGGAGCAGTGGGCAGCCATGGGCGGTGCCCGGGGACCAGCTGTCGAACCAGGTTAATGGTCAGAATCACCTGCTGGAGGACTTTGCCTTAACAAACATATTTCTGGGGGAAACTGCAGCCAGAGTCCTGCACGGTTCTGATTTTGACATACCGCAACCGCCCGTACCCGTCATGTTCAAACCCGTATCCGACCCGTTTTCCGACGAAAAAATAAAATAAAATCCGCACCCGAACTGATCCGCTATTAATGAACCCGATATCCGACCCGAGCCCGGGAGAAAGTGTCAGATAGCCAAACTTAAATACAAACATTTATTGCCACGAATATACTGAACAGTGACATAGCCAAGGCAGAGACGAATAAAAATGTTGTTAAACAGTAGATGACAAATAATAAACTCAAAAAATAGTTTTATCTGTGAGCTCACACACACCACACACACACACACACACACACACGCTTGAAAATCGCATCAAGAAAGAAGCCGACAGGAGGCAGCTATACAAGTCCAAACTAAAGAACAGTTTTTAGCCTATGAACTGCAAATTAGACCCGCGATCACCCACGTCCGACCCGAACCGAACCCGTATCCGACACAGCACAAGATTTTTCACCCGTTTTGTGAAAATCTGCGGTTCACCCACGGGTCACCCACGGGTCACCCACGGGTACCCGAACCCGTGCAGGACTCTGACTGCAGCATCCAGAGGAAAGCATCCAGACACAGGGAGAGAAACATGCCAACTCCACAGTCCAGGAATCAAACCTGCGCACTAACCGCTCAGCCACCGTGAATCTGCGTCCAAATACGTCTCTCCATTAACTTTGTAGGTAATCTCGACACGTGAATGTGAGAATCTGCGTTCGGTGTGTAGCTGTAGCATGAGCTGAGCTGAAGGAGCAGAAAAAAATCTGATGAAATCTGAACTTTTTCTTTCTTCATCCTCAGTGAAATAACAAACTGCACCATTAATACTTTATTTTGTTTCTAACAGCTCACAGGAGGGCAGTAAAAACCCGCCTTTTACATCTCTGCTGTGAACGTGACGTGCACGCTCGCATCTCCACCACGTACCATGTGTTTGTTTATATAAAATTCCTTTTTTCTTTCCGGGTTCATGTTCATCCACAGGTTTCAGCTCCATGTTGGTATTTCTCTGCTTTTGCAACAGGATGATTGTGCAGAGCCAGTACCAAAGTGCCAGGCCTGACTTTAATGAATCCCACCTGTAACACATTTGCACATTCATTCCTCTCCAAGGAGAAAAGCTGTTGCCAAAGCAAAGCCTGAGTAGAGTGGAAGTGTGCAGCTCCGCCCACGTACGAACCCTGACTGTGTCCCCAAGATGGCCGCCCACTTTCATCAACCCATTAGAGCACGCTGAAGTGAGAGGGTGCGTGTATAAAACCTGTGTTTATGTACTTTTGAGCAGGTTTTCCTCGGCCAACGACGACAGGCCAATGGAATGTCAGCGTGGTTTGGATCCTAAAAGCCTCTGGTATGAGAAAAACCAAAAAAAAAACCCCAACCACATCAAATGATTAATTCGACAGCTAATGTCTACACAAACTGTATACATACCAATATGTTAACAGATTAATGCAACATTTATCTGAGGCCCAGAAGAACCCTGAAAGGCCTGGAACACTTATCATTGTCACATGTTTGAGGACAGATGGTTCATTAAAACCACGGTTCTCAAACTGGGGTCTGCGGACCCCTAGGGGGATGTGGCGCATGTCCAGGGGGTACGCGAAATTATTCACGGTTTTGGTTTTGTTTTGTTTTTTGTTTGTTTTTGCTGTTTTATTTTGAAATGCGGACATTTTATTTTGTAGCGAGCGGGCGGAAGTAACAGCGCTGTTTGACGCCAGCTTGACGGAGCGAGTCACAGGCTATTTTTAGCCACCCTGCAGCGAACATGGATCGATTTTTGTGTCCGCCAAGTTCCTCAAGAAGTGGTAAAAGAAATGACAATGAAAATGACAATGACAAAAACAAACGCCCTAACCCTAAAAAGAGAAAGTACAATGATAGTTATATTGAGTTTGACAAGCTCATCCCTCTCATTGAGTCTCTGTCTGTCTGTCTGTCACACACACACACACACACACACACACACACGGTTTTGTGTGTCTTTTGTTCCGTTTATTATTTTAAAATTATTTAAAATTGTTGTTTCTGAAGTGTTCATTTATATTATAATACCTGAAAATGTGGCTGGTTTGCACAAAAGCACTATTAAAAAAGGTTATCATTGTTTCATAATAATCATTGTTGAAGTGGTTTTTTATCATTTTCAGTATCGCGAGGATGAGGGGGGACATGGAAAAATGTCACCCCTCCAAGGGGGACCTGGGCCAAAAAAGTTTGAGAACCCCTGCATTAAAATACAAGGTCATCTGTAGCTTTTGACATAAAATTATCATTATTATTATTTGTTAGAGCCTAATTAAATGTGAGTAATTATGATGAATGTTTTGAGCTTGAATAAGTCTCAACAATGTTTTTGGAATATTTATAATTTGAATGTGCAGATTTAGAATGATGTTGTCTATGATGAGTTTTGGTTGGTTAGTGGGTTTCAGTGGGTCATACTGTATGTACAGGGTTCCTGTGGATCATTGAAAAGTGGTAAAAGGCATTTAATTAATTGTTCTTAAAAATAAGACCTTAATTGTCATTAAAATGTCTTGAATCAAATTTTCAAAAGGTTTAAAAATCTGGACACATAAGTAAGATTTATGTTAGTTTGAAAAAAAAAAAAGGATTTGGTAACATTTAGGATGTTTATATTACAAAAATAATTTAGGGTGAGTTGAAAATGAGGGCAAATCATTCAATGGGTGTAGTATTCCTTTTACTATACTGAGTGTGTGTTTATATGGTGTGTGTGTGTTATATATTCAAAATGACAAAGTTATGCTTCTTGATGCAAATGGTTCATGAATAATAATAATAATAATAATAATAATAATAATAATAATAATAATAATAATAATAATAATAATAATAATAATAATAATAATAATAATAATAATAATAATAATAATAATAATAATAATTCATTTTATTTGAATGTAGCATTAACTGGACCAAACAGTCATTTAAAATAAACCTCAGGTAATTCATCTGATGGGTTTTTTTTCTTTTCAATTTTGGTTCATTGTCGACTTGGTCTTAAATTAAATTTCAAACTGCATAAAAAAAGTCTTAAAAAGTCTTGAATTTAACTTTAGCTGTAGGAACCCTGTATGTAGTTTGGAGAGGGACGTGTTCTTGAATTGATGTGTGCACAGCTATGAAGGCAGAATGATTGTGATTATGTTGAACAGCTGATACGGTTTTGTTTTTACCTTTGGAGTCTTTTTTTTTGTATTAAGAAGATCAGTTTGTGTTGCTAAGCAGGACAAGAATAAAAGAAGATGAAAAAGAAAGTCAACTGGTCTGTGATATGATATGAACATTAGGGAGGTATTGGACAGGATTACGAGTCAGAAACCTTAAGGCTACTCACAAGAAAAAGTGGTTTAATTAATAAATCTGTCAAATGAAATGGTACCACTACAGTTATTAGTACACTGCTGAAAAGGCCTGTACAAAAATAAGAAAATTCAACTCATTCCTGCGTTAAAACGTTGTATTCTCAGTACATTTATCTGCCAGTGCAGAAAGAACATA
>CM035798.1:53840861-53878361 GCA_020466265.1 Siphamia tubifer | reverse complement strand
GTCACCCACAGTTGTGGATCATTGAAAAATATTTTTAATGATATTGAGGTTGTGGTCGTTTGTGGTTTGAGACAAACATTAAAATAACCTAAAATAAACGTTATTAAGTGAATGTTGGTGAAGGTGTCGTCCATGGTGGTCAGTATCCTATGGTATGGAGGAAATAAAGTAGGGAGAGTGGAAGCTCCGGAAACATCCAAACAAAAACACTAAGGTTTGGGACGATGAGATGATGAGCGGTGTCCCAGTGTTTTTGTTTCCATGGAAACCAGGTTCAAACGTGTCTTTGGGTGTTACAGGTTGTCGACCCCTGGTTTAGATGCTGCGTTAGCGTTGATAACTTTTGAATGACGAAGCACAACAAACATATTTATAAACATATTAACTTACAAACAATGACATGGAATTTAAAGACAGAAATAAATGCAGGTATGTGAGTGAGGTCAAAGGTCATGTGGTGTTCATGAAGACCATTGACTACTTTTTAAAAATGTGGGTCAAGTAGCGGGTCAGGTCCGTCCTTTTCAAATATATTTGAGTTGTGGTCCGAGTTGTGGGGGGTTGGTTAAAAAGGAAGTCGGTTGTGGATCGATATATATATATATATATATATATATATATATATATATATATATATATATATATATATATATATATATATATATATACACATATGTACATGATTGCTGTTATCTCTCAGTCTCCGTCCGTTCTCCACAATCCGTAATCCCACAAAACCTGCACTGGAAAAGATTATGTATGCCCAGTGTTCATCATTTTACAGCCTAATGCCCAATTCACATGGGATCAGTCTTACCTATGGACCACTGGTAATTCGGAATATTTACAGAGAATGTCTGAGTTCCTAGTCCCGTGCCAATGTGTCATGTTCGTGATTTTTTCAGTCATAATTCCACCACAAATTACCTACTGTGTTTCTGCATAAAACAGACGTCCCGTGTGAATGAACATGTCTGTTTGTGATTTCAATTGTGCGCCTCTTGTCTTTTTCTGGAGAGAATAATGGAGGAAGTGGCAAAAATTGTGTGACAGCATGTGATAAGGAAACTATGGTCAGGCCACGCCCACCTGTCCACAGTAATACGATCTGAAGTTGTCTCTATAGATTCAGTCGGCCATTTTGCAGAGGGAAAGAACTGCCCATTCACTTCCATTATAATCTGGAGACTGTTTTCATCTGCACTGACCCCGCTCTTATTTTGAAGGCGAGGAGCAAATTTAGACTGCATCCCTATCAATGACATTTTCCCCCTTTGTGGAGACAGTGCTATTCTTATTTTCATACTACCTTATTATTAATCTCACCCAACATTGGTTGGAAAAAATAATTAGATTGTGTGTGTGTGTGTGTGTGTGTGTGTGTCTGCAGACACATATCATGCTATAACTCAATGAATACTTGAGTATATCATTATGAAATTACATGGGCATATACATATAGCTAATGGGCATCAGATGCAATGATACATTTGAGTAAAGGTCAAAGGTCAAGGTCACAATTAACTAAAAGATCAAACTCACATTATGGGTTCTAACTCGAGAACGGAGGGTCACAGAACTTTCAGATTGGTACCAAATGATGCAGAATGACGATTTATACAATTCACATAATTAATGTTATCACCTACAACCAAGAGTTTTTGAGATCTCTCAAGGTCAAAGGTGACATGGCAAAATTAATTCTGTAACGCTGTTTGTGTCAAATGTTATATCACACTATAACTTAATCAATACTGGATATATTATCATAATATTACACACACTGACGAATATATACAAATAACAAAATTATCAATATTGCAAAAGGTCAAAGGTCAACGTCACATTTAGCAGAGAGGTCAAAATCACAATATTGACTCTAATTCAAGAACAGGTTGTCATAGAAACTTGAGATTAGCACAAAATAAGGGCGAGATTAGACATTTTGTGTATACTTATTAATGTATCGAGATAAAATAGGAGGTTGGAATTTCCATGAACTTTTGTTTATCCCATCCGAATGTGCCACACCATAACGCAGAGGTACGGGGGTAACGACGAATCACCAGTGGTCTACTGATAATACTTATCCGAATAGGGCTTTAGTCATGAGATAAGTTTTAAATCAAATGGTATTGATGTACAGATGAAGGTTTATGCCATGGGTGAGGGATGGTAGCACATGCATGAACGCTGCTGCACTAAATATGGCTAACCTCTGCTTTAATAAACCCGTCATGGATCCCATTCACCTAATGATGTCACAGCTGGTAGAAATTTGGTCCTGACTGGTGTATTTGAGGGAGGTGAGCATGGGAATAGAGTAGGAATGTGTGGAAGGTGCTCTGCAGCTGGAGGCTGAGCCCAGCTGGGTTACAGGGAGCAAGGCCAGGCCAGGCCAGGCCAGGCCAGGCCAGGCACATGAGGCTCAGAAAGCAGTGTATCATTCATTCATTCATTTTCTAAATTAAACCAAAAATAAGACAAACTCAATAAGAAATAAGAAACAAATAAGAAAAAAACAACTTATTTCTTCATTATTTGTTTCCAAATCCAAAATGAAAAAAATTACAGTGATGCGTTTTTTTTTTTTTCCAGTTTTCATTTTTGTGTTGAAATTAATTATAGAAAAAACGGACAACGGCTGTTTCCTGTTTTATCCAACTCTGACCTGAAGCAAATTGAATAAACTACAAATGAATCTTAACAATGCAAATAAACATGTCCACTGAACTGAAGATCATTATAGTATTATATGACAGGTCTTAGGGTGACCCTCTAAATTTCCCCAAATAGGACGTAGGTTTACATCTGTGTCATTTCCAGTTTACTTAACTTGCTTCTGGACTTTGCTTCAGGTCAAAATTGGATGAAATGGAAAACGTGCCATTATCTGTTTTTTTTTCATTATTCATTTAAACACAAAATCAAAACTGAAAAACTGCATAATTAATTTTTTTTTTTCATTTTGATTTTGGAGTCAAATAATGAAGAAACAACTTGTTTTTGGTTTTATTTTGAAAACTACATAAATAGCATGAGCGTCAGTAACTTCAGTTTCTGTGTCACTCAACAAACATAATAGACCGCTCACATAAACTCCCACCTGTCCCGACATTGGCTGTGCCTAACCTGGCTCAACAGCATGAAAACAGCTGATGAGACAAAGTGAACAAAAGCAAACAAACAAAAAAACTATTATGCAAATTTGACCTGAAGCAAATTGACTAAATCGGAACTGACCTTTGACCCGCAGTGACAAAGATGTATTTGGGGAAACTAAGAGGGTCACCCTAAGGTATGACCACAGGGAACATATTCCAGGAATGTTATATTTGTTTAAAACAAAGTGATAGGTTGGATGTAAATATTATTTTTTGATCTGAATTTGCTTCAGGTCAAAATTGAATAAAACGGGAAATGGCCGTTATCCGTTTTTTTCTATTATTCATTTAAACACAAAAAGGAAAACAGAAAAAAATGCATCAATATCCATTGTTTCATTTTGGTTTTGGAAGTAAATAATGAAGAAAAAATATTTTTGTCATTGTCTTATTTTTGGTTTTATTTTGAAAAACGAATGAACGAATGATACACAGATTAGTTTCATTTGCAAGAACTAAGTAGGATGATGTTTTTTTTTGTTGCATATTCAAAATAAACTAAACTAAAAATGGGTGGAAAAAGAGTCTACACAGTATGATGAAGATGATGAAGATGATTATTATTATTATACAGCAAAGGGCCCAAATCAAATGGCTTGCAATGCTTTGGATGCTAATGCTAATTATGACAGGCATGCGGTTAATTATCTTTCATCCCACCCAACGAGCTGCACGACCTTCTGCAAATGTAGCAGAGCAATCATCAGGAGGTCAGATGAGTTCCTCTGCTTTTCCTGAAGCAAGTGTTGACCACATGTTAGCGCCGCTGGCTCCGGCCTTAATAATACGCCCGCTGAATTATCGCAGCCTGAGGCCACTTCCTTCCAGCAAACTCTCCGCTCTTATTATTTCTTACTGTAACTGACTCAACAGCCATTAGCGTCAGAATAAGCAGCTGTATTCAAGTCATGAGTTCAGGTGTCGTGGGCTGGAACGTAGCATCGTCAAACCATCAAACGCTGACATGTTCAAGGTCGACGATGCTTCTTCCAGTTCGGGCTTTAATTTAGTTGATGAGGAGGAGGAAACACATGAATATTTAAAGGAGAATGAACTGACAACTGCACTCGCTCCTCTTTATGTCAGGTGTTTTCAAAATGTGGGATAGTGAGCTTCTTTTAAAAGAACCCCAATAAAATTTTTTATAAAGATATTTATTTATTTATTTATTTATTGATTCACACCAGAAATCTGAAGAAACTGTGACATTTTCAGAAAAAATATCAGTAACTGAGCGAAAAATAAAGTGTTTCCATTCACCGTCATTGATTCAACTCCATTGGTTTTACTGGTGAACCAATGTTAGAGAAGATGATGGTGTTTCCATGGTAACTACGGAGGCTCTGTCCAAATAGTTCAAATCTGTTAACCACAAAAATAATTGTTTCTTTAATTCTGATCATTTTTATTTGGTATTTTATATATACATCCAAAGTAAATTTTCTGATGGATCATTATCTTCATAGGGTAATTAAAACTAGTATTCAGAGAACGCCTAATCTCGCCCCTATTTTGTGCCAATCTCAAGTTTCTATGACAACCTGTTCTTGAATTCGAGCCAATAATGTGATTTTGACCTTTATGCTAAATGTGACCTTGACCTTTGACAATATTGATAATTTTCTTTATATGTATATATGTGTCAGTGTGTGTAATATTATGATAATATATCCAGTATTGATTAAGTTAAAGTGTGACTATTAGTGTGACTAATAACTATTAGTTATAGGTGATAACACTATTAATGACAATTATATAGATCTTCATTCTGCATCGTTTGGTACCAATGTCAAAGTTCTGTGACCCTCCGTTCTTGAGTTATAACCAATAATGTGATTTGGATATTTTAATTAATTGTGACCTTGACCTTTGACCTTTACTTAAATGGATCATTGCATCTGATGCCCATTAGCTATAGTATATGCCCATGTAATTTCATGGTGATATCTACAGTATTCATTGAGTTAAAGCATGATATGTCTCTGCGGACACACACACACACACACACACAGATACACACAGATATACACACACACATTACAATAATCTCACTCAACCAATGTTGGGTCAGATTAAAAATGTTTTCATGATGATCAGGGATAGGTCAAATCAGGTCAAATGTGTGCAAAGGGGGCGGGGCTTGTTGTACCTGACACCCTTGTTATTTAATGAAGCTAATAACGTGTATTTTGACAGATTTTTCTTCTTCGTATTCATCCTTTTTTTCTCCAGATAAATAAATGACACTTCACCTCCTTCATTGTTTGTTGTGCGACGCCCTCGTCTGGTTCAAACCTGCATTTGCCGCTCTGTCCTGGTCTGCACCAAAAGCACAAACAAATAAGTCACCATTCTATTCAATTACACACAGTTCAAATAAACAACAATGTTTGCACAAATAAGCCATGAACCAGATGAGTAGGAGGAAGGAGAGGCATTTAAACCAGAGCAGGATGTTAGAAGAGAACAGACGACGACGATGATGATGATGATGGTGATGATGGTGAGTCACAAATGACAGTATTACACAGTTTGAGCAGCTGAAACATATTTAGTTGTAAAAGCAGAAAGGTCAACATGTTGATGTTGTTTCCTCATCATCTGCTTCTCATTGAACAATGTTTACAATAACTGCCCTTCACTAACTGATTAAATGTTATGTTATGCTACTTTAACTCTGCTTATAAAATAGACCAATAAAAATAGACCATGTTTAACCTCTGATTAACCATAACACCCCAGTGCACATTAATGAGCTTATTTTATATATATATATATATATATATATATATATATACATACAAATGCATGAGTGTTTTTCAGTCTCCATCTTTTGACCTGATAAATAAACAGTAAAAGTGAGTGTTTTAGTCCAAACTCCAGAATGTTTCTTTTACAAACACAACTTTTTTTCCTCCGACAAGAAGGTATTAAACTCGGGTCTGTCTGTCTGTCAGCAGGATTACGCAAAAAGTTCTGAATGGATTTTGATGAAACTTTCAGGAATGATAGATAATGGGTCAAGGAAGAACCTATTAGATTTTGAGCAATGAAGGTCAAAGGTCATGGTCACACTAAAGGTCAACAGCTCAAACACATCAGTGGTAATATCTCAAGATTTAGACAAGATAGAATCTGGTGGGTTTTTTTTTTCATTCACACCTATGGCTCCATCACGTCATGTTTTGAGGTCATGTGACGACATATCATACCTTGGTGGAGGTCTGCTGTCTCTGACTGACATGTTTGTCTGTACTTTTATCTGTAGTCTAACTTTTACTTTACAGACATT
The DNA here is from genome assembly GCA_020466265.1 of Siphamia tubifer. Taxonomy (NCBI): domain Eukaryota; kingdom Metazoa; phylum Chordata; class Actinopteri; order Kurtiformes; family Apogonidae; genus Siphamia; species Siphamia tubifer. Next base: position 53,871,905 of record CM035798.1, on the reverse strand, counting down.
TATAGACTAAATCAGCTCAGAATGTAAAGAGTTAAAAAGCAAAAATCGACATCACTTGAATGAAAATGACTAAATTATTAAGCTACAGATTTAAAGAGACTTCTTTTCCTGCTGAATGGTGGTTAGTAACAGTTGCTACGGTAACCACATCCTGCCTTTGTCAGAACTCCAATGATTTAGGCCACGATATAATGTATTTTCTGGACTATAAGACGCTACTTTTTTTTCATATGTTTTGAACTATGAGGTTGATACAAATGTTCAGCTATTCTGTGGATTTTTCTTCCACCACTAGGGGCGCTATAACTGGAATTAGAATCAACACTACTAAGAACAATCAATGTAAAGAAGAATACCTACTTTGTCTTTAGCAGATCGAACACAGATGACAAATTATCAACTGTTAATTATTTTTCAAATCCTCAGCCCTTCATCATCATCATCATCAGACAGATGTGACGAAGGTTCAACTGTGACACAGAAGAAGACCACTTCATAGGTTTCAGTCAAGATAATTAAAGTGTTTAAGTGACAGTAAATACTGTTTATTTTTCTCTTGGTTCTGTTCTGTTTTAATCAGTTGTTGTTCAGTTACAAACATGTAACTTTATTTACAGTTAAAATCCTGTACATGCAGTAACTATGATTTTTCAACATAGATATCTGCGGTTTATAACCCAGTGCAGCTTGAGTATTGTTTTTTTTATTATATTTTAAAAAATACAGCAGATGCAGCTTATATACAGGTGCGGCTTATAATCCAGAACATACTGTATTTGTTTTTAATTTTGAATCAGTATTTTTATAAGAGTATTTTTCCCACACGAATAGCTGTACTTTGACTTAAGTACAGAATGTGAGTACTTTTGCCACCTCTGCCCCTTCCCTGAGCCCCCCCACCCCCACCCCTCCTCCTTTAACTTCCCTTCAGTCATGATCTGGGCCGTAAATTAGTAAAAAAGAAGAGAAAAATAGGTTCTGTAAGATGAACCTGGGTTTGTGTATCAGCACACGACTCAAGGGAGACAAGAGAGAAGAAGCAGGCAGTAAATCTATGGGAGCCCACTGATAGTGCCTGTTTGCACAGCCACTGCCGCTTCCTTTGATCAAATGGGCCGGGGGGGTGGGGGGTCGTGTGGCGCTGCCGAAGGTCAGCTATATATTACACTCCTAAAAGTGATTACTGAAATTCTTAAGTGAAACCATTCTGCTGCCAGGGTGTGCTCTAATCCCCTGCAGTGTTGTCTGGGCCAGGGCCGGGTCTGAGGAGGGGGGGGGGGGCCTGGGGGGGGGGGCCGGGGCCTCTCTGTGGATCTGTGCACCCACCAGCACTCCTTTCCCCTTCCCCACTTGTGTTTTCTATCATCGGAACAGGCCTAAGAAAAAGAGGCCGTACATGGAAACATGGCGTATCCAGTTGCAACGTCAACTGCTGAAGCAGAAAGAGGAAACAGAAACGTGCACACGCTTCAAAGCGCCGTCAGCAGATGGAGGCTCAGCCATTGGACACGACAGTAAGTGGCCTTTCCATCAGAAACAGGGTAAACAATGTCTGGACTGTGTTTGGCGTGTTTGGTGTGTGTGTGCGGGTGCACAAAGACCCCCCCGGTGGAGCGTGTGCTGTAGGTCGACTGGAACACGTTTCCTGTTCCACTGACAGTCCAGACCCGCCGTAAACGCCCGCCAATAAACTCACGTCAAATCGTTTGCTCATTACTGTAAAAAAATAATGACAGTATGTTATTGGATCTGTTTGACAGATTTCTGCTGTTTTATAAAAATGACAACGAAGTTTTGTTTTATATTAGAAACAAACATGATGATGATGATGATGATGATGATGACGATGATGACGACGACAACGACTTCTGTGGATGAATGTTAGTCTGAAGGTCCTTAGATATGTACATGTGGGGGGTGGAGCTAGTTAATGACAGGTGGAGCTAGTTGACAAGGGGTGGAGCTAGATGCTGTTGGGGAGGAGCTACTTAGTGTGGGGGTGGAGCTGCTGGTGAATGAGGAGCGGGTAAAGTTAATCTGGGGTGGATCTACTTAACTTAGGGGTGGAGCTAGTTAACAAGGGGCAGAGGAAGTCAATGTGGGGGTGGAGTTAGTTAAAGAGGGACAGAGTTACTAAATGTGGGGGTGGAGCTAGTTAATGATGGGTGGAGCTAGTTAACATAGGGTGGAGCTAGTTAATGTGTTCCTAATAATATTAAACAAACATCTAATGGATTTAAGGAATCTCTTTATGGCAGTTTGACAGATGAGGCCCCCCCGCAAACAACATGGTGCTTAGGGTCCCCATGAAGATAGGAACGGCCCTGGCTACGGACAGGAAAACGGAGCAGTTTGTCTACGACTGCAGCAGCAACAACAGGAAAAACGGAATGTTAGTGGCTCGTCTGCCTCAGTAGTGTCTGGGAAACAGAAGGGAAGGTAGAAACATGGAAACGCTTGTACGCCGCAGGATGCTACACGCTAGCACCGCCACCATTTTCTGCTTTTTTTTTATCCCTTCTTCCTCGAAATGAGAATGTAAACGGCATCGAGTCTTGCGAGTGTGGAGGCTTCAAAAGACTTTCAACCCCATGTTGCACGTCTCATAAATTCTCCTGAGGGAATTCAAAGCCAAATTTATCGAGCGTGGCGTTCACACATGTTGACAGTAAAGGGGGCCGACTGCTCACCAGCTCTGGGGAATTTGGAGGAGCACATGGCCCCCTGTTTTTTTTTTTTGCTTGGAAACACCCTCTTTGACCCTTTGTCTGCTTATGCAATACCTTTACCCTTTGCATTATACCAGGGGTTTTCAAATAGTCACATGAGCCTCCCCTGGGGGGCGCCAGAGGACTAAAGGGGAGGAGCTACATGAGAAAAAATAAACTTGAATGAAAAAACTACAGTACATGTGGTTAAAGTAACTACAGAACATGTGGTTAAACTAACTACAGAACATGTGGTTAACTAACTACAGTACATGTGCTTAACTAACTACAGTACATGTGGTTAAGCTAACTACAGTACACGTGGTTAACTAACTACAGTACATGTGGTTAAACTAACTACAGTACACGTGGTTAACTAACTACAGTACATGTGGTTAAACTAACTACAGAACATGTGGTTAAGCTAACTACAGTACATGTGGTTAACTAACTACAGTACATGTGGTTAAGCTAACTACAGTACATGTGGTTAACTAACTACAGAACATGTGGTTAACTAACTACAGAACATGTGGTTAAGCTAACTACAGTACATGTGGTTAACTAACTACAGAACATGTGGTTAAGCTAACTACAGTACATGTGGTTAACTAACTACAGTACATGTGGTTAAGCTAACTACAGTACATGTGGTTAAGCTAACTACAGAACATGTGGTTAACTAACTACAGTACATGTGGTTAACTAACTACAGTACATGTGGTTAACTAACTACAGTACATGTGGTTAAACTAACTACAGTACATGTGGTTAAGCTAACTACAGTACATGTGGTTAAGCTAACTACAGAACATGTGGTTAACTAACTACAGTACATGTGGTTAACTAACTACAGAACATGTGGTTAACTAACTACAGTACATGTGGTTAACTAACTACAGTACATGTGGTTAACTAACTACAGAACATGTGGTTAAACTAACTACAGAACATGTGAAGCTACTTTTTTAATTAAACTTTCTGAACTGTACAAACAATGGACCTTTTTCACAAGAAGCGGAAATATGTAAGGAGCGTTACCGAACCTCCTGTTAAACATCAGTAGAAAGCCGGTAATATTGAAAGAGTCTTTTCAAGTTCCTGAAGAAATTTGCCACTTTTAACATTTGCAGATATTGAAAGAATCATGGAGGAAAGTTCACTAATGGAAAAAAAACTTGATAAATGCAACAACGGACGGACGAAGCGCGATGGCAATAACTCATCGCGACTTCGCTAAAAGACGAGTAGTAGTTTAAATATGTCGTTCACAGGAATTAAAGTTATTGTGATCAATACCAAGTGTTAGTCTCAGCAGTTCATTGGAAGGATAAACTTTTTACTTTGGGGCTAACTGGGTATTTGCATCTGAAAAGATGACAGAGTTCTTATTTAATCGTATGGGGTAGAGTTTCAGTCAGAAAAAGACGTAGCGTTTTGTTCAAATTTTCCTGAGCACAAGTATCCTCGATTAAAATGGACGTGTCGAGAACACATCCTGGAATTTCAAACATTCTCTGCAACATGCGAACTTGTGTTTTGGAACAGTACTTGGGATAAAACTGATGATGTTTCACAAGGATTGAGAAACGGTCAGGAAGTGGGGTGTGTGCTCGAGGGTCTCACTACTTCCATGCCACTTCGACAACAGTGGGCGGGGGTTAAGGTTCAATAACGAAGCATGAAGCCTGACATCTCGAGTTCCACAAGATAGAACTTCAACTATGGAAGCAACATCTATTTAAAATGATAATTGCATGTTCTGTTTTCTTCTTCAATCTGAAAAATAAAATATATTGATTTGTGACAACCGAGAACTCACGGATGTTTAATATCACACTGGTACATGTTTCTTATAATAATAACAATTATAATAATTCATTCATTCATTCATTATCTGAACCCGCTTTATCCTCACTAGGGTCGCGGGGGTCACTGGGGGCCTAACCCAGCTACAATGGGTGAAGGCGGGGTACACCCTGTATGAGACGCCAGTTCATCGCAGGGCTGAACATATATAGACAAACAATCACTCTCACATTCACACCTATGGACAATTTTAGATTAACTAATTAACCTATCAGTGCATGTGTTTGGATGGTGGGAGGAAACCGGAGTGCCCGGTGAAAACCCACGCGGACACGGGGAGGACATGCAAACTCCACACAGAAAGGTCTGGGACGGGATTCAAACCAGGGTCCTTCTTGCTGTGAGGCACGAGTGCTAACCACTGCACCACCGTGCTAACCACTGCACCACCGTGCTAACCACTGCACCACCGTGCTAACCACTGCACCACCGTGCTAACCACTGCACCACCGTGCTAACCACTGCACCACCGTGCTAACCACTGCACCACCGTGCTAACCACTGCACCACCGTGCTAATCACTGCACCACCGTGCTAACCACTGCACCACCGTGCTAACCACTGCACCACCGTGCTAACCACTGCACCACTGTGCTAACCACTGCACCACCGTGCTAACCACTGCACCACCCTGCCGCCCATAATTATAATAATAATTATTATTATTTCAGGGTCAATAACTGACTATAAAAGTGTGAAGGTAAAATCATACAATTAGAAACAATTAGAAACTGTGTGTGTTGGTGTGGCCTACGTCTACTACTGTAGGTCACATTGTCTTGGGGATACTACAGGGAAATTGCGGAGTTCCCCCCCCATCCCACGATTATTTCACTATGTCATAGGATACGGCCCACTGCAATAAGTGGACCTTCTGAACTACCACCAACAGCGGTGACTGTCAACTGTTATTTATCCAGACGCATCTTTGTTGTAACTCGTAAGTGTCGGATAGTTTGATAACTGACGGAAGTGCAGGGGTGGAACCTAAAACCCCGCCCATTGTTGTCGAAGTGGCGTGGAATTATCGAGTCCCGTGTCCTGGCAACATCATCATGTGACACTTCTGCCCAAGGCAACAGGAAGTAACTGAAACTAGTGAAAGAGGGTTAAACAAACACTGCATCTGTCTGTTAATAAAAACTAACTGGAAGAGTTAAATATGGACGACCGTCTGAACCTGCAAAAAAATAAACAAAAACCATCACTACGCACTTATAACAATAATTCAACTTTATTTAAAGCAGAAAAATGTAAAGCGTTTATTTACAAAAGGTGTAAATAGAAGAACAGCCAGAGATTTAGTAAAAATATGCAGAACTGAACACGTCTGTGAAATCAGTCAAAATCCAACATGTTATAAAAAACAAACAAACAAACAAACAAACAAACAAACCATGAGTATAACTGAGTCGATGGAAGCTTTGTGATCAACGGCATGTGGTGGAAGAGGCGGATCCACCGCAGATGCACTAAACGCTGGCGTGTTGAGCTAAAAAAGCTCGGATTCTGTGGAGAAGTTCTTTTTTAACGCTGTCTGGAACCAAAGCTGGAAAAACACAAACACATCCACGGTTCGAACTGACGCTCATAAAAACACTCACAGATTCTTCAAACCTGGTCCTGACTGGCTGTTGGTGGAGTCACTAACCCCCCCCCCTCATATAAAAGGTCTGGTTTTACTTCATATTGACTCTGTATCAATATGTCCTGTCTATAGTATAGACATATATAATTAATATATGGAAGTATTAGTGAGTAATACAATATATATAATGAGTTTTGATTTACAAATATTTTCATCATAGCAATAATTTTGGCCTTTTTTGTCCTTAAAATATTTATATGTATTTTCCAATTGAGCTCAATCATCAATTTTAATGCCCAAAACTGTATTTACAAAAACCCTTTCAATTTCTTTTACATTAATTCTGATTTTAACATGTTTATTAATTTTCCTTTTGCCAAAAACAATAGATTTAGTTTGACTTAAATTCCTTGTTCGTTCATATAGATCAAACCATATCTTTAATATTTAATACTATGACTGTATTTATAGGTTATTATGACTGTATTTATAAGTTATTATGACTGTATTTATAGGTTATTATGACTGTATTTATAAGTTATTATGACTGTATTTATAAGTTATTATGACTGTATTTATAGGTTATTATGACTGTATTTATAGGTTATTATGACTGTATTTATAAGTTATTATGACTGTATTTATAGGTTACTATGACTGTATTTATAAGTTATTATGACTGTATTTATAGGTTACTATGACTGTATTTATAAGTTATTATGACTGTATTTATAAGTTATTATGACTGTATTTATAGGTTATTATGACTGTATTTATAGGTTATTATGACTGTATTTATAAGTTATTATGACTGTATTTATAAGTTATTATGACTGTATTTATAAGTTATTATGACTGTATTTATAGGTTATTATGACTATCCTGTTTTTGTCCATTTTCTTACCTATTTTTGTCTCATGTATATGCTTATTTTTTTTGTCTTTACTCATTTTGATGCTCATATTTCAAAATTTTTGGGGGTATTTTTTCATTATTTTCTTAACTTTTATTCTATTGTAAAATAACACATGTTCATGGACACATTTATACACTTTGTCAACAATGGAATCTCTTTTTTCTCTACTGTAAACAAGAGTTTCCTGTTGATGGACAAATGTGTTGTTACTACATATACTATAGCAAATACCCTATATGTATAAACACCCCCCACCACCCATATTGATGTGTGCGTGTGAAGATGCACATGTTTTACCTCTGCCTTTGGGTGTGATCTCCACCACCAGGTCTTCAACTGTCACATGCTCCAAACCCTTTTCTTTGATGACATCTGAAAACACACACACACACACACACACACACACACACACACACACACTCTTATTAGCTACATTTACAGTATCCTTAAATGCTTTTCTCTTCATAATCAGGATTCAATACTTGCACAAAACCATTCTGCAAAACTGTAAACAAACCTAAACCTCTTCAGCGTACACTGTCAACAACATTTCACCGTTCAAATGTAACTGATATAGAGATTTTATTTTACTGTAACTAGGGATGCATCCATGTGAACATTTTGGCTGATACCTAATATTGCTTGTTTTAGTGAGATGATAAAGCAGGAGGTTTTGTCGTACTGATTGTCTAATTAAAATGAGATAAAAATGCTATATTTAAATTATTTTTTATTTATATCATTTAATCATCTATCTTGCATTAATATATCTGACCTTTTATTCTCTTTTGTATTTATCCTTCTTTATATTTATATATTTTTACATGGGGTGAGAGGATGCCATTTCATCTGTGCTGAATGTTGTGCATTTGGAAGATTTGACAATAAAGCTGACTTTGACTTTGACTAAAGAAGTCTCAAAATCATAAAGTGAAGGTAGCAGTGTGGAGAATATGGGTGTGAAAAAATAGTGTGAGAAGTGTGAAAGCTTCTTAATCCTCTTTTCCAGTAGGTGGTAGTAGTGGTGCAACGAATCACAAAACTGACAAATTGGATCATTTTTTGGATCAGAAAAAAAAAGGCAAATAAACATATGTACATACGTTTTGTTACACACTTAAATTATTAAATTAAAATATATACAATAGTGCACAAGGCATAATTATTCATGAAAAACAACTTAATGTTGAATATAGAAACATAAATTCTTCCTTCAAAATGTAAAAATGAACCAAAAATCTACTTAGTGCAACAGCAACATAAAAAGTCTGCTAAGGTGTAGTGGACCTAATATTAGTTAAAAGTATCATCAAGACTCAAAGGTAAAAACATAAGAAGACATATTCTTTCAAATAAGAACAGTGAAAGAATCTGAGTTTACAATTTCTGATTTTTTTTTTCAAAAAGGGAAGGATGTGAACATTGTCAGAATGGACCTGTTACTGTCACCATGTTCTGCTCATACAGATGTTACTATACCTTCTACTGAAGTGTGTGTGTGTGTGTGTGTGTGTGTGTGTGTGTGTGTGTGTTGGGATGTCATAACGTGGCTCAAACACTTTCAGCATGTTTTTAAAGTTCTCATTTTGCACAACTGAACATGGCTTCATGTCTGTAGCTATAAACACATTTGTGATAGGGTTAGCTTTAGCTTTAGCCTTGGTAGGATTGTGCAGAGAGGCTGTTTAAATAAATTAACAATAAACAACAACAAAAACCCTCTATTTGTTACCTACTTTCCTATCTGCTCATTTGTTTTTAGTTGTTTTGTTTTTGTTTTTGTTTTGTTTTTTGTATATATGTCTATGTTTAGTACTTCAGTTATTGATTATTGGTATTGTTATTATTTTATTTATCATCATTTTTGTACTATGCACTATATTACTACAAGATGAATTTAGGTTATTGGGGAAGTGAAGAAGGGGTAGGATTAAATAAGCTTATGCTTCATCCTACTCCTTTTCGGACATGTCATTGTTATTATTATTATTGCTGTATTGATTATTGTTGCACTTTGCACATGTTCGAAATAAATCATTCAAATCAAATACTGATCTGATGAGCAGTTGTGGCCAACTTTGGTTTTCTGTCCTATGACTGAAACACTTGGGTGTCTTTTCAGATGACTGAACACGCTCATGTGTTTCCACTGTCATATGGTTTTCTTTGCCACAGTCGTCGTTTTGTCCACTGACCTCTTTCCTTCATCATCATAGTGGACAGGGAAAACACAATGGTCCCATGTAGAGGATTTAAATGTTCAAGCTCCTCCTGTCCTACACTCATCATGTCTGCTCTCCTCCTCCCGCTCGCCGCAACTATTTTTCCCCCTGAAATTAATCTGTGGATCACGTGTCCTGAACCGATGACATTGATCTGAACGGATCGATGGTGATCGGGTTGCACCACTAGGTGGCAGACATGCTCTTCTCCAGTCCCAGTTGTTCTGTAGAGCCACGGTTCTCAAACTGGGGTCCGCGGACCCCTAGGGGGACGTGGTGCATGTCCAGGGGGTTTTTTTTGGGGGGTTTTTTGCTGTTGTATTTTGAAATGCGGAAGTTTTATTTTGTAGCGAGAGGGCGGAAGTAACAGCGCTGTTTGACGCCAGCTTGACTAAATTGAGACTAAATTTTTAGCCACCCTGCAGCGAACATGGATCGATTTTTGTGTCCGCCAAGTTCCTCAAGAAGTGGTAAAAGAAATGACAATGAAAATGACAATGACAAAAACAAACGCCCTAACCCTAAAAAGAGAAAGTACATTGATAGTTATATTGAGTTTGGCTTCATTGAGAACAATGATGGGAGACCAAAATTCCACCAAAAGTCTCTGTCTGTCTGTCTGTCACACACACACACACACACACACACACACGGTTTTGTGTGTCTTTTGTTCCGTTTATTATTTTAAAATTATTTAAAATTGTTGTTTCTGAAGTGTTCATTTATATTATAATACCTGAAAATGTGGCTGGTTTGCACAAAAGCACTATTAAAAAAGGTTATCATTGTTTCATAATAATCATTGTTGAAGTGGTTTTTTATCATTTTCAGTATCGCGAGGATGAGGGGGGACATGGAAAAATTTCACCCCTCCAAGGGGGACCTGGGCCAAAAAAGTTTGAGAACCCCTGCTGTAGAGGAAGAGTCCACCAGTGCTGGACACTGGAGCTAACATAGCTAGTAGGCTAACAGCACACAAACCAAACGACTATTTGAGATTATGTGAACATTTACTTTGAATAAAAACAAAAAGGTGACCCAAAAGATCATTTGTCTGAGTGGTTTTTGTCATATGGTCACATATTTCGCTACTAAACCAGCGCAAATGTTTTCAAGAATGTAGTATTTGTCTAAGATTGCCCAGTGTGTTCCTCTGTGTTTGTACATCCATGGGTCAGTGACAGCACAAGCAAACACATTATTATTAATCAACCTTCTGTGAAAGTTTGTCAGCAGGTGAAGCTTTTCAACATACGATAACATCCTGTAGAGGAAGAGTGTGACACTGCTGTGATGAAGAGTTAGTGCCCAAATGTCAGCAAACCCAAAAATAAAGTGTTGAAAACCCTAAAGAAGCAGCATGTGCGCCCAAAGACCCCAACTGTAGATTGTTTTTGAAACTTTGCAACGAGCTGAGTGTGTGTCACAAACGACCTCTAACAACCATCATTAACACACCTCCTCACTATCCTGTCTGACTAACCTACCGCTCCACATACACTACAATATGAAAGGTACAGAACACAATAGTGGACACACTGAGCTTTTCAGCAGCTGACAGTAGAAACAGCAACTTTTTCTTCTACAGACACTTGTCTCAGAATGAACGGAGAGGACATGGAAAAAACTAAGACTTTAGTAAATTAAGTGTCAAACATGGGATGAAAATATGAGTGTTTTTAAGACATTTTAAGGCCTAAAATTTAAGTTTCTGAATATTAGACTTTCAGACTTTTTTAGACCCCGTGGGAACCCTGTCATTCACTCCACCAGTAACCAAACACCACAGCTTTAACCAGAACTAAACTAACATGTCTGCTGCTGTAGTTGTGGCGTTCTCCTGGATATGAACGTATTTTCATCAATATCTGCATCAATCACAGAAGTGCTTATACATCGACCTGTTACTCTATGCTTACGTCAATAGTGATTTGTTTCACATGTGTTTTATGGAGAAAATGACCATTACACATGGTGACAATGTCGAACTTTATACAATACAACAGTTATCACAACTGAAAAACTGTTCATTATAGGAAAAAAATACTACATTTGTGTACTTCTTTCACAGATGCTGCCATTTTTAAAAGGATTCCCATTGTGTTCTGGGAAATTTCTCGTACCCCTCTGTTTCAAGGAGTATAAAGCCCTTCCCGTTCCCCCTACCCCTACACGTGGACGCACAAAATGGAGGTGAAGGGGTGAAAAGGGATTCAGCCTTATTCTACTCTGGGAACACATTCAATTTGAACTGGAGGTGGAGTATTCGGTTAAGAAAAACTATTTTGGAATTATAAAATAGGACTGATTTTACTTGGATAAAAGTCAGAATATAATCAACAAACATGAGGAATACGAGTTGTATATGTAGATAATAATATTAACAATAATAATAATTGTCCAGAGGTTGTTGTTCCTCATGTTCTAGGTCAGGGCTGTGGTTCCACCAGTGTTTCTCCTCCTGGTTACCTTTACAGTGAGCCTTCATCTGGTCCTTCCATCCACACTCTGTCAGTTTAGCCCTCAGCAGCTCCTTTAGTCTGGAAGAAAAAGCAAAGACATCAGACTGACACTGGCATGGAGACAAGGAGGGTACTTACATTATATAAATATCCATACTTTATACTCTTTACATTTATATAAATATATGTACTTTATACTCTTTACATTTATATAAATATCTGTACTTTATACTCTTTACATTTATATAAATATCTGTACTTTATACTCTTTACATTTATAGAAATATCTGTACTTTATACTCTTTACATTTATAGAAATATATGTACTTTATACTCTTTACATTTATAGAAATATCTGTACTTTATACTCTTAACATTTATATAAATATATGTACTTTATACTCTTTACATTTATAGAAATATCTGTACTTTATACTCTTTACATTTATAGAAATATATGTACTTTATACTCTTTACATTTATAGAAATATATGTACTTTATACTCTTTACATTTATATAAATATATGTACTTTATACTCTTTACATTTATAGAAATATATGTACTTTATACTCTTTACATTTATATAAATATCTCTACTTTATACTCTTTACATTTATATAAATATATGTACTTTATACTCTTTACATTTATATAAATATATGTACTTTATACTCTTTACATTTATATAAATATATGTACTTTATACTCTTTACATTTATATAAATATCTGTACTTTATACTCTTTACATTTATATAAATATCTGTACTTTATACTCTTTACATTTATAGAAATATCTGTACTTTATACTCTTTACATTTATATAAATATATGTACTTTATACTCTTTACATTTATAGAAATATCTGTACTTTATACTCTTTACATTTATATAAATATCTGTACTTTATACTCTTAACATTTATAGAAATATCCATACTTTATACTCTTTACATTTATAGAAATATATGTACTTTATACTCTTTACATTTATAGAAATATCTGTACTTTATACTCTTTATATTTATAGAAATATATGTACTTTATACTCTTAACATTTATAGAAATATCCATACTTTATACTCTTTACATTTATAGAAATATCTGTACTTTATACTCTTTACATTTATAGAAATATATGTACTTTATACTCTTTACATTTATAGAAATATATGTACTTTATACTCTTTACATTTATAGAAATATCCGTACTTTATACTCTTTACATTTATAGAAATATCTGTACTTTATACTCTTTACATTTATATAAATATCTCTACTTTATACTCTTTACATTTATATAAATATCTGTACTTTATACTCTTTACACACAAAATCATTAGACAAAAAGTTAAAATTCCCACTGACTAAGCACAACCAGAATTAATCCATATATAAAGCACACTATGATTTTTGTAGTAAATTAAAGTCTTTTAAGTGTCACCTTGAAGTTCTGAAAATACAGTAACCGTTTGTTTCCCATATGTCATGTAATTTCCTATTCAAAATTGGTATGGACATTTTAGGAACATCCAAATATTGGTATGGACACGTCCATAAAATATATATGCAATTTAACGTATATAAGTAAAGTTTATTATTATTAACCTTTTAAAAAACAAAACATGTATATTATTATTTATATATGGTCTTCACTGGAGGCCCTACCACCAGGATTAACAAGAGTTCTTGGGGATGGATTGTTTCTCACCTTTCTCGTTCTCCCATCTCAGTCAGTTTCTGATTAATTGTCGCCCTCATTCTGGCTTCTTTACTCATATTCTTTGACCTAAACAACAACAACAGCTGATTGTAGGATGTGCTGTGGCTGAAAGAGGTTTAACTTCGTCTAAAAGCCACTATATTTTAAAAAAAAAGATCGAGGAAAAGTCTTAAATGTCCACTCACAAGGACGAAGATAAGAATCACAAACCAATCTTCTCTGTGGCGCACATGAAAAAAAAAGTTACGAAGAAAAATAAAAACCTGCCCTTCAACAAAACACGCATGCGTCGATTAAACTTAACAGAAACTAAACTTGTTTCACTCAAAAAATATATACGTTTGTTTTACTTTTAGCCAATATTTGTTTTAGGTTAACGCGGACTGTACATAATTTTGACTTCCGGGTTTTTACCGTCCGGTTAAAAGTTCCGCCTGGAAACACAGCACAACAGTGAACGGTTCCGACTGCTTGACGAACTGCAGTAACATAAAATACCACACGGGGGCAGTGTTCCCTAATAAATGTAACGAAGAGTAATGACAGCAGGTTAATAATACTTTTCCTCGTTTCGTGTTTTACCCTCCGTATCCAGGTGTGCTTTATATGCACAACGAAAAGTAAGTAAGTAAGTAAGTAAGTAAGTAAATGAATGAATGAATGAATGAATGAATGAATGAGTGAGTGAGTGAGTGAGTGAGTGAGTGAGTGAGTGAGTGAGTGAGTGAGTGAGTGAGTGAGTGAGTGAGTGAGTGAGTGAGTGAGTGAGTGAGTGAGTGAGTGAGTTTATTCAGTCATTCAAGTAAACAACACACAGAACATACAGTATTTACCACACATTTCTACAAATATACAATGACTAAAAGCAGGGACGTTGGGAGACCTGGGCATTCATGGCTGAAACCCCGGATCTCCGGGGAATAGCCCCGAATCTCTCTCAACTCCAGAGAGATTCAGGGCTGGGCCATCATAATTAAAATGTGTAATAAGAAGAAGAAGAAAAGAAGAAGAAGAGCTACGTGGACGGTGGTACCACTGATCAACTGTCACTTGGTGGTCCTGCTGCTGCCTGTCATCATGAACCTTTGTTAACTACTGCAGCCTGCACGATTCTGACGTGTCCATATAGGGAGCCTTAGTGACGCAATTCTATTTCCGGTCGAATTCCGGGCAATGGGATCTAAGTGCCATAAAAAATGAACGCGAGTCAATGGAGGGATAAAAGTAATTTCCTGGTCCCGTTTGAAATGTGCTACGGTTTTCACATATGATGTCTGTGAATTTTAAATATTCATTTTCACATTGAGAAAGCACTCACTTTGGACAGGCATCCAAAGTTACGTTAGGTTTTATGTCAGAGTAAGTAATGGACTACAACGTTCGTCTCACAAATATGACGTCATCACCAAGCTTCACTTGTGACTTTGGCGAGCTTCACCTCCTTCTTTCAGGACGAAGGCAAGAGCATCAAACGTGGAGAAACCCACTTTAAATCGGGGCATGTGGAAAGTGGCAGCTACTCCTGGGGAGAGATAGTTGGTGGAGTGAGAGCCAGCATGCGGGACAAGCTCTCGTCAGCCGGGAAGCGGTAGAAGGAACATGTGGAAATGGTGTTGTGATTACACCGGGGCACAAAACACACAGGCATTTTCAAATGAAAAATAGAAAAGGTGGTATACGGTTTAGAAAAGTTTGCAGGGAAATATTCTGCTGTGACGTCAGCTATGCGACGTCTGATATGTAGTCCAAACAGAGTCCAAATAATGACATATTTTTACACGATAATAAATCGCAAAACACGTATCAAAGAAACTCCAAACGCACATCATTGGTGATGATTTTAATTGAAGTACAGCAAATGTGTGATTCAGGACATAAAGTAAAGTGGAGCAGAAAATAATTATTTTCTCCTCATCCACTCTCATGTTACATTTTTACGAACTTAGGCCCAGTGGACCGACCGGAAGGGGCGGAGACTTAGGCTCCCTATATAGACCAGTTGGTTTATTTTGTTGTGAAGCTAACAGCTAGCACCCCAAGTTAGCCCCGGTGCTACAGCTAACGCTCCACGTTAACGACAACAACGCCACCTCTACTTCAACAACGGATCACCTCAACATGGACTCACACCGAACATCATCACCTGAAGGAGCTGCTGATGCTTCTCGGTCCCTCCGGTGCTCATCGGGCTTCCCGACGCAATGTGCGCACGCGCAGTGCCGACACAACCGCTAGGCTTTGGCAGTGTGATCAGTAACTATTAGTTCAAATATTAATGAAAGTATTCAAGTAACTATCAATCAAATTTGCAAATGTACAGAAAGCTCTTTAAAAACACGTCCATACTTTATATTTAATCCTACAAATTAGATAAAAAGAAAATGATCTGTTGTCCAGTGGAAAATCATATGGGTTAATGTTAATTATTTTGCACAGAATTTGGAAGCATAAAATTGCATTTTAATAACTCTTTTTTCAAAAAATTTCCCTAAGGAGAAACCCCCAGGACCCCCGTTAAAAAGAGACTTCAATGTTTGGGCTAAAGCCCCGGATCTTGACTCAAGCTACAGACGCCTCTGACTAAAAGGATTTAGGCTGAAGTTAATACTTAGTAAAGTAAAAGTAAAGTACTTTATTTGTCATTATACATTGTACAATGAAATTTGTCCTCTGCATTTAACCCATCCTTCATGCCATTGGGGCACCTATAAGGAGCAGTGGGCACCCATGGGCGGTGCCCGGGGACCCATCTCCTGCTGTAGAGCCAGGCTAATGCTGGAGGATTTTACCATAATAAACATATTTTTGGGTGATGGGGGAGACGAGAGCACCCAGAGGAAACCTATCCAGACACGGAGAGAGAAACATCCAAACTCCACCTGGACGGTCTGGGAATCAAACCTGGGCCTTCTTGCTGTGAGGCCACTGTGCTGCTTATTATGCCAAACATAAAGAGAAAAACAATAACCACAAAAAATAATAATCAGATCATGTTGCACAAAAAACATACAACATATAAGACAACGTACTTTTTCCGAATTCTGAGAAAATAACAGATTTTAGCAGAAATGTTCTTTTATTTCTGTATTAATAACTATTTACACAATAAACTGTATTCTTTATAGTGCTCTATATTTTTGTATAACGTAAGACTTGAAGAGGTTTTTACATTTATAAATTGAAGAACACTCTTTAAGATTTTTATCTGGACTGTTCTATCGTGTTACCCCTCTAACAGAAACAGTCCCTCTGAGGTTAGAGCAACTCTCTGGACTAGAACATCTGAACATCTGGAGACAATCTGACAGCTTGTGATTGTAAACCTTATCATGACAACTGCAGTATTGAGATCAACAAGATCATCTAATTTTATGTTATTTCGTTTGATAAAAGGATTATTTGGTGATGCATAGTAATCTGTTCTATTAATTATTCATATTGTTTTCTTCTGTAATAATAAACATGAATTTTTATTTGATCTATAGTTATTACCCAGAATCTCAGCACAATATGGTGAATGTTCTGCATTTACATCGATCTTTTCTACCTTCACAGTGCTCAAAGCACTTTACACCAGCCTATTATTCACACACACACACACACACACACACACACACACACACTCACTACTGTGAGACTAAGTCAAGGTTCAGTGTTTTTGCCTAAGGACACTTCAACATGTGGACACACAGAGCTGGGGCGTGAACTGCTCTACCAACTGATCCAGAGCCACCCTCTAAATTTTTATGTTTTTAAAAACTAAAAACATAAAATCAAGGTAGTTATTGTGGTCTATCTATCTATCTATCTATCTATCTATCTATCTATCTATCTATCTATCTATCTATCTATCTATCTATCTATCTATCTATCTATCTATCTATCTATCTATCTATCTATCTGTCTGTCTGTCTGTCTGTCTGTCTGTCTGTCTGTCTGTCTGTCTGTCTGTCTATCTATCTATCTATCTATCTGTCTATCTGTCGATTGATTGATCATAATAAACTAACAAAATAAGACAACAAATCCATCAATCACCACATTCAACAAGCTAAAAAAGATCCTATCTATTGGATCATACAAGTAATGTTATTTTTGGTGTACATTATTTATATTGCCAATATATAATATCTATTTATACTTAGATTTAAGTAGCTGGGTTGAATGAAATGCCCCCCCCCCCAATAAATAAAAATAAAAACAGGTTGTGGTCTGGCTGGCCTTCAGTCTAATTCACAGTTACATTTCTACAGTGTTTTCTGGGGCAAGTGGAACCTATAAAGAACATATGAAGCCAATTTGATATGAATTCAATCAATAGTTTTGCTGCAAAAGTGTAAACAATCAAAGCGACCCCCCACCCCACCCCTTCAGAGGGGCAATAATTGTTTGTTTTTTTTACGACAGGAAGACAAAGACAAACATTTGCAGTTGTCATTATTTATGTCTTATTCTTGGTTTCCTGCTGTGGACTGTGACGGAAGAACCGACCCTGCTCCACATGTTTATGTTTGGGTCTGTGTTTGACCTTTGACCTTTTCTTTCAGACCATTGACGTTGACAGTTCCTGCTTTGTTTCTGCCGTCTTCTGGTCTGGAACGCTGACGTTCAAACATGGATTCAATGTGAACCGACGCAGCTTGAACAGGAACAACTCTGCAGACGTGTGTTTGTTTGTGTGTGTGTGGGGAGGGGGGGGGGGGGGGGGGGGGGCAACAGGAAACATACGAACAGCAGCATTTTAAAACCTTAGAGACACACAAATAGATCATACGAGAGTCTGAGTTGAGTCTTTTTAAAGGAATCATTCGCTGTAAACATCTGACTCTGACCAGGTGGATTTCTTTCATGTCTAGGTCAAAGGTCATTCTGTCTGATTTTAATCTGATCACACATTTGGACTAAAATCATGATAATTCACTTAAAGTGATTATCTGGAGTAAAATTAACGTTAACACACCGCTAACTATGGAGGAAAAATATCCAACGTCTCCGTCAACATGCTGCTTATCCCACCATAGACTGTTTAGAAGTTCCTACTTCTTCAACCCTGTCGTCATTGTGCTGAGCCCTGATCTACAACCTTGCTACACAAATGGAGCAGTGTGATTGGACCGCTACGATTTTACTGGTCCTGGCTGAGGCTCCATGGAGCGTAATCAGACCAACGATTCAGGAAAAAATATGTTTTTCCACTAGAGTTGGGCTAGTTTACGAGGCTAACAGTTTGGCTCAAAATGGCAGAATCGAAATTTCTGAATATACATTCGAATGGTGTGATTTTGATGTAAAACTATATGTACGTACTCCCAATCATCTAAAAAAATTATCTAAACTTATTTTTACTTCAGGTAATCCCTCAAAGATCAGATTCAGATTTTTTTCCAGTTTCAACTGGAAACTAAAACCATCTACTGAGATAAACTTTTATATTCCTTCATCTTATCTTATCTTATCTTATCTTATCTTATCTTATCTTATCTTATCTTATCTTATCTTATCTTATCTTATCTTATCTTATCTTATCTTATCTTATCTTATCTTATCTTATCTTTTCAATAACATTAAACTATTGTTTAAACTACTCTTTCAGACTCTTTGTGTTTGTCCACAATATAATTTTACTTTTTCACAATTAAAAACAAAGAGATAAATGTATGCTTTAAGTCATTTTATTTTCCATATTATTTGACTGAACTCAGATCTGTTTGATGCTTCTTCTGTTCCACAAATGTTTAGTTTATTTGAAATGTGTAACAAAACAAAATAATAGTACTTGGTCCTTATGTAACAAACAGTAGAACCATCCACCTACTGTATGAGGAAGAACAAAGACACATGGAGTCAGAAATGACTTCATCACAGGTTGTGTTTTCAGCCCCAACTTTTAGTTACTGTGACAAAAATTCACACAAACGTGTAAGTGTATAATGTTTGACATGTGTAAAGGTCACAGTGTCAGTGTGACGTGGTCCTGTTCTGCAAACACACTGGTGGGTCTTTTCATGATTTCACTCCTGTAAAAACAGCCTCTAGAAAAGAAAACCACACAATTCAACCTGTTAAATACTGAAATATTCACAACACAAACGACCCAGGGATCAGTCTGTAAATTCAGAAGTGGACAACAGCCGCAGGTCACCTTTAGTTTTTTTATTATTTATTTTATTTGTGGACTTTCAACAGTATAGCATGGGTGTATAATAGTGTCAGTTTTAACCACAATCAACTTACATATAAACTGTCATTGATGAGGACTGATCCATCATCAGGATTAATCTGATTAATAATATTAACATCTTTAAATGGACCAGTTGTTCACCGGAGCAAACACATGTGATGTCCTGAGGCTGACATTTGAATGTCAGCTCAAAAGGAGGCGGGGGGGGGGGGTCCTGTTGCTATAGATACTGATTCACTCAATCATGGTGTAGTTTGTGTTTAAGCAGGTGGTTGTGATAAAGGTTAAAGATACATTCTGTTAATGTTGTCACACACTTCATATAATCAGCCTTTATGTAGCCATTAGTGACACGTTTAATAATAGCAGAGATTTTCTGCTCATGTTACTGAAGATGTAACACTTATGTTCCATCATATACATGTATGTGTTTAACTGAAAATGACCCAAACATCTAACACTGAGCTCAACTGTCTACAGCTGTTATATGTTCTAACACAGGCTAGGCTAATGAATGCTAACATAGCCTATAGGCTAGGCTGCTGGAGGCTAACATAGGATATAGGCTAGGTTAATGGAGGCTAATATAGGCTAGGCTAATGAACGCTAACATAGGCTATAGGCTAGGCTAATGAACGCTAACATAGGGTATAGGCTAGGCTACTGGAGGCTAACTTAGGATATAGGCTAGGCTAATGAATTCTAACACAGGCTATAGGCTAGGCTAATGAATGCTAACATAAGCTATAGGCTAGGGTGCTCCAGTTGGAGCTCCAGGTGCTCCAGTTTCCCCCATCACCCAAAAATATGTTTGTTAGAGCAAAAATCCTCCAGCCAGGTGATTCTGATCATTAGCCTGGTTCTACAGCTGGAGATGGGTCCCCAGGCACCGCCCATGGCTGCCCACTGCGCCTGACAGATGCTTCAATGGTATGAAGGATGGGTTAAATGCAGAGGACAAATTTCATTGTACAATGTATAATGACAATTAAAGTACTTTACATTTACCTTTACCACCTGGTCATGTGCTCCAGGCTCCTCCCCCTTCCCCTGGTCATGTGCTCCAGGCTCCTCCCCCTTCCCCATGTCATGTGTTACAGGCTCCTCCCCCTTCCCCTGGTCATGTGCTCCAGGCTCCTCCCCCTTCCCCTGGTCATGTGTTCCAGGCTCCTCTCCCTCCCCCTGGTCATGTGCTCCAGGCTCCTCCCCCTCTCTCAGCAGTTGTTGGACAGTGACGCTGACATGATTTCCAACAGCAGTAAAACACTTTCATTTCCCTGGAACTGTCAGATTATAATGAGCTGCAGCTGAGGCCATTACACCTCCTGGAGCAGATACTCCATCCATCCATCTGTCTGTCTGTCCATCCATCCATCCATCCATTTATGTGACCAACATTAAAATCCAACCTCAATAAAGACATGAAAAGGCAGATTCTCCATTTGAACATTACATATTAAAGTTTCCCATCTTGTGTGGTGTCTTTAAATGTGTAAAATGGTTTCGGTAAGTGCACAGTGTCACAGTTTCTGGCTTTTAGGTTTAAGTGCCCTGCATTAACATTTTATGGACTGTCTTTATAACAGGTGGATCCAACTTATTTGTTATATTTGAAATAAAGGTACCAGAAAATGAAATATTTCCACAATATTTCTGCACCTTTCAATATTTGTCCATTAATGACTAATACATGCTTAGAAGGGTTAGGTAAGGGTTAGAATAAAAGGTTTGTCTTCACTCTTTCAGATTTATATGAGTGTAAATGTGAATGTTTTAGTAGAACACTCCAACACAACCCCATCACTATTATATACAATTATTAATAAGAGCGGTGGGTGTGTGAGCATGTTTTAGAGTTTGCAAATCTTTATTACATATTTATTTTTTAAAGATAAAGATAACATACTAAAGATAAAGATACGATGGTACCTCTACTTATGAAACACCCAGCTAATGAATAATCCAAGTAACGAAAAAACTTTACCTCAAAGAAATTTCTATTTAAGAAAGGAAACTGAAACCCAGAGACATAAATACGGTGTATATTACGGTACGTACTTTTCATGAATACATAATGTACAGAACTATGTCATGTACGTGCTGTACGTAGCATCCCATTGGCTATGAGGGAGCTACCCATGATGCTTTTCATGAGCCTTTGACCCTCATTCATCCCACAGTTCTAACCATACACACGTCAAGGACAGAGCCACCGCTGCCCCGCAAGTCCCCTCTGAGCGCACCCACTGAAACCCCACCACGGCACACACCCACCACCCAACACCAGCCCAAAGAAAGTGACTCCTGGGCACCAACAGAAGTGAAACTGGAGAAAACAAAAAAAGGAGGAGGCAGCCATCACTCCACCTGCACGAACAAAAGACACGCTGACAAAACCCTATGAACCCGCGGGAAAAAAAACACCCTGAAAAAATGTCCATGAGCCGTGCCATCGCCCACCCCAACATCATTAAAGGCAATTGTTCCTGGATCTACACCCACCAAACATCTGTCAACAAACACCACCGAAGGTGAAAGTGACAAAACAAACACAATGGTATGAAAATGACCCACATGTCTGGTATGACAATGACCCACATGTCTGGTATGAAAATGACCCACATGTCTGGTATGAAAATGACCCATATCTCTGGTATGAAAATGACCCACATGTCTGGTATGAAAATGACCCACTTGTCTGGTATGGCAATGACCCACATGTGTGGTTCATACATGTTTAACGTTCAGTCAGTGAAGACACATTAACCCACTGACACCAATACATTACATCTAAAGTCGTCATGTTTTATATTAAGTGCAAAAAGTTTAAGTCATCGGCCGCCAAGACGCACACCACACTGTCCACATCATGTTTGGAAAAAAAAGAGAGCATTGTCTTAATGCGCATTGTCTGTGCTGCTGCTCAGCTAGCAGATGCTGCTCATATCACTTAGGTTAGCTAGCAGATGCTGCTCATATCACTCAGTTTAGCTAGCAGATGCTGCTCATATCACTCAGTTTAGCTAGCAGATGCTGCTCATATCACTCAGTTTAGCTAGCAGATGCTGCTCATATTACTCAGGTTAGCTAGCAGATGCTGCTCATATCACTTAGGTTAGCTAGTGAATGCTGCTCATATCACTCAGGTTAGCTAGCAGATGCTGCTCATATCACTCAGGTTAGCTAGCAGATGCTGCTCATATCAGTCAGGTTAGCTAGCAGATGCTGCTCATATCACTCAGGTTAGCTAGCAGATGCTGCTCATATCACTGGTCTGTATTTACGAATAAGAATAACATGTTACTTGTCGACTCCTCAAAATGTAAGTTCACTTGTGCTACGAGAGTTGACTAGTCGACATTTGTGTTTATGCCCTAATGTGAATATGTGAGTTTCTTGTTGTTTAGACTGAGATATGAACCCAGCATGTCTTCAAAACACCCTACTCTGGACGGAGTCTTCAGGTTTGTCCGCATTCACACCCCGCCGGCACCATGTAAATGAAAGGCACTGCCAATAAAATATGCTGTCGTATTTAGCCGCAATCGTCCTCACATAAACGGCCCCTAAAGCTATAAACTTTGCAGATATATGCTTTTTTTTAAAAAAAAATCACCACCAGCATTTATTCTATCAATGCATGACACAAACGGAGATCATAAATCGTGGCCTTTTTTTCTGGCCAGTTTTCTTTGGATGAACAGGGCATTTCTCAGGGGGACAAGTCATGCCCCCCCGCCCCCCTGGAGCTTATGGAGGTCTAGAAGGTGATTCATTAAAGTGAGCAACAATGCAGAACAGGAGTGGGAGCGATGTCACTTCCATAATAAGGCTCAGAGGATGGGTTGTACATCCCAGTTTTTCCCAGACTTCTTCAGACTCAGTAAAGTTCAGACTAACTGTGGTTTAGAGTCAGATTTCAGCACATCTCCAGAAATGTGAAAATCGGTGAAGCGACAGAAACTCTTGGTTGGATGTGACTCATCGTCTCAGAAAAAGGCCAGAGATGAAGAGAAACTGCAAAGTTTTATCCTCTGGGGGGGTTAACATGTTTGACCCTAGACAAGTTCTTGAACCCTTTTAGCACTATAATAATAGATATATTTTTTAAAACGCCTGGTTTTTGTTATCTATTTTGTCTATAATTGTGTCAGAAAATACCTTTGTGTAAATAACACTGGAATGTAACTAATGAAATGTTCACACGTGTTAGTGATGAATATTACTCAATTATTAAATGATGGTTGGATCAAGTTTTCAAGATAAGTCTGGGCTCAAAATGTCAAATTCTTCAAATAAACAAAAGAATAGGTAGCCTTGACCCACTAGACCCCCCTGCGCCCCCCTCCTAGCATCAGTAAATCTAATGTTCTATCGTAGTAGTTAAGTAGTTCAGTTAACTTTTTGTTTAGATTTCCCTCAAACTGGTCGACGAATCACAGTGAAGTATAGAGTCAGAGGGCGGGCCTAACAAAGTGACGCTGTGATGATTCGAAGACAAACAAGAGTAAACAACCATAGAAGAAGAACAACAACAGGTGTAGATTTCCTTTTATCAAAGATGAGTGAAGAATGTGAGAAAACGTCAACAATCTTTAAATTCTTTTTACAGAAGCGACAACAGTCGTTCAGCTCCATAATCCACCATTTTGTTTAGTCATTCCTAACTTTCTCCGGACTCCTCCATGAACCGTCCAGTGTCTAACTACGTCATCCTAAAGATTAACCTGGTTGTAGTACTGTCCTATTGCATACAGAGGATTTGAAAGACAACCTTTTAGCCCCGCCTCCCCTGACTATGAAGCACCACTAGACCCATACATGAATGAACAGGGATAGCACTGCTAGGGTAGAGAATAGGTTTTAGTCCAAAGGATCTACCAGAACTACTTCAAAACACTGTCTACACATTATGATCCATTTACTTTACAGGTTCCTTTCAGTGGAATATTTACGAGTTCATTGGATTTATTGGTTGTTTTTGTTTGTCTTTGTTGCTCATTTTATTTATTTAAAATTTTTTTAATTTTATTCTAGGAATTTTTGGCTCACTTTCCACACATTATTTATTATTTTAAATAATTAAATACATATATTATTAATTTCTCCTCATATTCTCCACTGTCATGGTCGATGTTTTACTGGTGAATCAATATTATAGAAGATGATGGTGTTTCCATGGTAACTACAGGGCTTCTGACCATCCAGATATGGTCATATCTGATGACAATGAAAAGATGATGGACTGTGTTTTCCACCAGTTATTTCCATGTATTGATAGAAGTAGTGGATCAACAGGTATTGAAGAGTTTAGATCAGGTGGTTGTGGGTCTTTAAGGGTTAATGTGACTGTGGTTTAATATGTGTTTAATGCTCTGCTTGTATCTGCAGCTCTAATACAATGTTTCAAACCTCATAAATCTATTCCCAGAGAAACTCACAGCAAAGCAACAGAGCTTCAAATTAATTTTAAAAGTTGTGGAGATGCCAGAAGTGCTTTCCATTTCCTCTGCTGCCATCCAAATTCAATCTGAGGCATTCTTTTCAGTTTCCATCTGCTGTTACAACTTTGCCAAAAGACCCAAAAATCACACAGTTTGAGGACGTAGATGTTCAGACTGAACAACGCTGTCTGAAACCCATTCCTTTAATGTCTAATGTAACGCCTTCAACTATAATATCCATTTTACATGTTGGAGGGAGGCGACAACTCTGAGCCTCCACTGTTAGTGATAAATGACACACACACACACACACACACACACTCACACACATACACACACACACACATATATACACACACACAGATTTATCATCAGTGTTTAGTGTGGTTGTTTGCGGGGTCAGTTATCATAGTGTCAGTTCTGAAGTGTTTGATTGGCTGTCACAGCTCTACATTCATCACACACTGAAGACCCACCCCCATCGCCACCCCCACCCACCCATGACTCATCTCTATTAATGTGTGTGGGACTGAACAACATCCACTGCTTACATCGCTTTCCCACTTTACACTGAGTTCACGCATCAGCAGAGGAAGAAGACTCCCAGAGCCGTTTCTTCCTAAAGGCCAACTACACCCCAAAGCCACCAGGGGCCCCAAAGCCACCAGGGGCCCCAAAGCCACCAGGGGGCCCCAAAGCCACCAGGGGTCCCAAAGCCACCAGAGGCCCCAAAGCCACCAGGGGCCCCAAAGCCACTAGGGGCCCCAAAGCCACCAGAGGCCCCAAAGCCACCAGGGGCCCCAAAACCACCATCTTACATTCCTATTTCTATGTTTTGCATATTTCTACTTTTCCATTCCTAGATTTGCATGATGTTTACATTCTGCATGTTCCTACGTTTCCACAGAAACTCCAGTTCCTATCTTTGCTGTCGTTGTCGCCTGTTGCAGAAGTTTTTCAAACGGCTTGTTGTTGTTAATGACATCATTAAACATGTCTTGGTGTTTATGAAGGCTGCAGGGACATTTGAGGCATAATCATCTTTTTAATTCAGCTTGCCATGGGGTGGGGGGTGGGGCGTTATCTGCTCTTTCGTCAGTGGATCAGTGGAAAAAGAATGTGTCTAGTTCCTTCACTGGGGGTTTTATGGCTCATTGTTTCTACGTGAACGAGTGGCTGCTCTGGCCTCAGAGCGACTGGTCCATGTAATGACAGGTTCAGGCTGTTCTCAGACTGTCTGGGAATTCATCCACTGGCTGTGTTGCCTTCGCTGACATAGAAAAGGTTAGGATTTTCTACATGAAGCAGCAGCTTCCACATGACTGCTGACATTGTGAGTCTGCACTTTAAGTACTTGAAGGTTTCCCTCAACTTTTACCTGAAATGTCTTAATATCTGATCATATGTAAAGTCACACAAAACCTACAGAGGAACTTTTCAGTCAGAAGTGATTTAAAGACAATAGATCTGGAAGTAATCTGATTAAACTAATCTGATAGAAGATGGAATTTGTATTGGCTTGAATGTAGCCCAAAAAAAATTCTTGAATTAAGCAATAAATAAAGAAATAAAAATAAATAAATGAACAAGACTAGAAAATCTGTGCATCGCAATGTCAATTCTGATAGCGCATCATTCGAGACCAGTCTGCACATTTTAACGTTAAAATTTTTGTCTATTTACAGCGGTGTTGGCTGCATTTTTTTGTACAAGTCAGAATGAAAATAAATACGACAAACAATATACGCCTGTGCCTTGCATTACATGCGAGCACACGGGGAAAAAGTATAACCAATATTCATTTAAAAGAAAACAACCCAAAACACGCTGCGTTTTTTTTTCCAGAGAAGTGAATAAATTGATCACAAAATGAACATAAAAAGTTTATTATGGGGGAAAAAAAACTGAGGCGAGAGAGTGCATTAACCTTCTGAGGGGGAGTGAATGATGCAGATTCACTGACCCCTTTTCAGCCAAACATCCATTCACTGAAACTGTGCCCACTCAGCCGTTACCGTGGCAACAGATGAAGAGAGCAGTGTCCTCCTGTCAAATCTGATCATATGGAAACGCAAAGGGTCTGTGGGAGGATGATTATTATTAAAAGGACACTGAGATGATGAAGAGGGACCCTGAAAAGAAGACCATGGTAAAAGTTCAGTTTCCCTTTTTTCAGACGGACGCTCGTTCAGGAAGTGATTCAGCCTGTGATGAAAGAAAAAAAGTTCCAATTAGAGCTATAATTTAGCACACTTGTTTATTTGATCTAACATATCTTTTTAATGTATTGTTCGACAGACAGACAGATAGACAGATAGACAGATAGATAGATAGATAGATAACCTACTGGGTCCAAATTCAAAGTCTTGTTGTTCAGTTTGTTCCAGTTGATGTTCAACATTATAAATCTCTTCTTGTTGTTCGCTCTAGTGCAGGCATGTCCAAACTATTCCAAAAGGGCAGGTGTGGCTGCAGGTTATTGTTCCAACCAAGCAGCAACACACCAGACTTCATTCAATCAACTGATCTGGGTTTTCAGAGAGTTGATTGGTCAAACTGTGAACTCTTGGTTGGTTGGAACAAAAACCTGCAGCCACACTGACCCTTTAGGAATAGTGTGGACATGCCTGCACTAGTGTGTTCTTTAGTTCAAACTGGTCAAACTTCAGTTCCCGTCTTTGTCTTTTGTTGTTTTTCCACCTGTTTTGACCCTAAAACAAAGAGTAAAACAAAAGAAAAGGAAACAAACACACACTCACAGCAGCTTTAATGAAGCTGAAACAGATTCACTGTCATGACCTCTGCTCCGGTGACCTTTCCCCCAGTCATCTCCACACCCACCTGGCCCCGCACTGCGCAGCTGCAAGCCGTTCCTCGTCTGCAACTATAAAAGCAGTGAGGCTTGCATTTGCCGGTGTGGGACCATTCTATGTTGTCACCTCCATAACCCGGACATTCATCATCACCACGGACTCTGGCTGTTTTAAGCCCAGGTTTTGGTTTGGTTTGGTCTCTGTCTTGTCTTTATGTTTCTTAGTTTGTTATTAAATTCTTTTTCCCTTCAGCACTGTGCATCTGAGTCTTCATTCACGTCAACCTGTGACAGTGATGGTTTGTCTATATATGTTCAGCCCTGAGATGAACTGGAGACTCATACAAGGTGACCTCTGACCCTGCCTTCACCTGCTGGTTTAGACCCGCAGTGACCCCTGTGACCCTAGTGAGGATAAAACGGGTTCAGATAATGAGATCAGATGAATGTAGAAGGTTTCACCAGTGACACATCAGGGGTTAAAGGTCTCAGATAAAATAAGTTGATAGGTTTACGTGGTTGGGTTCAGTTTTGTTTTTTGCTCTAACTAATGACCATCCAGTTTCAATAGATATTTTGGAGAAGACTGAAATGGATGCAATCACATCCTGGTGCTTTCATCTCCCCACTGTCACCTCCGTCCCAACTGATTGACACTTGTGCCTCCAAGTGGCCATCTGCTTCTGGTTTATTCAGGCTGGATGGCAGCTGTTAAAAGTGGCTGGAAATCAGGTAAATTGTTGAAGAGACTAATCTGCGTTGAGGCCTGAGGCTCGTCAACGTCGTGCTGAAATGGATGCTGCTTCACAAAGCACAAACACAAACTAGTGCAGACCCAGTTCATTTGAAGCCCTCAGAGGGATGCCTACATTAGATTGTGTGTTTGTGGAATAATCCCAGTCGCTCCTGCTGCTGCGTCCAGTAATTTCCCATTTCGATTATCGGATAATGAATCTCCGTTCGTCTGCTTCGAGGGCTCTTGATTAGCCGCACACTGCTTAAGATCTCACCTCAAATCGAATCGTCTTCTCCCAAATGAATGTGAAAAACTGTCAACAAGCATGCATCAGATGAGCTCATGATGCTAACTGAATCCCAGACGTCCACTACCTGCAGCGTTCTTTGGCCGACAGGACGGTCTGCTGTTGGCGTCCAAGAGAATCACTGCTGACATTTTATTCATGGCATGGTCACAGCACATCATAGGCGATTATAGAATTGGTTTACTGATGAGTACTGTGTGAAACATTAATGTTGTATTCTCTTTATAATGTCCTACCTACGGCGGTCATGAAGATAAACCACTAAAATACAAGGTTTTTTTTCCTAAACTGGACCCCTAAAAACCAAACAGCCACTGGAACACATGTTCCTTTACTGATGTAAAATGACTCCTGACCCTTTTAATTCTGATAATACTTTCAATACATGTAATTAAATGGTGTAAAATACAATTATTGGAGTTGGACCAATGGCAAAAGATGGACACACTGGGTTTATATGAAAAAAATCAATAAAATGAACAAAAAAGACAATATACTAAAAAATGAACATCCAAATATTTACTAAAATTAACTTAAACCCAAACATATATCCATAACAAGTGGAGTTTGGTACAACAAACCTCACTCCCTGTACACAGTTTATTTTTGTGTTTATATACTGTATATGTATATATATATATACATATACTGTATACATACATATATATATATATATATATATATATATATATATATATATAAGTGAAGAAAGGTAAAATCAACAATTATGAATGGGCACAAAAGTAGGGGTGTGTCTTTGTGGGTAAAACTCTTCTCCTTGTGTGTTTCTCTGAGCTTTATAATAACAACAGCAGATGGAAAAGGTGTATTTACCACAATAATCCCGTCCCATATTTATCACTGTCACTGTTTAAGTCAAAAAGTGGAAAGAGATTAAAGCCAATAGTTAGAAAGTGCAGGGGATTAAAAACACACCAGCACATTTTCATCGTCAGTCTAATCACCGCTAAAGGTTTTACACATACTCAATATCTCTGTAACACCATGACCTTTACTCTCTAAAATTAGATCAACTACTGCATCATTATTCAGTGTAACAGTGTAATGTGCAGCCAGTGGAGGTGCACACAGATATAAGTTGCTTTTTCATTGTGCAAACATAATGTACACAGAAAAAATCACTTAATGGGAAAAAGAGCCTCATTTTATTGATTAAAAACTGTGTTTTTTCAATAATATTGCACATAACTTTTATGGAAATACCATATTTATCAATACCCACTGCCTGTTAGGGCGGCAGGATTATGGAAAAATTTTAATTTTGGATTATCTATCCATTTGGATTATTATTTGGATCAAAATTGAAATCATGATTATTAGTCACTATTATTTAACAATAATTAAAAAACGGAACTTTATTGCACTATTTAAAAAATAATAATTTTCAGTGCAGAATGTATATAATTTAACATCACAAACTGAATAATTTGATGTTATATTATGTTAATATTATAATAATATATCCAGTATTGGTTAAGTTATAGCGTGATATGTCTATGTTTGACACTCTCTGAGTTTGATATTAATACATTTAATTTTGTATCCTACTGCTAATTTTCATATTCATTATTTTTAAAGATATGCTATGGACAGATCACAAAGCTTCCACTTTATAACCTACACTACAATGATAAAGAGTTTGTGCATTGGAATGACTGATGCAGGATGGGGTATTTTTGGGCATACCTTGCTCCCAACTGGACCAGCGGGGTCTTAGCTCCTGTTGATAATTTGGACGATTGAATGAGTTTTGGAACAGCCTTGCTGTCACTTTATGTATCCTGTTGTTCTTCAGTCCGAGCTCATAATAAAGAGCCTTTTGTAAACCTATTGAGTCCGCATTTCGGTCCAGTGCACTACACTGTGTGACAATTTGACTGGAATACTGTCCCGCATTTCAAAACCGCATTTCCAAAAGTGGGACAACCGCATTTTTGATTGAACAAACAAATATAGACAATATTTATACCCAAAAACACATTATAAACAGAAACTGATTAAACATATCAGGGTACATTAATTTTTTTAATCCGGTTAATACCCTTAAAGGTGTCAT
>CM035798.1:53813361-53835861 GCA_020466265.1 Siphamia tubifer | reverse complement strand
TAAGGCATACAGTATTGAGCTCCGGAGGTCACGTGACTTTGTTGTTAGGACGCCATGTTGGCAGTAACCATGACGACCGAGGCTACCGAACCTATTTCTTTTGCCGCTGATATTGTGGTAGGAATCGTGTTACCAACTCACACAGCCATTGGTCAATTCGTGGTAGGTGTAGTTCGGTACCGCGGCTCCACTGTAAACATGGCATTAAACATGGCGAGCACTTTAGTACCATTAGAGTGCACATCTGATTTATATGCAGAGATTGGACAGATAAATAAAACTAAAACATGTACAGTTTGAGAATAAAATGATGAAAGTGCTGAAAATGTCTGTGATGCTTCTGGCCCTGCCAAGGCATCAGGAGTTATAGATGGTGGGTGGGGGGTGGGGGGTTGTTGGAATGGTGGATAGATCTATGCTAGCAGTGTTATCTCTATTCATTCCATGTATGGGTCTAGTGGTGCATCATAGTCAGAGGAGGCGGGGCTAAAAGGTTGTCTTTCAAATCCTCTGTATGCAATAGGACGGTACTACAACCAATCAGTGTAATCTTTAGGATGACGTAGTTAGAGCGCCTGAAAGTTGACGGAGGAGTCTGGAGAAAGTTCGGAATGACTAAACAAAATGGTGGATTATGGAGCTGAACGACTGTTGTCGCTTCTGTAAAAAGAATTTAAAGATTGTTGACATTTTCTCAGATTCTTCACTCACCGTTGTTGTTTTTTCCAGTTGTTTCTCTCTGAACCGTCGTGTCACTTTGTTAGGCCCGCCCTCTGACTCTATACTTCACCGTGATTGGACGACCAGTTTCAGGGAAATCTAGACAAAAGTTACATTGAGTGAAACTAGACTACTACGATAGAACATTAGGTTTGCTGCTTCTGGGGGGGGGGCTAGTGTGGCTGGGCTAGGGTAGTTCTGTATCCAGACCATTGAACTAGAGCCTGATCAACCTCAAACATCTAACTGCACTGCAAGAAATTTAAATATTTCAATCAATCAAACTTTATTTATAAAGCACTTTTCGTACACGGTGCATGTAGGTGCAATTTCCTGCATTCTAATCAATTTTAGGGCAAATCCCATCTGATTCACAGCCCACTGACCTTTTTTTCTTTTATGTAAACAATGGCAAGGTTGAGAGAAAATGTTTTTGTGTGTACAGTATGTTCAGTGTGTAATTGCTTTCAGTATTTGTGCTGCAGTGATTTGTTAAAGTTTCCTGCAGGTGTGACTTTGCTGTTTGCTCATTGGTCCCTAAAACTCCTTACAGTACATAGCGGTATGTATTCATTCATTCCAGTGACACTTTAATAGCTGGTGTTGGTAATATGGGACAAATTGCGTTGCATTTCAGCTCAACACGGAACCCGCACTTTTGTTTGTAAATACATCTATTTTGGTAAGATTCTGTATTTTAAGGGAAGGCTGGCAACCCTAATAATAAGATCTAGAAATTCTATGAAAATGCAACCAGTGGCTAACATATTTATTTAGTCTGAATTAAAACCATGAATAACACACCATAGAATTTCCAACACAGCTTCACTTTTGTAATAATACCCCAGTTGTTCACGTCTATCACCGTACCTTCTCTTCCAGAACCTGCCAATGTGAACCATCAGTGGACAAGTGTAAACCTGGACCATTTCATACCATGGAACAAACATCTATATGATGTAAGGAACTGTACAAATTGTATTTTGTCAAATAAGAGTGAAGGTTTGTTAAACCCAAAATGGCGTAAAGAGAAACAAACTTTATTTTAATTTGTTTTAATTACAAGAATATAAATAAGGTACTGTGTATTGTTAATATTTTATATCTGCATGAACCTCTGCGGTATGAATCCAGTGTATTAGTAACTGAGCATGTGGGTAAGTGTCCTTTATTTTTCAGACATTACAGTTTGGGATCATTACTCTGTGCCCTTCACCTAAACACCCACACTGCCACAACATCAACTCATCTGTTCAACGCCTGGCTCCTGGGTTTCATCTACAGCAAAGACATCATCTCACGCCAAGTGCAGAACCTTCTCAACCAGGGTGTAGAAGAAGAAGAAGAAGAATCTTTGTCAATAGGTTTTTTCACACGTGTTAACATCCTCTACACACACTGACATGTGACCTCTGCTTTTAACCCATCACTAGAGACTAGGGGCAGTGGGCTGCCATATGAGGCACCTGAGGAGCAAATAAAGGGGGGGTGGGGTGTTAGTGCTTTGCTCAAGGGCACATCAGCCAACAAATCTCTGCCATGAGATGGGATATGAACCGCTGACCCTTCAGTCAATGAACCCACTGAGCCACGGTCACCATGTACAGGTCCAGTGCTGTGTTCCAATATCTGTACTTGACGCCGTTCTTGCACTGTCTTTGGGTACGGAGGGCGTCCCATTTCTAATCACCGTGAAGTTAGGTGTACTGTAAGTACCCGGATGACAGTAAGTGTGGCAGGTTGAATCAGATCCAGTATTGGAATTGGAACAGCACTTACCTGCTGAAAAATGTACACTTAGTAAGTACAGAAAGTATACTGTGTGTAATTGTACTCGTGGAACAAAGCACCTGTCTGTCGACCAGCTTTGACCTCTGACCTCTGTCGACAGCACTTCCTTGTTGATGTTTATGTCGCTCTACGTCCAGACTGAGTTTGTGCTTTGAAAATGTCTGGAAAAAAAAGTGGTTTCCGGCACAACACGCCTTGACCCCCCCCCCCCCGCACATGTTTTACCTCTATCTCTCTATCTCTTATCATTGCAAAAACACATTTTTGGTGATTGTGACCGACCTTTGAGTTACATTCACCAAAATGTACTGACATCTATTCTGGACCACCTCACACCTTTCCTGAACATTTCATGGAATTTGCACCAGTATGTTTTATGTAAACGTCCTTAAAACCAGACCCACAAACCAATTCAATAACAATACCCCTCTCCCGTTAGGGGGGTGGGGTAATAAATGTTAGTAGATGAGTGTGTAGATTTGACATTTTTATGAAAAAAAAAAAGAATTACAAAAGCACTTTGAGAGTGCAAACCTCTGCCAAGGCAGACCCCCCCCCCCCTTCGAATGAAGAGAGGACCACCAAGGAAGTATTACATTTGAGTTTGTCTGTCTGTCTGCCTGTCTGTGTCTCTGTCAGCAGGACACTTTTGAATAGACTTTTAAATTTTCAGGATGTGTTGGGAGTGTCACAAGGAACAAATGATTAGATCTTGGTGGTGATCTGGAAGAGATCATTTTCAATTTTTATATTGTGGTAAAAGGAGAATAAATTTCAATAACCTTTGATGGAAGATCACCAAATTCACACCACATGCCTCTCATGAAAGCATTGCTCAAGGTCAATGTCTCTGTCTTCCCCCCGCCTCTCTCTCTCTTCTGTTTCTTTGTGTCTCTTTCTCTCTCTCTGTCTCTCTCTCTCCTCTCTTCCCTCTCTCTCTCCTCTCCTGCTCTCTCTCTCTTTTCTCTCTCCTCTCTCTTCTCTGTGTCTCTTTCTGTCTTCTGTCTCTCATCTCTTCTTTCTCCTCTCCGTGTCTCTCTTCTTTCTCCTCTCTCTCTGTGTCTCTCTCTCTCTCCTCTCTCTCTCTGTGTGTCTCTCTCTCCTCTCTCTCTGTCTCTCTTCTTTCTCCTCCCTCTCTGTGTCCTCCCCCCCCCCCCCCCCCCCCAGACGTCCAACAGGCCTGTCCAGGTGGATCAGTCTGTAGAACACACTTATACTAACCTGCTCTGTCAAGACTCTGCTGTAACGCTCATGCTTGCTCGCGTGCTTATTGGTGTTGGTGTGCGTCGGCCTCCCCGCCCGACCCCCCGCCTGACCCCCGGCCTCCCCTCCTGTCTGCCTGTAGGTGGCCCCGCACCGCCAGGGTTTAATCAGCCTTAAAGGACGGGGGCGGGGGGGACGTGGAGCAGTGAGACGAGTTTACATCAGGAGTTTACAGTCAGGAGGTACTGTGTGGTTATGTGCTGCATTCAGGTGCAATTTGAAAAGTGAAGATTCAATGAAAATATTATTATTATTATTATTATTAATAATCCCTCGACCAAGGACGTTATGTTGTTGTGTGTTGGTTTGTTTGTGTACAACAAACAAAACTCGGAAAGTAATGGGTGGATTTAAAGACATTTTCAGGGTATGGTGGTAATGAAGGGTCTGCCTTGATGACAATCTTTAAACTCTTTTTACAGAAGCGACAACAGTCGTTCAGCTCCATAATCCACCATTTTGTTTAATCATTCCTAACTTTCTCCTGAATCCTCCGGGAATTTTCCGGTGCTCTAACTACGTCATCCTAAAGATTACACTGATTGGTTGTAGTACCGTCCTATTGCATAAAGAGGATTTGAAAGACAACCTTTTAGCCCCGCCTCCTCTGACTATGAAGCACCACTAGACCCATACATGGAATGAATAGGGATAGCACTGCTAGGCTAACACATATCATATTATATGTATAAATGGACTCATTTTAGAGTTTGACAATATTTATTTTATGGTCAACTACAACCACAGACACACATTTCCCAAATATACACGCATTAATTTCTTGTGAATACATTGAATTTTGTCCCAAAAATCGCTCCATAGTTGGGGTTTGATGTGCATGTAAATGTCCTGACTGAAGTCCACCAGCACAAACAAATCTGATTTCAACCCAAAATTCAAATTCTGCCTGAAGACATGTTTTGTGAACGTAGCGTATAAGTGACAGACGATGGAGGGTTAAATGTCCTCCTGAGTTAAACAAAATGGACAGATAGCCCCGCCCCCCAGGCCAACGTCCAACTAAAATAGCTGCACTAGGCCCTAAGGGGGCATCACCGGAGCCACTGAGAGGAATGGAAAGGTGAGGAGGGAGTGTGAGGTGGGGGGTGAGGCGAGGGGTGAGGCGAGGGGTGAGGGGGGGGGGGGCTGAGGGGGGGGCTGAGGCGCTCCAGGCGTCAGACGTCAGGTGGAAGACAGAGGCTGAAGCATGAACTCACACAGTCCAGTCCATCCCACCTTTGTATTAAAACACAGTGGTGTGGTTCCCGGGGGGGGGGGGCGATCAGTGGAAAAGCCTCATATGTTTGGACGTTTGGTTCATGAAAACAAAACATAAAGAGCCTTTATTTTCCACCACTGTATCTCTAGCTGTGTTTTTACAAAACAATAGTGATATTTCAAACATGTTGATAAAACATTAATGTTTGGAACATGTTTCCATTGACGGTTGTTTTAGGCAGGAGTGTCGTAAGTCTCTTGAAATAACCTCCTGCAAGATTTCACTGCTCCTTTGTCTTACAGTCTCACTTTGGTACTTACGGTTGCCCCCCCCCTCATTTTGTTAACTTTTTCACTCACTTTTATTCATGGCTCTATGTATATGTGCTTTTAATGCAGAGGCGTTCATAGCTTTTCTTTCATCACTACTGGACGTTAAAGTGACTGTTCTTCTAAAAGCTTTGGAAAATGTCCCTCTGCTGACAAAACTAAAATATATATGAGACTGGAACAGGCTGTTTTAATGAGGGATCTCCCTCTGAACAGAGGTGGAAGTAACTTAGTACAAGTACTTCCTTTACTGGACTTACGGTACTAAGTACAGTTTTTAGGTATGTGTACTTGAGTACTTACTTTTCTGGAAACGTTTTACTTTATACTCTTTACGTTTATATAAATATATGTACTTTATACTCTTTACTTTTATATAAATATCTGTACTTTATACTCTTTACATTTATATAAATATATAATTTCCATACCATTTTGGAAGATTCTTTTGTATTCAGAGACAAAAACAAATGACGTAAATGTTTTTTGTAACTTAGATTATTTATCTGGGTCTTTTGTAAGTTGAGGTAAGACTGTACTTCAGTAAAACAGTTGAATCAGTACTTGTACTGTTACCAGAGTATTTTTTCACATCAGTAGCTGTACTTGTACTGCAGTACTTTGACCACCTGTGTGAATGTGCAGACTGTCAGTGGTGACAGTTGAAGGTACCTGTCAAACATGTTAAACTGTGTGAACATGCAGCAGCAGGGAGGCACATGTTTCCTCCGCTGACACCTGTCGTACATCCCATCGATTTCTGCTTCTCACCTCACTCTGAAAACCACAAAAATAGGATGTGAAGGCTTTACTGTCAGCTTTTCTGCTGCGTAAGTGTCAAACATAAGGCCCGGGGGCCAGGGCCGGACTGGAACAGGATTTCAGGCCGGGATTATCCTGCAGCATCCAGGCCAAGTCCAGCACCGTGTGTGTGTGTGTGTGGGGGGGGGTTTAATTTCCTTACCAGTTAGACCAGTTAAACCAGTAAGACCAGTTAAACCACTTAGACCAGTCAAACCAGTTAGACCAGTCAGACCACTAAGACTTGTTAAACCATTTAGACCAGTCAAACCAGTTAGACCAGTCAAACCAGTTAGACCAGTTAAACCAGTTAGACCAGTCAAACCAGTTAGACTCGTTAAACCAGTTAGACCAGTCAAACCAGTTAGACCAGTCAAACCAGTTAGACTCGTTAAACCAGTTAGACCAGTTAAACCAGTTAGACCACTTAAACCAGTTAGACCAGTCAAACCAGCTAGACCAGTTAGACCAGTCAAACCAGTCAAACCAGTTATACTAGTTAAATCAGTTAGATCAGTTAAACCAGTTAGACCATGGTTTATAGGCATGCTAATGGGGGGGCAGACCAGGCAGGCCACCGGGAAAAGTCCCGGTCGTCCCGTGTGCCAGTCCGGGCCTGCCGGGGGCCAAAACCGGCCCCCCTCAGGGTCCGGTGTGACCAATTGGGATGAGTTGGTTAAAATGTAAAATGGCATCTGAAGATATGAATTATTTTAGTTTAGCTTCCACACGACAGCTGCACAATATACTGTCTGAGCATCGACACTGGAACGTACGTGTGCGTAATAGTCCCACCACAGGTCCTGCGATTATTTTTATTACATAATTTTTACTATTTTTTTTTACTCATACTCCTCGTCTCCCACTTCATCCTGGAGCGGGTCGTGGGTTCAGCAGAGCAGCCCAGACCACAGACAGCTCCTCCAGGGGAATCCTGAGGCGTTCCCAGGGCAGCCCCCGAGGTCTCCACCCAGATGGACATGCCCGGAACACCTTCCACTGGAGGCATAAGGGGGCATCCTCACAACGTACTATTTTTTATTTGTCTTTTTTATTTATTTATTTCATTTATATATAATTATTTTTATTTTATTTAAAATTTGAAATGTATTTTTATTCATGTTTTATTTATCACTTATTTATTTGTTTAACATTTTTATTCATTTATATTTTATTTTCAATTTTCTGTCTTTTTTATTTATTTATTCATTCATCATTTTTATTTTACTTCTATTTTTTATGTATTTTTCAGGATTAATTGTATTTAATTATCAGCTACAAGACGTATGACACTGAAACATATGTTCAGTGTCGACCACTAATCTGTTTGACCGTTTGTTGGTACCACACAGCTGTTTTATTTATATATATATATATATATATATATATACACAGATATCACAAGGTTAATAAAGCTTCGAACTATTAAATAGTCTGTGTTAGTTAAAGTGTCTGTAGCAGATGTATGCAGACCATAGGGAATTATTGGAAAGTGAATAATTGTATTTAAAAAAAGCCTAATATTCTTCCTTTAATGTCGTACTCCACGGCCGTCTGAACCTTTTATCGTATTCTTTCCATTACGCTCTTGCAGTTTTAACTTTAATCCCAGTTTATTCTCGTCCTCCCTCTGAACACATGGTCTATTTTTTTTCAGAGCTTCACTATGAAGTCGTTATTTCTGTAATTTTTTTACCAACATGTGACACTGCTTTAGTGATGATGAGCCTCATTAAATAAATGACTTTGACAATCGGCCAAAAACAGACACACAATAGCATTATGAAGAAGAAAAAAATCCAGTCTCACACTTGTTTGACCTTTTATTCCAGGCTTCATTTGCATAATAATTAGTTGGAAAAAAGGTCATTTGGAGTTTGAGTCTGACACTTTACTGTACACGGTCTGTTTGATATTCGTAAATATTTTATTAATCCGACTACATACTGACGTATTCAGTCAGTTATAGTTGTTTGATTAAACCATTTTACACAGTGATTAGTGTTGAACATAAACCTGTCAGATGTTTTGACTCAGTGATTTTCAAATTAAATGTTCTTTAAATACTGAAGAACAGGCGTCTGCGTCTCAGGCTACGTTTACTGTATATGCTGACGATGAAAACACAAGACGTTAAAGTGACGTCAGTTCATTGTTTTTTTTAGAAGAGTGTTTTCAGGAGGAAATGTTTTGGATGAAGATACAACAGTAGGTGAAGTTTGATTGGATAGTCCTGCCACGCCCACATAACTGTACTGTGGGATGAGTCTGATGTGTGGGCTGAGGTGAAGTGGGCGGGCGCCTGCGGTCACCTGCGGTCACCCACGGTTGTGGGTCAGTGAAAAATATTTTTTTAGATATTCAGGTTGTGGTCATTCTGGTCATTTGTCGTTTCAGATAAACAAGTATTTTTTTAAAGGTTTGAAGATGTGTTGACTTTTTTATTATTTTTTCATTTCTAATTTTTTCATTTAGTTTTAAGTATTATTTTATTTTTTAATCGTTGATTTTTTTTATTAAGTTTTAAAATATATATATATATATTATTTTATTTGTTTATTTTAAAATTTTTTTTGTATATATTTTTTTTAATTTTTTTTTTTTTTTTTTTTTACATTTAAAATAAAAGATGTTTACAGTCACTCACGAGACATGGAAATATGTGTGTGAGTGTGTGTGTATATTCCTATCTTTATGGGGACATTGATATGTTTACGCAGTCACACCATGGGGATCTCTGACAATATGGGGACCAAAATTCAGGTCCACACAAGGGTTAAATAAATAAAGGTCCCCACTAGTAAAATAGAAGGTGGCCCTATAAATACATATATAAATAAATATATGTATAAAATTGTTTTTCTGGAAGTCCCCCTAAAACATGAGAGAAACAAGTGCAAAGATGAATATATAAAAATATATATAAAATAAATATAAGTATTTTTAAATTATTTAATGTATTGATATATATTTTTTTCTTTTTAATTGAATTTTCACATTTTTATCATTTTTTATTATTTTTTTTATTTTATTAAACAAATAGAAGACAGAAAATAAGAACACTCACTACCCAATGTCTACTTGATTACAAACCTGGTCCTCATGAGACATGTAAACGAGCGTGTGTGTGTGTGTGTGTGTGTGCATGTGTATGTGTGCATGCGTGTGCGTGTGCGTGCGTGCGTGTGTGTGTGTGCATGTGCATGTGCATGCGCGTGTGTGTGTGCATGTGCATGTGCATGCGCGTGTGTGTGTGTGTGTGCGTGTGTGTGTGTGTGTGCATGCGCGTGTGCGTGTGCGTGTGTGTAAATCTCCACAGTACCAAAGCTCAGACTGACCACAACTGTGCTGGATGTGGGAGTTTTTACTGAACTTAATTTCAGTTAATGGAGTCAAAACGACAGAAAAACAACTTAGTCGATATTTATGATGACGCACGACTGTTGAAACTCCCACGGTGCCACACAATTACCCAGCAGCCCCTGCAACCATGCGCTGGAAGTGACAGAATTCTAGCAGTTTCAGTTTGTGATGGAAGTGTGTGTGTGTGTGTGTGGGGGGGTGTTAATGGTTAATGTCTGATGTTTAGTTCTGTGGGTGAATTCAATACGACTCTAACCCAGGAGTGTCCAAATCCAGTCCTGGAGGGCCGGTGTCTGACATGTTTTAGATGTTTCCTTCTTCCACTTGATTCAGTTTAACCCTTTAACTCCTGAAACTTTAGCAGTTCCACAGTAAAAAGAATTAAAAATAAGCAACAAAATGAATGAATAATAATCTTAACATGAAGAAAGTAAGACACAAACGGAGCAAAATTAAAGAAAAAAGAATAAAATAAAAAGTAAAAATGTAGAAAAATAAACAAAAACATTGTGTCTTACTTTGTTCATGTTACTAATTATTTTGTCAGTTTATTTTTCATTTTTGTTCATTTTAT
Source organism: Siphamia tubifer (assembly GCA_020466265.1). Classification (NCBI taxonomy): domain Eukaryota; kingdom Metazoa; phylum Chordata; class Actinopteri; order Kurtiformes; family Apogonidae; genus Siphamia; species Siphamia tubifer. The sequence goes on along the minus strand of CM035798.1, from coordinate 53,825,801 downwards.
TGATGACTTTAGCTACTTTTGTTCATTTTGTTGCTTATTTTTAATTCTTTTTACTGTGGAACTGCTAAAGTTTCAGGAGTTAAAGGGTTAAACTGAATCAAGTGGAAGAAGGAAACATCTAAAACATGTCCGACACCGGCCCTCCAGGACTGGATTTGGACACTCCTGGTCTAACCCATAAAGACTCAAATGGCCAGTGACCAAAAGCATCGACTGATTAGAACCATTGAACCTTTTATGTGAACATTTGAACCTCAGTGTGTTCTGGGACACAATTCAATTCAATTTTATTAATAAAGCCCTAAATCACAACAAAGTCGTCTCAGAGGGCTTTACAAAAACACAATCAACTACAGAAATACAAGAAAAGTACCAGGCATCCCCTGTCCTTAGACCCTCCTTCTCGGCAAGAAAAAACTTCCAAACCCAGTGGGAAAAAGAAGAAATCTTGAGGAGAACCACATTGAAGGACAGATCCACTCCCATGGACGGACAGACTATAGATGAACGTCCATTTATAAATGCAGGAAGGGGGGCTGGTCCAGACAGGCAGGGGAGGGGGTCCGGGGTCACAGGTCGGCACAGGCGAGATACTGCAGATCCTGTCGTCCATGGCTCCCACACAGACACTGTCAGGAGAGCCACCACTCCCCCCGGGGGGGGGGGGGGCACACACACCAGGTGACTAGTCATGAACAGACTTGGTATGAAAGTTAGGTTATAAAAATGACAGAAACAGGTGTGAGGGAGAGAAAGAGAAGAAAGAACTCAGTGTCTGTACTTCCCCCAGCATTCTAACTCCTAGGGCAGCCTAGACTGAACTGTGACTCATACATCATGTATACATGATATATGAGTCACATAATTTTTAACTAACCTGACCATAGGCTTTCTCAAACAGGAATGTTTTAAGCCTAATTTTAAATGTAGAGACTGTTTTGGCATCTTTAATATTAAAGGGAAGATGATTCCATAAGACAGGGGCCTGATAACTAAAGGCTCTAGCTCCTACTGTACTTTTAGAAACCCTAGGAACTTTCAATAAACCTGCATTCTGAGAACGAAGGGTTCTATTGGGTTGGTACGGAACCAGATCATCTTTAAGATAAGAGGGGCCCATACCATTAACCCCTGACCTCTGACCCCTAACCCATACCATTAATGGTTTTATATGTAAGGAGGAGGACAAAAGGAGGACAAAACTGTCCAACTGTTTGATGGTCAAAACATACCAATTAAATTCTATTCTATTATTTATTTGAATATAAAGTTGCTCCTTATTTAGGATAATCCCTTCTGGTCCAAATAAAGCAAAAACAAACGTAAACAGTAAAAACGTGGCTTATTTAGGAATATTTGTCTGAATCCACTTTATCCTCACTAGGGTCACAGGGGTCACTGGGTTATAACTCCAGAACAGAGGGTCACAGAACTTTCAGATTGGTACCAAATGATGCGCAATGAAGATTTATACAATTCTCATACTTGGTGTTATCACCTATGACCAATAGTTTTTCAGATCTGTGGAGGTCAAAGGTGACATGTGTCCAAATTAACTAGTGTAACACTGTGTCAAACATAGACATATCACACTATAACTTAATCAATACTGGATATATTATCATAATATTACACACACGGACACATATATACTACATATAATGAAATGACCAATATTGCAAAAGGTCAAAGGTCAAGGTTGCATCTAGCAGAAAGGTCAAAATCATACTTTTGGCTCTAATTCAAGAACATGTCATAGAAAGTTGAGATTGGCACAAAACAGGAGCGAGATTAGATTGTATTAATACTGGTCGTATTACAGGTGTGTGTGTGTGTGTGTGTGTCTCTATGTAAATTAAATGAATGCCAGTGCATTTCTAGAGATGTCATAATCCTGAAATAAGGGTCTGAATATAGAAACTGATTTATTTAAAGTTAAATAAAAATCAATAAATCTATAGTCTTTATATGGATGCAGTGTATTTCCACATACTTCCTCCCTTTATATAATAATAATAATAATAATAATTATAATAATGGGTTGGATTCATATAGCACTTTTTTGTATATATATATATATATATATATATATATATATATATATATATATATATATTTCCTGACAACCCACTGAGGTACTTGTGATGTGGACCACGTAACCCACGTGTCCGTCCCACCTGATGTTTTATCTGTCGGTGGCTGGTTATTATTGTCCTCATTAGACACGAGGACACATATCTATGACAGAGTATGTTGAAGGTAAAGGATGCTCTCCAACCTTCACCTGCTGCTGCTGCTGCTCCTCCATCTGCTCTCTGCTTCTGTGGAAAGTCTGCTCTTCTCTTCCAATCGGCTGTAAAACATTCTGTTGACAGGCTAATAAACGCCTGTTCACTAACGGAAGGTCATCAGCAGGGCCGTCACAGTCGGCTCAGGGTTCAGGGTCAGAGTATCTGGAGGTGATTAGAGGGGTTTGGTTTCCAACAAATAAAAGAGTTACTTGTAGTTAATTGAATTTTGTTTTAAAAAAGACAAATATAATGTAATTCCAAGCAGAGGTGGGAAATAACTCTGTAAAAGTTAAATAGATATAAATAGAATAAAAGTTAAGTCGATTTTTAGGTATCTGTACTCCCTACATTTTAGTATAAATATCTGTACTTTATACTTTTTACATTCTCAGAATAGACTCATTACTTTTTCAAACTAAACAGAAAAAATAACTATAATAACTCTCTCTCTGTCTCTCTGTCTTTCTCTCGCTCTCTCTTTCTCTCTCTTTCTCTCTGTCCGTCTGTCTGTCTCTGTCTCTCTCTGTCTCTCTCGCTCTCACTCTCTTTCTCTCTGTCTGTCTGTCTGTCTCTCTGTCTGTCTCTCTCTCTCTCTCTCGCTCTCTCTTTCTCTCTGTCTGTCTGTCTGTCTCTCTCTCTCTCTCTGCAAACATGCTCAAATTCACAAAAAATACAATAACACAAAAAAATGATGAAAAATCCAAAACATAATTAAAAATTCTTTCAAAATACTTGAAAAAAAATATCTGGAACACATGTAAAATATAAATATATATGTACTTAACAAGTTTCAACACTATTGTAAACTGTTGCTTTTAATTGTGTTAAAACAGGTTAATAATGATGATGGATTCATGTGTGTTAGTTTTGACAGGACTAGTTATTTTACTGGTCTGACCCAGTTCAGATCAAATCAGGCTGAATGTGGCCCCTGAAGGAAAATGAGTCTGAGACCCCTGATCTAAAGGATTTAGGAATCTGTTCATTGTACTTTAACAAATACGCCCCCCCCCTAAATGGAATCTTACTTCGGGCCCCCACCAAGTTCTAAACGGCCCTGTGAGTCCTGTTTGTGGATGCGCTCATCAACTCATTGGATTTTCTTTTGTTCCAATAAGAACAAGCAGCCTTTCTCTAAATAATAGACATTAATCACTTGGTGTTGGCGGCTGCAGAAGGAAATGAATATAGTTAGAGTAATTACAACACTCATACACATATTACATTTTATTGTTAAACCCAAAGCCATGAGATAAATCACAACTTATGAAACTGATGTGAAGCCACTGGTGTTCACAATACGGCCCCGGAAATGAGTTCCACCCATCTTCAGAGGAGCCTCCAGAAATGGCTGCTGCTGCTGCTGATGAGGATGGTAAATGGTAAATGTTCTGCATTTATATAGTTCTTTTCCACCTTCATGGTGCTCAAAGCGCTTTACATTAGCCTCTCATTCACCCATTCACACACACACTCATACACCAGTAGGTTTCTAAGGTCTAAGGTCAGTCCTACTGGGGGCCTAAGCCAGGGTTCAGTGTCTTGCCCAAGGACACTTCGACATGTGGACAGCCAGAGCTGGGACGCGAACCGCCAACCTCTCGGTCATTGGGCGACCCACTCTATCAACTGAACCACAGCCGCCCTGATGATGATGATGATGTTGATGTTGATGTTGGTGGGGACATAATTTGACCACTTCCTCATGAGAGGAACAGTAAATAAATAAATATGAATCAATTATTAAATAAGAACACTGTTAAAAGAATTAAAATAATGTCTTTTTGTTTTTGTCAAAAAAACCTAAGAGACATTTTAGGAATTTTTTAAAATTATTTCTTCAGCCACATTTTGTTTGGTTTTTATTGGTCATCTATAACTGCATTATATATTTAATTATAGTTATCATCACAAAACCCACATTTACGTTTAGTTTCGTCTTGTTTTTGTCACATGATGAAGGTTCGTTGATGACAATATTTAGTCACTATAAGGTGAACTGTCAATGAATGGATTATTTTTTAGATTCTTCATATATAAGGTGAACTGGATGATAAAGAGCATTAAGTGAAGTCACAATCATTAGATCAAAAGTCAAGATTATTAGATAAAAAGTGAAAATCATGAGATAAGTCTAAATTCCCAGTCACTAAACACAACCAGAATTAATCCATATATAAGGTGCACTGTGATTTTTGGTGGAAATTAAAGTCTTTTCAGTGTCACCTTATAGTCCAGAAAATACAGTAACCTTTTATTTCCCAAATGTCATGTCATTACCTATTCAGAATTTGGTATGGACATTTTAGAAACATCCAAATCTTGGTATGGACACGTTCATCGCGTCCATACACAATTTAACTCCCATGAATGACACCAATTAATTGGAGGGCCCAATTAATTTGAAATAAAGACCACAAAAATAAAAAAAAAAGATAGAAAAAGTTTTTCATGGGCCCCTGTTCTTACTCGAGCAGTGGGTAGTCAGTCCCCCACCCCCACCCCACCCCCAGCATGGACGACTGGTTGTGCATCATCTTTTAGCTGTATGTTGTATGTGAATAATGCTAAGACACCAAACCCTTTAAAGACACTTGAGTCCTGGTTTACTGTTTCATTCACACTGGCTCTGCTGACACTATACACTCTCTTGACAAGACCCAGTTTTTCACAGGCTTTGTGTCCTGACAGTGAGTCATCTAGGGTGACCACCTACTCATGAGCCCAAGGGGGAACATGGGGTATGTTTTTGAGGGACAATGTGGGACGCCTCCCCTGCCACTGGCATACTCACAGATAGTGGAAAACACTATATAACACATACACCTGACAGGGTGGATCAATTAGCCTAGGATCTAGTCTGTCACCAGTGGCCGCAAATGGTATTTGCTACGGGGAGACAGACTAGACAGGCTAGGATCTGAAAATCCCAACTGGGTCGGACCAATCAAATCGCGAGGGGCGGGATTGGAGCCCGCCCTGCCTCATGACGACACAAATACGACACGTAATGTTGTAGTCGCAGAGACGTAGCAGCTAGCACACCAAAGAGAAGAAGAAGGCGTAGCTGCTAGCTAGCACACATTGCCGTAACACCAGTTGCTAGCTGCTAGACAACATGGCTCATCACCAGGAACAACCATTCGAGCTGGCTTTGGCAGCAACGCTAGGTGATTTAAAATTACAGTTTTCCCTGCGAGAGGAGCAGAAAACGGCACTTAAGCTGTTTTTGGAAAAAAGGGACGTTGTCGGAGTTTTGCCCACCGGGTATGGCAAAAGTTTGATTTATCAGCTGGCTCCGCTAGTGGGACGACGCATGGGTCTGCACAACCCGCTGGTGATCGTTGTGTCCTCTGATTGGTTACTGACTGGTTACCCATCCAATAGCGTGGCGTTGCGTGAAGAGAAAACTTGACAGACAGCGGTTATCCTGCCCACAAATTCGCCTAGACTTTCTAGACTCTCCCCGTAGCAAATGCAGTTTGCGGCCACTGGGGACAGTCTAGATCCTAGGCTATGTATCAATAATAATCTGCTGTTATTGGTGACGTATGGTCATGAACAGGACACCAAATGTCTTTTTTTATTTTATAAACATCTGTCTATAATTCAACTAATCTGTGTCTGTAGTGTGTCCCGTTTGTCAGTGGAACACCTAACACCTGCACAACTCCAACAAATAATGACGAGGGTGACTTTCCAGTGCTTTGGTCGATTACAGTGCAAAGTTTCACACCCTTACGACAAACAACAACAAACATATAAAAGTAATTTTGTTCTCTTTCTAACTTTGTTGCTCTGACCATTGTCGTACACATGGCCTAAGTCCCGCCCCCTGATTTGGCGACAGCTGCGTCGTAGTGCGTTACTAATGACAACTAACTGTAATGGTCTTACACACGGTATCTATGACAACAATACAACAGTGCTACACACCGCTAACAACTTACGCCCCCCAGGAATTTTTTGTCACAGTTGCGGCCACAGCAAGTCTGGTGGCGGCCGAGGCTTTTATTACGGCTCAATCGCACGAGTTAAACGAAGTCCGTAATTGAGTAAATTAACAGTCCGAACATTTGATTCACCTTCAACTGAACATTGCACCAATATTTACAAGTATTCAGAGAATGTCTAATCTCGTCTCTATTTTGTGTCAATCTGAAGTTTCTATGACGACCCATTCTCGATTTAGAGCCAATAATGTGATTTTGACCTTTCGGCTAAATGCGACCTTGACCTTTGACCTTTTTCAATATTGATAATTTTGTTAAATGTCTATATGCATCAGTGTGTGTAATATTATAATAATATATCCAGCATTAATGAAGTTATAGCATGATATGTCTATGTTTGACACAGTGTTACAGAAGTTAATTTGGCCACATGTCACCTTTGACCTCCAGAGATCTCAAAAAACTATTGGTTGTAGGTGAGAACAACAATTATTATTATTACTTGTATAAATGTGCATTCCACATCGTTTGGTATTAATCTGAAAGTTCTATGACCTTCTGTTCTTGAGTTATAACCCATATGTGAACTTTAATACTAGTTGTCATTACTGGACAGACGTGTGTCCGTGTTGTTTCTTCGCTGACGAAGTGATGACATCATCATGACCCATCGACTCGACTTTGACGGATAAGACGACTTGAAAAAACATGAAGTTGTTAATTGTCTGCTACGTACAAGTGTACAGTACATACATATTTAGGACCAGTACTGTATTTACATCTCGGGGGTTTCGTTTCATAATTAGAATTTTGTTTCGTATTCAGAGACAAAAATGTTTCATAACTTGGATTATTCGTTTGTTGTGTCTTTCGTAAATTGAAGTATTACTGTATTTGAAAAACAATCTTTTTAAATGTCATTACATATTCACTTTTTTTTTTTATATATATATATTGTTTATTTCGAGACACATGAAATAATAATAATAAAAAAATAAAACAAAAAAAGCAATAATAAAAAACAACAACAAAACAAAAATTGAAAAAGTAGAATGTGTTGTACAATTTCCATACAATATACTCCAATTCGGTAAAAGAAAACGGATCTCTACAGTTACATTTAAAGCATTTACAACAACAGTTTACTATTACAAGTTATATTATTTCATATTTACATTATTAAATGTACCTCGAAAAGGAGTGGGAAGAAGACAAGCTTATTAACTCCCACCCCCGCTTACGTTTGGTTCAATTAACATTGTTTTAAATCTTTCTTTAACCCGTTCTTAGTCAAACTCCTCATAAATTTAGTTCGAAGGAAACTGATGATGCAAGAACACCAGCCAAAAATGTCAAGGAAATGTCCACAAATCAGCTCAGTGTGTGTTTGAACAGAAGAGTCCAGATCGTCCACAGATGGGGGGATGCATGACCCTGGCTAAATACTCATCCATATGACACTTTTCACATGTGACCAGCAGAATCTGAGCAGCAGCTGAGGAAACACAGACAGTGGAGGTCCAACAGCTTACCAAACAGGACCAACAGGCTAAGATCTGCTGCCGTTTTGGACTTTAAATATAAAAACCCCAAAACATCCACTGACCCAAACTCTTTCATAACTTCCAAACCACTCATTCTGTCAATAAACGTCAATAATTGGTGTAAAATTCAGTTTTTATTTTTCACGGTGCTCAGATATGACCAAATTTGGACGTTCAGAGGGTCCGCTGTTACCATGGAAACACCATCACCTTCTAGAACATTGATTCACCAGTAAAACCCATGGAGTTGGATCAATGACAGTGGATGGAAACACTTTTATGTTATGTTCAGTTAATGAGATCTTTGTTGAAAAAGTCACTTTTTCTTTTTTTTTTTTAAAGATTCACATTAGCAACTGATGATTCACTTTCTGTTCCTCCTGCAATCCTTTCTACTTTACATTACATTTTTATCATTTACATTAATCTTGCACCATCCAAAACACACACACACATATACTTGTTTACATGTCTCATGAGGACCAAGTTTGTAATCATCACTTGTATCCATTGGGTAGTGTGTAAACTCTTCTTCTTTTTTTCAAATAAATATATATGTATGAAATACATTTTTAAAATTATATATATATATATATATATATATATATATATATATATATACACGTCTGTCTGTCTGTATATATATATATATATATATATATATATATATATATATATATATATACACACAATAAAAATGAAGTAATTGTGCATTAAAAACAGTCAGAACAATTAATTAAAAAGAACAAAATGGACAGAGTAAAAGAGCAGAGTGGATCAGATGGGTTGAAACAGATGGGTTTTGAGTACTAATGATGATTAATTACTTCATAAATGTTAAATGTATAGAAGAAAAATGTAGGGAACGATAACAAAATTAGAACTTAGTCTTTATGGGTTAATCATGTTGGAGAAAATGTGTTTTCATTGGAGATTAATTACCTTGAAGGGGCATCATTACACATCCATTATCCCAACATCATTCATTTATTTATTTTTACAATCACAGAGGGATTAATAAATTAATGAAATGTCATATTAAAATATTCAGGGTACCCACTGAAATGAGGATTCCCTTATGAAACAAAAATATATTTCTTCATATACTGACTATCAATATATTACTGTCTTAAATTGAATCTAAAACATATATGCATATAATAGAAGAAAAATACATTTTGTCATATTGGACAAAATATGGAGCTAAAAATACATAAAGATGTGCTGCTTTTCATATATTGACATAAATTGAATGTAAAAATATATTAGTGCAATATATGTTTTATATTTATCAATATATGATCAAATCATTAATTGCAGTATATTAGATAGTATATGCACTACTTTTCCATATATGGAAATATATTTTTGAATATAATGCATTATATTTTTATACATTGCCATATGTTTGTATTTCATAAGGATTTAAGTGTGTGATTGTGTGAATTAAAAGCTTTGCTGGTTTCATTTGTTGCTCTTAATGACCCAGGGGTGAGTAAATGCAGAGAATGCAGGGAGGGGGATCTGAGGTCAAAGGTCATTTCTCAAATGATGTTGAACTTTTGCAGCTCTTTGCAGTTTTTCCAAAATGCAGAAACATCCTCCTGTGTTTGGTTGAGTACTTAACAAGGTTTTACACTGGATTAAAGGGAAACTTATAATGACACCAGTGGAAAATAATATATAATATAAAATAATATTCATAATTCGATTTTAATCACCTGAAAATGAGTGCTGTGTAATATCTATCTATTTATTTATTTATGTATTCAACTTTAGAATAAATATATCCACATTGTTAGGGTGTTCAGGTCTGGTACATGTTCTACAGTAGTTTGTTTGTTTGTTTGTTTGTTTGTTTGTTTGTTTGTTTGTTTGTTTGTTTGTTTGTTTGTTTGTTCATCATCAGCAGCTTTACACAAAAACTACCAAAACAATTTCTGTGAAATTTTCAGTAATGGTACAAAGTGGTTCAGAGTATATTCTGTTAAATATTGGTGAATGTAGGTCAAAGGTCAAGGTCACGTTAACCAAAAATGTTTTTTCACAATAAGAGAGCAAATATGGAAAATATGTGCAAGGGGGGCGGGGCTTGTTGTGCTGGGCACCACGTGTTTGTTTGTTTGTAAGCAGCTTTACCAAAAAACAACTACTGGACCAATTTCTGTGAAACATTAAAGTTGTCATTCTGCTGAAAACCACTTTTCCACTTTTGTCCTTTTGGAATCTGATGGGTCACCCAGAGTTACCATGGTGATGGGTCACCCAGAGTTACCATGGTGATGCGTCACTCAGAGTTACCATGGTGATGGGTCACCCAGAGTTACCAACACTTGCTGTGTTTGGTAACTCTGGTGTGTCCCCTCCACTGTCTGCGTGGTGTGTCCCCTCCACTGTCTGCGTGGTGTGTCCCCTCCACTGTCTGCATGGTGTGTTCCCTCCACTGTCTGCGTGGTGTGTCCCCTCCACTGTCTGCGTGGTGTGTCCCCTCCACTGTCTGCGTGGTGTGTCCCCTCCACTGTCTGCGTGGTGTGTCCCCTCCACTGTCTGCGTGGTGTGTCCCCTCCACTGTCTGCGTGGTGTGTCCCCTCCACTGTCTGCGTGGTGTGTTCCCTCCACTGTCTGCGTGGTGTGTCCCCTCCACTGTCTGCGTGGTGTGTCCCCTCCACTGTCTGCGTGGTGTGTCCCCTCCACTGTCTGCGTGGTGTGTCCCCTCCACTGTCTGCGTGGTGTGTCCCCTCCACTGTCTGCGTGGTGTGTCCCCTCCACTGTCTGCGTGGTGTGTCCCCTCCACTGTCTGCGTGGTGTGTCCCCTCCACTGTCTGCGTGGTGTGTCCCCTCCACTGTCTGCGTGGTGTGTTCCCTCCACTGTCTGCGTGGTGTGTCCCCTCCACTGTCTGCGTGGTGTGTCCCCTCCACTGTCTGCGTGGTGTGTCCCCTCCACTGGATGGATTTACCATCATTCATAGAAAACAGAGAAAGCAGACACTCAGAAAAAGTCTGTCCACTACACATCACCAGGACATTGGCCCCACCCACGTGGGGTTAAGCCCCTCCCCCATTGCAGCAAATCTGAAGTAGCATTAGCATCTACTAGAGCAGACGGCACCACAGTAGCTGCTGCACAAACTGTAAAAAACTGTTGGCTCAAACTGGTTCATGTGTCTCTGTGGAAATAAATAAATTTTTCCTGCATGTTTTCAAAACAAGTGACGTCACCAAACCTAGCTGAATGCTACTTGGGTAAAGGTAAACACATACACAGCCAGAGGGGAGAGTTCCTTCACACATTCTGAGGTAAAATGTGTGCAAGGGGGGCAGGGTTTGTTGTGCCTGGCACCACTTGTAGTTTTTAAGTGTTAATTATGTGTGTTCTTGTCAGAAACTGTGTGTTCTGCTGCATTTCGCTCCATTTGTAACGTCCATGTTCCTGTTAAAAAAAAAAAGCAGATCTATCACATAAACAGTCGTGACTGACAGGAGCCAAACCTTCAGACACAAACCGTCCAGGAGTCGATGGATCGCCCCTGTGGTGTGATCTGCAGCAGCGGCGAGCGTAGGATGCTCATCAGACAGGCAGTTTCCGTAGCGGATCGATGACGGCGTGGCAGCTTGATCTGTTTTTACGGCCCTGCTGACCGCCGACTCCCACTGGAATAATCATCACGTCCCGGTGAAGCCTTCGCTCAAGTCAAGCGGAAATGACAGACGTGTGTGTCAGACTGTGGAGGTTTTAGAGCATCTCAAAAGTCCAACTGAAACATTTCCATTTTTATTCACCTCCAACATGTTCTTCAGTGTCAGGAGTAAAAATCCACACAACTGATGGAAATGTCAAAGTCATCTGGTCTCGTCTCGTTATCTGAACCCACTTTATCCTCACTAGGGTCATAGATCTATCTATCAATCTGTCTGTCTATCTGTCTGTCTGTCTCTGTCTGTCTATCTGTCTGTCTGTTTGTCTCTGTCTGTCTGTCTCTATCTGTCTGTCTGTTTCTGTCTGTCTGTCTCTATCTGTCTGTCTGCCTGTCTGTCTGTCTGTCTGTCTGTCTGTCTGTCTGTCTGTCTGTCTGTCTCTGTCTGTCTGTCTATCTGTCTCTGTCTGTCTATCTGTCTCTGTCTGTCTGTCTCTGTCTGTCTGTCTCTGTCTACCTGTCTGTCTATCTGTCTGTTTGTCTCTGTCTGTCTGTCTCTATCTGTCTGTCTGTCTTCCTGTCTGTCTGTCTCTGTCTGTCTCTGTCTGTTTCTGTCTGTCTGCCTGTCTGTCTGTCTGTCTGTCTGTCTGTCTCTGTCTGTCTGTCTATCTGTCTCTGTCTGTCTATCTGTCTCTGTCTGTCTGTCTGTCTCTGTCTGTCTGTCTCTATCTGTCTGTCTGTCTTCCTGTCTGTCTGTCTCTGTCTGTCTCTGTCTGTCTATCTGTGTCTGTCTGTTTGTCTCTGTCTCTGTCTGTCTGTCTTTCTGTCTGTCTCTATCTGTCTGTCTGTTTCTGTTTGTCTGTCTCTGTCTGTCTGTCTGTCGGTCTGTCTCTGTCGGTCTGTCTCTGTCTGTCTATCTGTTTGTCTCTGTCTGTCTGTCTTTCTGTCTGTCATCCTTCTTCTGAAATTATGTAGATTTGTTGATGTTTCTCAGCTGTGGTAAAAACCCAGATCTTC
>CM035798.1:53575861-53808361 GCA_020466265.1 Siphamia tubifer | reverse complement strand
TGTGCAGGTACACAGCTGTTAGCAGTGACAACGCTAGTGCATTGATCGCTATTGAGAGAAAGTAGCTGCAAGTAATTATGAGGTGTGAGTTTTTGTTCCGTGACAGTTTTTGTGATGAAAAAAATAAAACACGTATTTTGTTGACCCCAGGAAACCTGCCGGGACTACTTTGGCTTTGACCAAAACCGGACCTGGACACAGGACACTGTCAGGGGTAAGTCACTGTGGGTGCACCAGGGTAAAGACAGTCACATTTATGTGAATATACTATATATATATATATATATATATATATATATATATATATATATATATATATATATATATATAGTAATGTAATTACGCAACTCAGGTGATGTTATGCTTGGGTGGGTGTTGGGTACGTAGCACAGGGTTCAATGACTTCAATTGGTTGTTTTATTGTTGCACGATGGTTAGCAGCATAGCTCAGATGCTAGGCTAACATGTGCTAACTCATTTTCCATGAAGTTGTGCCAAGTGACTGAATGTGGCCGTGAACGACCAGTGTGTGTGTTGGTTCACTGTTTGGCAGAAACAATAAATATGTTACAAATATTAAGAGAGTCGGCCTTCATCAACCAAATCACAACACAACGTAGACAGTGGTTACACTGGTACGCACAAAAAACTATTAATTCACACTGCATGAAAGATGGCTGGTTTTTTTACCTGCTGTGTCTCCCTTTAATGTTATTTATTCTTTTAATAGAAAAGTGACTTATTAAGCATAAAGCACACTGTGACACTCTGACATATGGCACTTTACCATCTATTTACACTTTACCATCTATTTACACTTTACCATCTATTTACACTTTACCATCTATTTACACTTTACCATCTATTTACACTTTACCATCTATTTACACTTTACCATCTATTTACACTTTATAATCTATTTACACTTTACCATCTATTTACACTTTATTATCTATTTACACTTCACCATCTATTTACACTTTATTATCTATTTACACTTTATTATCTATTTACACTTTACCATCTATTTACACTTTATTATCTATTTACACTTCACCATCTATTTACACTTTATTATCTATTTACACTTTACCATCTATTTACACTTTACCATCTATTTACACTTTATTATCTATTTACACTTTACCATCTATTTACACTTTATTATCTATTTACACTTCACCATCTATTTACACTTTATTATCTATTTACACTTTACCATCTATTTACACTTTACCATCTATTTACACTTTACCATCTATTTACACTTTATTATCTATTTACACTTTACCATCTATTTACACTTTATTATCTATTTACACTTTATTATCTATTTACACTTTACCATCTATTTACACTTTATTATCTATTTACACTTTATTATCTATTTACACTTTACCATCTATTTACACTTTATTATCTATTTACACTTTACCATCTATTTACACTTTATTATCTATTTACACTTTATTATCTATTTACACTTTATTATCTATTTACACTTTATTATCTATTTACACTTTACGATCTATTTACACTTTATTATCTATTTACACTTTACCATCTATTTACACTTTATTATCTATTTACACTTTACCATCTATTTACACTTTATTATCTATTTACACTTTACCATCTATTTACACTTTATTATCTATTTACACTTTACCATCTATTTACACTTTATTATCTATTTACACTTTATTATCTATTTACACTTTATGATCTATTTACACTTTACCATCTATTTACACTTTATTATCTATTTACACTTTATTATCTATTTACACTTTATCTATTTACACTTTACCATCTATTTACACTTTATTATCTATTTACACTTTATTATCTATTTACACTTTATGATCTATTTACACTTTATTATCTATTTACACTTTACCATCTATTTACACTTTACCATCTATTTACACTTTATTATCTATTTACACTTTATTATCTATTTACACTTTATTATCTATTTACACTTTATTATCTATTTACACTTTATTATCTATTTACACTTTATTATCTATTTACACTTTATTATCTATTTACACTTTATTATCTATTTACACTTTATGATCTATTTACACTTTATTATCTATTTACACTTTACCATCTATTTACACTTTATTATCTATTTACACTTTATTATCTATTTACACTTTATTATCTATTTACACTTTATTATCTATTTACACTTTATTATCTATTTACACTTTATGATCTATTTACACTTTATTATCTATTTACACTTTACCATCTATTTACACTTTATTATCTATTTACACTTTACCATCTATTTACACTTTATTATCTATTTACACTTTACCATCTATTTACACTTTATTATCTATTTACACTTTACCATCTATTTACACTTTATTATCTATTTACACTTTATTATCTATTTACACTTTATTATCTATTTACACTTTATTATCTATTTACACTTTATGATCTATTTACACTTTATTATCTATTTACACTTTACCATCTATTTACACTTTATTATCTATTTACACTTTACCATCTATTTACACTTTATTATCTATTTACACTTTACCATCTATTTACACTTTATTATCTATTTACACTTTACCATCTATTTACACTTTATTATCTATTTACACTTTATTATCTATTTACACTTTACCATCTATTTACACTTTATTATCTATTTACACTTTACCATCTATTTACACTTTATTATCTATTTACACTTTACCATCTATTTACACTTTATTATCTATTTACACTTTACCATCTATTTACACTTTATTATCTATTTACACTTTATTATCTATTTACACTTTATGATCTATTTACACTTTACCATCTATTTACACTTTATTATCTATTTACACTTTATTATCTATTTACACTTTATCTATTTACACTTTACCATCTATTTACACTTTATTATCTATTTACACTTTATTATCTATTTACACTTTATGATCTATTTACACTTTATTATCTATTTACACTTTACCATCTATTTACACTTTACCATCTATTTACACTTTATTATCTATTTACACTTTATTATCTATTTACACTTTATTATCTATTTACACTTTATTATCTATTTACACTTTATTATCTATTTACACTTTATTATCTATTTACACTTTATTATCTATTTACACTTTATTATCTATTTACACTTTATGATCTATTTACACTTTATTATCTATTTACACTTTACCATCTATTTACACTTTATTATCTATTTACACTTTATTATCTATTTACACTTTATTATCTATTTACACTTTATTATCTATTTACACTTTATTATCTATTTACACTTTATGATCTATTTACACTTTATTATCTATTTACACTTTACCATCTATTTACACTTTATTATCTATTTACACTTTACCATCTATTTACACTTTATTATCTATTTACACTTTACCATCTATTTACACTTTATTATCTATTTACACTTTACCATCTATTTACACTTTATTATCTATTTACACTTTATTATCTATTTACACTTTATTATCTATTTACACTTTACCATCTATTTACACTTTATTATCTATTTACACTTTACCATCTATTTACACTTTATTATCTATTTACACTTTACCATCTATTTACACTTTATTATCTATTTACACTTTACCATCTATTTACACTTTATTATCTATTTACACTTTACCATCTATTTACACTTTACCATCTATTTACACTTTACCATCTATTTACACTTTATTATCTATTTACACTTTATCTATTTACACTTTACCATCTATTTACACTTTATTATCTATTTACACTTTATTATCTATTTACACTTTATTATCTATTTACACTTTACCATCTATTTACACTTTATTATCTATTTACACTTTATTATCTATTTACACTTTACCATCTATTTACACTTTATTATCTATTTACACTTTACCATCTATTTACACTTTATTATCTATTTACACTTTATTATCTATTTACACTTTATTATCTATTTACACTTTATTATCTATTTACACTTTACGATCTATTTACACTTTATTATCTATTTACACTTTACCATCTATTTACACTTTATTATCTATTTACACTTTACCATCTATTTACACTTTATTATCTATTTACACTTTACCATCTATTTACACTTTATTATCTATTTACACTTTACCATCTATTTACACTTTATTATCTATTTACACTTTATTATCTATTTACACTTTATGATCTATTTACACTTTACCATCTATTTACACTTTATTATCTATTTACACTTTATTATCTATTTACACTTTATCTATTTACACTTTACCATCTATTTACACTTTATTATCTATTTACACTTTATTATCTATTTACACTTTATGATCTATTTACACTTTATTATCTATTTACACTTTACCATCTATTTACACTTTACCATCTATTTACACTTTATTATCTATTTACACTTTATTATCTATTTACACTTTATTATCTATTTACACTTTATTATCTATTTACACTTTATTATCTATTTACACTTTATTATCTATTTACACTTTATTATCTATTTACACTTTATTATCTATTTACACTTTATGATCTATTTACACTTTATTATCTATTTACACTTTACCATCTATTTACACTTTATTATCTATTTACACTTTACCATCTATTTACACTTTATTATCTATTTACACTTTACCATCTATTTACACTTTATTATCTATTTACACTTTACCATCTATTTACACTTTATTATCTATTTACACTTTATTATCTATTTACACTTTATTATCTATTTACACTTTATTATCTATTTACACTTTATGATCTATTTACACTTTATTATCTATTTACACTTTACCATCTATTTACACTTTATTATCTATTTACACTTTACCATCTATTTACACTTTATTATCTATTTACACTTTACCATCTATTTACACTTTATTATCTATTTACACTTTACCATCTATTTACACTTTATTATCTATTTACACTTTATTATCTATTTACACTTTATTATCTATTTACACTTTATTATCTATTTACACTTTATGATCTATTTACACTTTATTATCTATTTACACTTTACCATCTATTTACACTTTATTATCTATTTACACTTTATTATCTATTTACACTTTACCATCTATTTACACTTTATTATCTATTTACACTTTACCATCTATTTACACTTTATTATCTATTTACACTTTACCATCTATTTACACTTTATTATCTATTTACACTTTACCATCTATTTACACTTTATTATCTATTTACACTTTATTATCTATTTACACTTTATTATCTATTTACACTTTACCATCTATTTACACTTTATTATCTATTTACACTTTACCATCTATTTACACTTTATTATCTATTTACACTTTACCATCTATTTACACTTTATTATCTATTTACACTTTACCATCTATTTACACTTTATTATCTATTTACACTTTACCATCTATTTACACTTTACCATCTATTTACACTTTACCATCTATTTACACTTTATTATCTATTTACACTTTATCTATTTACACTTTACCATCTATTTACACTTTATTATCTATTTACACTTTATTATCTATTTACACTTTCCATCACTGCTGTGTGGATTCTACTGAACAGATAAATCCCAGATATCTCCAGTGTGCAGCTTCAGCAGAGGTGCAACCCTAACCTTAACCTTAACCCAAAGCCGTCACACACTTCCACCTCATTACGGACCTTCCTCTGAGGGTCTGCAGAGATCGCCTTCACAGCCGAAGCCACATGCACCCGTGATGCGTTTGTAGAAACCGATAACATAATAACAGTCGATAACGAGACAACAGCCAATTACAGAATAACAGCTGATAACATAATACATTTATGATTTTTTTTAAATGTAATGGACCACTAACATGATAAAAAGTCCTGAACTGATAAGAACTTATAGACAATAACATAATAATGTAATAATGTGTTCCATTATTTACTCAGATATATATTTGTTTACCAGGCTAATAACATAATAAATGATTAGGTTTGTTATTATTACATTACTGACTAATATTATATTATTAGTTGTTATCACCATTATCTGCCTCTACATGTGTTTTTCGCTGTTAAAGACTAAACATCCACCACAGAGAACATGTGTTTTAATTTCAGATTGACACATTAGATTGAAGTGAGTTTCCATTTGTGCTTCGTCCAACCCTTTTCCACTGTCGCACCTTTTTCAAAGGTCATGTTATTCTAGCCTGTTTTGTGTCTCTGGTGTTGAGATTAAAATGTCACGCTGTTGTTGTCCTTCCATTCATGCTTTCCAGTGGGAAAGGACATGTTGAGTGGACGGTGTTGAATAAAAAGCTCAGGATGATAAAACCCATCAAAGTATCAAACACATTATTTTACAAATGACATCATGTTTAAATGTGTCTTTCATGTCCTTTCACCATTAAAGCTGAAACTCATTTCATCCCTTCACCTCCATGTTTTGCATCCATGTGTAGGGGTAGGGGTGTCTGAATTCAAATTAAAGCAGAGGGGTAGGAGGAAGGGGAGGGGCTTTATACCCCTTCAAACAGAGATTTTCCAGAGGCAGATTCCAAACAGAGGGGTATGAGAAATTTCCCAGAATGCAATGCGAATCCGAAGTACAGAAATGTAGTATTTTCACTGTAATTAAGTTTTTCATTTGTGGTAACTGTTGTATTGTATAAAGTTTGACATTGTCACAATGTGTAATGGTCATTTTCTCCATAAAATGCAGATGGAAAAAAAAATCGCTAATTACGTAAATGTGGCGTAATCGGTGGATGCAAAGCACTTCTCCGATTCAACACAGATATTAGTAAAAAATATCCGCTGTGGTTTTTGGTTCTGTAACAACTGGTGGAGTGAACTGATGATGTAGGTAAGTGTTGAAGGGGTGTCCCCATTCATAGGGGTGACTTTTCAAGCCCTAACCCTTATAGCTCCATTTGAAGGGGTAGGGCTAAGGGGTGAAATGGGATTCATTCTAAAACTTCTGGAAACGTTCATCTAACTTGTTGCTCTTTTTAACCCGTAAAATCCCAAATATCCAAAACCATCTACTGATCTAAACCACCAATCCTGTCAATATATGGAAATAATTGGTGAAAAATACAGTTTTACCTCAATCATACATAAATAAAATACACAGAAACTTATAAAATTGGAATGGAATCGGCAAAATACTTTGAAAATAAGTAGAAAATGAACCAAAAAGCCTTGAAATACAGAACTTAAGTGGGAAAATGATTCTAAGGTAAAGGGAAAATGACTGAAATACTTGAAAAATAAGGATGAATTACAATGCTGGACATTTTATACATGGGATTATCCTAGCAAGAATAAACTGTGGAAGGGCAGTGGAGAATTGGTTAAATGGAATAGCAATGGTTTAAGGTGTTGCTCTCACAAAATTTGTATATTTATCTCCGCCGAGGAGGTTATGTTTTTGCCAGCGTTTATCTGTTTGTTTGTCTGTGTTCAAGATAACTCGAAAACTTATGGGCAGATTTTGAGGAAATTTTCAGGATATGTTGGAAATGTGAACAGGAAGAAGTGATTTCATTTTGGGGGTGATCGGGGTGGGGGGGGTGTCTACCTTGGCGGAGGTCTGTGCTCTCGGGGTGCTTTTCTAGTTAAATCTGTATATTTATGTTTTTTTGATTCATTCATTCATTCTTTGTTTTGATTTTATTGCAATATGATTCTTTCTTAAACAGTATAATCCATCTAACATCTGATATTTAGTTAATTCAAAGCAATGTGTTGGGACTGGGCAGGATGAGGGAGTTGGGTTTTTTTCTGTGATGTTTTAAATTTTTTTCTAATGTTCAATAATGACAAATATATTATGAAAAAATGAGGATGAATTCATATCCTGAACCCCGTATTTAGTCTGAAAATTTTCAAAAACCAAAACTATCTATTGCTCTAAACAGTTTATATCTGTTGTTCCACTAATCCTATCAATACATGGAAATAATTGGTGTAAAATGCAGTTTTACCTCAATTATTCATAAATAAAATTTACAGAAATGTGTAAAATGAGAATAAAATCAGCAGAATACTTGAAAAATTTGGAAATTTATATAAAAAAAACTTGAAATATGACGTGAAAGTGAAAAAATGAGCAAATTTCATAATATGCTGAACCATGTATTTACTCCGAAATCCTTCAAAAAACCAAAATCTTCTACTGATCTAAACTGTTTAATACCTGTTGAGCCATTAATTCTGTAACTGGTGTAAAATACAGTACTTCATCTTTTCATGGTCATTAGATATGACCTATTTGGACATTCAGAGGCTCCGTAATTACAATGGAAACACTGTCATCTTCTACAGCATTGATTCACCAATAAACCCATGGAGTTGGATCAATAACAGAGGATGGACACACTGGGTTTATGTTCTGTTCATGAGAGATTTGACTGAAAAAAATGACTTTTTCTTCAGTTTTCTTTGTTTCTGACATAATACCAGTTGAATTTCAAGATTTTGGGGTGCCTCCGGGTTCTATTCTGGATCTTCTTTCCTTTCCATATGCTGCCCATGGGTCCCACTGTTAGAAATCAGAACATCATCAACATCACTGTTTTGTGGATCATTTGTAAAGTCACTTTCTTATTTTTTTTGTTTCTGATATAATTATCATCAAGAATAATCAGAAAATCTACAAAAAAAGACAGAAAACATTGTTGGACCACAAACATAATATCCCTTAAACTTTGTTCTGGAATATACTGTACCGTATTTTCCAGACTATAAGTCGCTGTGGAGTGTAAGTCGCACCAGCCCAAAAAATGCATAATAAAGAAGGGAGAAAAAAAACATATATAAGTCGCACTGGAGTATAAGTTGCACTTTTGGGGGGAAATTTATTTGATAAAATCCAAAAAGAAAAACAGACATTTCATCTTGAACGGCAATTTAGAATAAAAATAGAATAAAGAACAACAGGTTGAATAGGTGTGAACAGCATATACTAACGTAACACATTCAGCTAACGTTACATGATGCATAAACAGTGAACTGAGAACGTGCCTGGTATGTTAACATAACATATTAACAATTATTCAAATACCTATAGCATTAAGAACAGACTCAGGCTCAACAGCGCCGTCTTGTGATTGTCAGTGTAAAATTAACATGTGAAATTATATAATAATGTGTTAATAATTTCACACAGGATAAGTATTACCTATGGACCGATGGTAATTCAGAATACTTACAGAGAATGTCTGAGTCTAAGTCCCGTGCGAATGCGCCATGTCTTTGATTTGTTCAGTAATAATTCCACTGCAAATTACCTACTGTGTTTTGGCCAAAAACAGACGTCCAGTGATAATTTAAGTCCCATGTGAATGTGTGTGTCTGTGTTTGTGATTTCAATCACACGCCTCTTGTTTTTTTCTGGAGGGAATAAGGGAGGAAGCAGCCGGAATTGTGTGACAGTATGTGATAAGGAAGATATGGTCAGGCCATGTTTATATTTATCTTCAATATATTTATAATCAATAACTAGCTGAAGTCGTCTATCATGGGTGTCACACATGTGGGGGATGGGGGTGTTGTGACACCTCCACTTCTACATCCAGATGATTTCATACCCTCCACTTTTTCCTGAGGTTATATATCGTATCCTTCCACTGGATCCAGGAAACAAACAGAGTTGGTCTCACCTACTTTTTATTGCAGGATAAACGGTTACTGCTGGTCACAATCACACCAAACAAACATCAATAACATTGTGGGGTCTTAACAATATCTATGGTTTAAACCGTTTAACTGCCCTGTCGGTACACCAGCATAAGGAAATGAAGTGCACCTCAGTTCCAGGGCCAAATGTAAACAGCTCTTCTTTGCGGTGTTAGCAAACAGTCATCAACCAGTAAGCAATGAGGAATGTTTCTGTTGTTAAACTAAGTTAAATAAACTATGTCTTGCTTTGTGACAATATATATATATATATATATATATATATATATATATATATATTTTACTGACAGTAGGAGGAGCACTTTTGGATGTTTTCAGTAGAGGTAGACTAGAGTAGAGTAGTAGAGAGTAGAGGCATGGTTTCATTCTTATTCTATTCATGTTAAAAGTTTTGTTCTTCTTAGAATAAATGTTTAATTGAGGAAAAACACATTTTTGTTATTATTGTCAGCTATATATTACTTTTTTATATAAAAATGTAACCAAAAATGGATAAGAAAATTTCAGAAAAATTTTGGTCATGTGCCACAACGTAGAACACCCCCACATTTTAACTGGCTGTGACGCCCCTGTTCTCCATAGATAGATAGATTGTCAGAGGGAACGTCTCTGTTAAGAACTGCCCATTCACTTCCATTGTAATCTGGAGACTGTTTTCATCTGCACTGACCCCGCCCTTATTTTGAAGGCGTGGAGCAAATTTTCAGACTGCATCCCTATCAATAGCATTTTCCCCCCTTGTGGACACAGTGCTATTCTTATGCATAATTTGTTTTCATACTACCTGATTAATGTATTGAGATGGAACAGGATGTTGTGAATTTATGAGATATCCGCTCATAATGTCGGGAATTTGCGTGAATTACAGACTTTTGTTTATCTTGTCCTAATGCACCACACAATAACAGAGGTACGGGGGTAACTGTGAATTACCAGTGGTCCACAGATAATACTTATCCTGTGTGAATAAAGTCGCACCCCTGACCAAACTATGAAAAAAACCTGAAACTTATAGTCCAAAAAATACAGTAATAATGTTAAAGACAGTCCAAGCAACTCTACAAAACAAGAATGTACCCATGGAAACATGGATCACAACAGTGTTTAACCTGTAATGGAGCTTATGTTGAAAAATAATGTGGTTATTTTTTTTCTTTAGCTTTTTATTCAATTTGTCTGAGAACGTTTTTAACTCTTCTTTGTTTTACACCAGGGCTTCCATATTTACATATTTTCATGTTATTTTCTAAAACTAAAATGAATATTAAAAAAAATTGTAAGTTGTCATTATCGGCATAATGTCAAATGATTTTCACATTAAACTGAAAAGAAAATCTAGATTTATTATTTCTAAGTTCTTCTCTTATTTGACTTTAGATCATATTATTCTGTGTTTCGAACCTGAACTAAAGCCTTGACTGTGGAATTATTCACCTTTGAAAATTCATCCCAGGGACCACATTGGAACCTTTGGGTGGCCGCATCTGGCCCCCGGGCCACATGTTTGAGACCCCTGTTTTACTGTAACATTTGAACATCACCTGGGTTTTTGCAGAGTTGAGGCTGGAGGTGGAGGTAGTGTGAGTCAACCATGGACGTGTCAGTGGTTTTTTTTTTTTGCTTTCGTGCACTTATTTATGTTAACGTTTCACTTGTAGGTTTATACAAAGCTACTCTGCATTAAGTCACAGATGATATCACTCCCAGATGCATTCCATCCTGCAGCCACTGCTTGTTTTTCATCAGCACAGACACACCATTCACAACCCTGTCGCTTCAGTTGTAGGTAAATGTGTGAATCTGAAATGTGTCAAAGAAGAAAAAAAACACCTTGAAGAAAATAAATGGTGATGTCTTAAAGGGATACTCCGCCCCCCCAGGTCAAATTGAGTGTCTCCCCCACAGTTCCCAGACTTGAATAAGTGTGTGGAAGCTTTTCTCTGGTGACTCAGCAACTGTCTGAATATATCTGCACTGACTGCAGCTTAGCGTAGCTGCAGTCTGCCGGAGCCGCCCAAAGAAAGTCAAATCACTTCAATCATTTCAATCATTTCATTTTCAGGTCGAATCAAACTGATTTGACTTGAAAGTGAATGAAGTCAAATCAGTTTATGAACTAGTTTCCGGTGCAGAAAAACAGCCAACACACACCAGCAGCACTGAGTGGAACGTTTTGGGAAACCCCCTCCCACTGGTATATTCATCGGTTGTGTTCTTCCGCACCAGAAAGTAGTTCCCAAACTGATTTGACCAAGTCGAGCCCAGCAAAATGAGTTCCACCGTCATTTGCACTTGATGTGAATGTACTGCACATGGGAAGTCTAGTCTCGTCATCTGAACCCACTTTATCGTCACAGGGGTCACTGGGGTCACTGGGGGCCTAATCCATCTACAGTAGGTGAAGGCGGGGTCAGAGGTCACCCTGTATGAGTCTCCAGTTCATCTCAGGGCTGAACATATATAAACAAACAATCACTGTCACATTCACACCTATGGACAATTTAGATTAACCAGTTAACCACATAACCAGTTAACCAGTTAACCTATCAGTGCATGTGTTTGGATGGTGGAGGGAAAATTACTTCATTTTGGCAGAAATCTTTGCTACGCTGCAAACCAAGCAGCGGTCAGTGCAGATAGAGTTGGACAATGGTTGAGTTGCCAGGAAAACTCTGGGGACTGTGGGGAGACACTCAATTTGAGGGGGGGGGGTATCTCTTTAAAAGGTGTTGAATATCCACAGCTGTCAGAACCTCAGCGGTCCAGGTACAGGTCCAGGTCCAGTTCTGGTCAGGCTTTGACGTGCCTCCCTGACAGCGACGGCGTCCTCTTGGAGGTGGGCGTGATGCCGCTGGGCAGGCAGTGGTGGGGGGGCGCGTTGACATCATCCATCTCCGTGGTGAAGTGGTCAGGACTCCCGCCATTGGACGTCTCCTTGATGACGCTGTAGGTCAGCGCCACGCTGTAGGAGGCGGGTTTGTCCATGCGCTGGGGGCCGCAGTGGCACAGCTTCTGGAACGCAGCACGGAACTTCTGCGACATGGCGTTGTAGATGACCGGGTTAATGGCACTGTTTAGGTAGATGCAGAGGCGGCAAAAGAGCAGGAACCAGATGTCCAGGTAGGCGTGGTCTAGGAAGGAGTTGACCACCACCAAGGTCCGGTACGGCATCCACAGTAAGGCGAAGAGGACCACCACCACCGCTAGCATCTTGGTCACCTGATGCAGACGGAAAATGGTTAAAAGCAGGTTTTCCACAAGATTTTAAAAAGTATGTTTGTCATGAAATCACAGTCAGTAAAGGTCAGGGGTCAATAAAATATTAAAAAAAAAAAACTAAAAAACCCAAAACATGTGTGTGACAGGGTTCTTCAACTTTACAAAAAAAAAAAAAAAGATACGGCGCAGTCAAACATAATTTAAATGATTTATTGTGCTCTTCTTTCAGAGTGAAAGAAACGTTTTTTGTGCTCAGTAGTAAACAATAATAAATAGCAGCAAAAATATTTACAAATCAACAAAAAAGGAAATAATCTTTCTTCCGTTAAAGATTTCTTTCTCTCTGTGACCTCCTTTGTCACACCCTCCACATTGACTCCCTGCAGAGTAGAGAGATGCCCTCTTTTTAAGTCCTGAGGCTCCTCCCCCTCAGTTAATTAGGTCACATCCTCCAAACAACATACTATAATCTACACAATACCATTCAACACTGGCCAGAAAAAATAATACAATTAATTTGGTGCAAACACCGGCACCTTGTGGTTTTTCAATAAATGTGTGAATATAAAACATTAAATAAAGTTATGAATATAAAACATTAAATAAAGTTATGAATATAAAACATTAAATAAAGTTATGAATATAAAACATTAAATAAAGTTATGAATATAAAACATTAAATAAACACTGGAATATAAAGCATTAAAGTCATCAAGTGTTATTTCAGTGGACAGTAGTGAGTTGTGTGTCGACTCTTAAGTGTGTGTTTGGATGTTTGCCATTGGATGAAAAATAGCGAGCGTGTTTAAGTGTAGCATCGCGGTTTACGTGGTGCATTTGTACACTCATGTTATTCCCAGGAGAATAGGAGTCACTTCATCTCCATGACAACAGACTCAGTGTTTCCATATCAGCTCTGTCATATTTTAGACTCAGTATAGAATAGAATAGAATAGAATAGAATAGAATAGAATAGAATAGTTAATACTGTAAAAGAACATAAAACTGAATTGATATAAGACTATTGTATTTGATGCAGATGTTAAATATTTCCTGCTGTCGGTGAAACACACAGAAAGTGAGTGAAACAGTGAAAAAATAAATTTAAAAAAAGAATAGAATAGAATAGAAATGGGATTTATTGATCCTACAATTAAGAAATTGCTTTATTAGGAATGAATGAATGAATGAAGGTGCTTTACAAAAGCAATAGAGGCATAAAACACATAAAAGGCATAAAACATACAGTAACAGAAGGAAGCAACATAAAAACACACACACACACACATATATATATATATATATATATATATATATATATATATATATATATATATATATATATATATATATATATATATATGAATATATGGAAAGCAGTAATTCCTTATGTATTTATAACTATATTGTAATATATTGACACAACATATTTTCCTGTATATAATATACATATATTTTTATGTTCAGTTTAAGGCAGTTATATATTGATAGTCAGTTTATGGATAAATATATGTTTGTTTCAGTAGATGGTTTTGTTACGGTGCAGGTAAACGTCCTGACGTCAACCTGCTCATATTTCTTTCTAAAGACTCTTCAGTGACGGCGTGTGTCTGAACTGGCCTCCAAACACACTGATCACTATCAGTTTAATGAGCTTGGTTTTGTGTGTGTGTGTCGTCTTGTGTGGATGGATGATGGATGTGTGCTCTGGTCTGTGTTCAAAACCAGAAGCGACACAAACTCTGCTCCAACACGTTCCAGCAGCTACGACCACAAACGCCACAGTCCAGTTTATCACACTGAGGAATGTTCAACACAAACAGTCCCATCGTTTTCTATGCTGTACTTTAGGTCATGGGTGTCAAACATAAAGCCCGGGGGCCAAATCTGGCCCCCAAAAAAGGGTCCAGTCCAACCCCTGGGATAAATTTGTGAAATACAGAAATGAATAATAATAATAATAAATAAATAAATAAATACATGAATAAAATAAGTGAATGAATAGAAAAATTAAATAAAATTAATAAAATAACAAATAAGAGCAAAATGCAAAAAAATTTTAAAAAGGAAAGAAAAAAAAAACAAAAAAAAGGAAGATAAAAGGGAAAAGAAGAAGGGAGGAAAAAAGAAAATAAACAACAAAAAAACCTATTTATTACCTAATTTCCTATCTGCTCATTTGTTTGTAGTTGTTTTTTTTTGTTTTGTTTTTTGTATATATGTCTATGTTTAGTACTTCAGTTATTGATTATTGGTATTGTTATCATTGTTATTGTTATCATTTTATTTATAATCATTTTTGTACTATGCACTATATTACTACAAGATTAATTTAGGTTATTGGGGAAGTGAAGAAGGGGTAGAATTAAATAAGCTTATGCTTCATCCTACTCCTTTTCGGACATGTCATTGTTATTATTATTATTGCTGTATTGATTATTGTTGCACTTTGCACATGTTCAAAATAAATCATTCAAATCAAATCAATAAATCCCTGTATCATTCGTTCAGTCGTTTTTCAAACTAAAACCAAAAATAAGACAATGAAACAACAAGTTATTTCTTTATTATTTGTTTCCAAAACCAAAATGAAAAAAATAGATAATGATGATTTTTTTTTTTAATAACGGCCAGTTTTAGTTTTATCCAATTTTGACCTGAAGCAAGTTGAGTAAACTGGAAATGACCTTTGACCCACAGTGACAAAGATGTAAACCTGCGTCCTATTTAGGGAAACTAAGAGGGTCACCCTAAGACCTGAAGATACGACCACGGAGAACATATTCCTTCTATGTTCTTTTTTTGGTTTAAAACAAAGTAATAGTAAAAAAAAAAATGTTTTACCTGAATTTGCTTCAGGTCAAATTTGGATAAAAGAGAACATGGCCATTATCCATTTTTCCATTATTGATTTTATTACAAAAAGGAAAACTGAAAAATGCATCACTGTCCATTTTTTCATTTTGGTTTTAGGAAACAAATAATAAAAAAACGAGTTGTTGTTTCATGATCTTATTTTTGGTTTTATTTTGAAAAACAAATATACGAATGATACATGGATTTGAATTTACTGGTCATTTTATTTCAGGTTCCACATTAGAGCTGCGAAGGATATCTGGTGGCACTGACGTAACGCCACCGCCGGAAATCCTTCGTGTGAACGCGATAACTTGTAAACTATTGGGTGGAGCCGGCAGTGGGGGCGCCAGTTGGCCCAAAAACTGCTTTTAGGATATAAATAGTAATTTAAACATAGAACAGAGGAATGTTTTTGTGTGTGTGTGACGTTTCCCACACAAACGGAAATCATCAAAATGACCACGTGTTCATGTGTTCGTGAGGTTCTGACGGTGGCCAGAATCTCACGCTAATAAAGTTTATAAAGATAAGAAAGAGTATATTTACATCACAACAGTAAATGTATACACTCGCAGCCGTTCAATGCAAACCCTAAGAGGATAATGTGACGTGTTTCTGGGAAAAAAAAACCTTCCACATGTTCATCATATGTCCACAAATCCTGCTGGAGCGAAGCCAGATCTGGAGCTGAAACATAACACTTCACAACAGCTGCTTTTGTTAAAAACACTTAAAAAGATGACGCTCCAGAACTGGACCTATGAGGGGTTTTTTTTTAATATAACCTTTATTGAACTCAGTTTTCCCACTGACTTGGCAGATGTATTTTTCAAAGGTAACCTGGAGCTGATAGGAGTTAGCAAAGAAAGAAAAGGAAAATGTAAATGTAAAGGTGTGGAGCGTACGGTGGCTCATTACTTTCACACAATAATAAAAGTTTGACCAGGTTATCTCACATAGTGTTGTGCAGGTCCATGTATAAACAAGTATTCAGAGAAGGTCTAATCTCACTTCAACTTAACTTCAGTCCCCCTGGAATTTGCGGACATTTTTGTCATAGTTGTGGCCACAGCAAGTCCAGTTGTGACTGAGGCTGTTATTACGGTGCATTCTCACAAGTTAAACGAGGTCCGAAATTTACTGAATTAACAGGTGGAACGTCTGATTCACCTTCAACTGAATATTAAACTAATCTTAACTAGTATTCAGAGAATGCCTAAACTCACCCCTGTTTTGTCCCAATCTCAAGTTTAAATGACAACCTGTTCTTGACTTAGATATGAAGATATGGACCACAACCATGAACATATGGACCACAACCATGAACATATGGACCACAACCATGAACATATGGACCACAACCATGAACATATGGACCACAACCATGTACATATGGACCACAACCATGAACATATGGACCACAACCATGAAGACATGGACCACAACCATGAACATATGGACCACAACCATGAAGACATGGACCACAACCATGAACATATGGACCACAACCATGAAGACATGGACCACAACCATGAACATATGGACCACAACCATGAAGACATGGACCACAACCATGAACATATGGACCACAACCATGAAGATATGGACCACAACCATGAAGACATGGACCACAACCATGAAGATATGGACCACAACCATGAATATATGGACCACAACCATGAATATATGGACCACAACTATGAACATATGGACCACAACTATGAACATATGGACCACAACTATGAACATATGGACCACAACCATGAAGACATGGACCACAACCATGAAGATATGGACCACAACCATGAATATATGGACCACAACCATGAAGATATGGACCACAACTATGAACATATGGACCACAACCATGCAGCAGCTCGGTATATTTGGGACAAACTGTCAGTAACAGACATGTTGTCATGGTGACTGGTCACTTCCTGAAGGGGACGTGTCCAGACCAGTCAATAATCAAGCTAACTGTAGCAGCGTAACGTGGTAGCAAAGCTTAAGTAAAAACCACATGATCTGGCATCAATCGTCCAGTTTGATTACAGTCTAAGATATAAACATGACTATTAAATTTTCAGTGATCATCAGATGAAGGCAATAATTAGAATTTCTCTAAGTACATGTTAAAGTACTTACTGCTATGACAGTGTTTTTTAACCTTTGGGGTCATGTACAATTTCTAGAAATTGATCAAAATAAAAAACAATTATTCAGAGATTGTCTAATCTCACTCCTATTTTGTGTCAATCTCAAATTGACACAAAATAGTTCAACCTGTTCTTGAATTAGAGCCAATAATGTGATTTTGACATTTCTGCTAAATGCGACCTTGTCTGTGTCTGTGGACACACACACACACACACACACACACACACACACACACACACACACAGTGATTACATTAAACTCAACCAACCAATGTTGGGCGAGATTAATAATAAAAAATTTAAAAACGTCACCAGGTTATCTCAAAATAGTGTTTTATTGTATTTATTCATTTATCTTTTCTTTATTTGTCTTATTTTTATTTATTATTAATTGTATTTAATTATTTCGGCTTCAAGAAGCATGATACTGAAGCATATGTTCTGTGACCGCTGCTAATCTGTCTGACCGTTAGCGTTAGCGCTGCACCACAGTTATATTTACTCCTGACTATTTTTTCATATCAGCTGTTCTGAGGTCAGTGTAAATGGATTGTCCAGGTTATCAATGAACCAAAGACATAATCTGAGATCTGCACGACTCAACCTTTTACAACTGAGTTACAGGCACAACGAGCAGCAGCAGACCACCTGTGAGGGGGCGTGGTCACACCTGTGTGTGTGTGTGTGTGTGTGTGTGTGTGTGTGTGTGTGTGTGTGTGTGTGTGTGCGTGTGTGCATGTGTGTGTGTGTGTGTGTGTGTGTGTGTGTGTGTGTGTGTGTGTGTGTGTGTGTGTGTGTGTGTTTAAAATTCGTTAAAAGATCACACACATATAATCTAATTTGGGAACAGGGACAGTTCTTTAGTATTTTATTCCTTCCAAACAAACGCTGTTTTTATTTAAACTGTTTCCATGACTGTCTGCTGACGACAACCTCTGCTCCATCTTCTATTGTCCCATTTCCTTAGGGGCACATTTCAACCCCCACCCTTTGCAACTCTTGTTTAAAGGGGAGGGCCAATGGGTGGGGCCAAGAGGTGAATTGGGATTGAGCCTTAATCTCACATTAGTCTTCTTTTCATTTTCACTTCTTTGATTTCTGTGCACAGACTGCACTGCCCCCTGACCCTGGGGTAAGTATAAGAGATCAGATGAAAATGCCCCCCCCCACACACACACACACAAAAGAAAATTATTTTCTTGACAACTGTGCAACAAACACCTTGTAATCTATAGACATATACAGGCTGGGGCGGGTCTACAGGGGTGGCTGGGGGTGGCACCGGCCACCCCTGGAATATGATTGGCCACCCTGCTGGCCACCCCCATCAGAGCTGCTAATCAGTTTGTTCGAGTCGAAATTCAAAAAATTACAGGATGCACTCTGGATGCATTTCAACTCTGTCTTGCAGACTTGCACTGTTTCGGCTTAAAACGAGAAAATAAGGGTAAGTAAACAGTCGCTCACAATGTGTCGTGTTTAATGATTTACAAATGTTTAAATTAAGTTGATAACTAAGTCGTATCTAGAGTAAGCACAGTGCGCTAACTTAGCATAACATCTATGGGAAAGATTAGCCTGTACCGGTAAATGTGGCGAAAACAAACCGCAACCCTAAGCTAGACTTATCGACTACAAAGACCTTTACTGTGTGTGTGTGTGTGTGTGTGTGTGTGTGTGTGTGTGTGTATGTATGTGTGCACCTAATGATATATATCATTAATGGACGATATAATTGCATGTTAAGTCGTATCTAGAGTAAGCACGGTAGGCTACGCTAGCTTAGCATAACGTATTGAAGTCTACAGGAAACATTAGCCTGCACCATTAAATGTGGAGAAAACAAACCGCAACGCTTAGCTTGACTTATCGACTACAAGGACCCTCACTGTGTGTGTATGTATGTATGTGTGCACCTAATGATATAACGTTATATCATTAATGGACGATATAATTGCATGTTAAGTCGTATTTAGAGTAAGCACAGTATGCTAGCTTAGCATAACGAATTGATGTCTATGGTAAACATTAGCCTGCAATTAGCCTGTTGTGTCGAAATGTGATCGTCCGTCAAGATCTGTTTATCTATGGTGATGGCATTGATATACGCGAAAGCCTCGTTTTTATACAACTAATCTTCATACATCGTTTGAGTAAACACTGTGATAGTGTTTCCCATCTTTGCTGAACAAGAGTTTTATGTAAAAGAAAAAAAATGCGGTGAAAAATATGTCCCTAATAAACGCTGGTTGATTTCAGTGATTAACACAAATAAACTCACAAAACTAAAAGCACAAACCTATGGCTCAGCAAAGATGGGAAATACTAGCCTGTCAAAGTGTTTAATCAAACCAGTATGAATATTACTTGTATAAAAATGAATAACATATCAATGCCGGAAACAGATCTCGACACAACACTGGTAAATGTGGAATAAACAAACAGCAACCGTAAGCTAGACGTATTGACTATAAAGACTCTGTGTGTGTGTGTGTGTATGTATGTGTGCATCTAATGATACATATCATTAAAGGATGATATAATTGCATGTTATAGCTACCTATCCTGTGTGTTACAGTTTAAGGAAAGTGATTTTCTGACTTAATATTATTTCTAACCAAACAATATGCATGATTTCTTCAGAAGCAAGGATGGAGGAAGGAAGGATGGAGGAAAGAAGGAAGGATAGAGGAAGCGACAGAGGAAAGAAGGAAGGATGGAGAAGGAAGAGAGGAAGAAAAGGAGAGAGAAAGTAAGGAGGATGGAGGAAAGAAAGAGGGAAGGAGGGGAAGAAAGAAGGAAAAGGAAAGGAGGGTAGGAGGGAGGACAGAAGAAACATTCAAAACAGATTGGGTCAATTTGACCAGGGATGGTGACAGGAGGGTTAATGGCACATGTGCAGGCAGACAAGTGTTTTGATGTATAGTGAGATTTATTTATTTAAGTGTATTTGTGTTCTTAAGTTCAGCATTACTTGTTAATGGCAAAGGGATTTTTGATGTGTACACACTATGTACCTGTTATGACAGTTGATTCAATAACACACACACACACATACTGACTTGAATTCTTTCAGTTTGTGCTGCCATATAATTTAAAAATGGAAGTCAAAAAATAAAGTCATTCATCGCAACTAAACTCAATTGGATGTTTCTGTCTTTCTAAGTTATCAAAGAGGTAAGCTTAGATACCTATGAAACAATATCGTTTATCTTGATGAAAACCTATACTACTACTAGGTTACTAGATACACCAGTATACTCCTCCACAGCACAGATCTACCCACTCAAACAAAAAAACATTTTACTCAGTCAAATCAGATTTCTAAATGCTTGATGCTACACTGTTCTGTACATTATTTGGGTAAATAAAATAGTTATATCATTCATACTTCAGCCTACCGTTTATTATGATCTAAGACTGTAGGGCTTTTTTTTTTTAAAGTCATTTCGGTGTGCCACCCTTCCAATGTCTATGCCCCTAGCTGGCCCCCCCTAGAAAAAAATTCTAGACCCGCCCCTGTATACAGGGTGTCCCATACATGTCCACATAGGAGACATCATACATTCCATACATCTATGGTTCTAACATGTGTGTATTTGTTTATATTTTAGACCCAAAGAAGAATGAATTTGAATAAAGAGCAATGAATTGAAATCATCCTGACAAAATGTCAGTTATACAGAGCATATTACAAAAATACAAATCATTTAGAGTGTTCAAGGAAATTGCTTTTGTTACGATCAGCCCATCACACACACACACACACACACAAGAAAGTTAGCATTATTGCACCTGAAAAGATTACCCATAAAATTACCACTATTACCCATAAAAAGATCATTACATATATATATATATATATATATATATATCAGTGATGCGCAGGCTGACCTGAAGTCAATAGTTGTAGGTCATTGGAAAATATTTTAATCATATTTGAGTTGCGGTCGGTCGAGTCGTTTATCGTTTGAGATATAATAATAATTTATATGCCATCACTGATATGCTTCTGTTTTCCTGTATCTTTTTGCACATGCCCATATTTCCACAGTATGTTGTGATATTTTCAGACAGTATTTTTTGCAATGTTTTCATTGCTTTTCTTTTCTTTTCTATTCTATTCTATTCTATTGTGGTGTACTCTGACAGATGTTAAATCTCATCTTAAACTCCATGTGTTCATGTCAGTGTCAGTTAAATGTTCAGACCCACAGGCCTCAGTGTCCACTCTCACAGCTCAGACACTGATTACAGTTTATAGAGAAGGATGATGACTGATGGAATATTTGTGAATAGAATAGAATAGAATAGAATAGAATAGAATAGAATAGAATAGAATAGAATAGAATAGAATAGAATAGCCTTTATTGTCACTGTGAAAGAAAACATTCAATGAGATCTGTGTAGAGCAGACAGGAATTGATCAAAATAAAAATAAAACATATCTGAGTTGACAGTAGTTGCTTTTCCATTGACCCTCAAGTTCTGATCCTGTTTATGTGTCAAAAGTTAAGATCACTTCATTAAATTATCTCTTTTTTCAGTGTATGTTTGGGTTTTTATTGATTAAATACAGCAGTTGAACCATTATTCACAACATAAAATACTATTTTGTCCAAAATGTTTGACTATCAGGGCCCAGATGACTGATCAACTAAACTGATCAAATTAAACTGATCAAATATCAACTCATATTTCATATAAAGTTAAACTCACAGGAACAAATTTGTCTTTTTTGATCTTTAGAATAAAATTTAAAAAAGAAGAGAATTTATGTTTATGTGATAAAGACATAAACGGCACTGGTGCACATGAACACACCCACACACACGCGCGCGCGCGCGCACACACACACACACAGACACATATGCGCAAAGACACACGCACACAGACACAGACACACTCACGCACACACACACACTCGTGCACGCACACGCACGCACGCACACACCTGTCTGCGGGAGGCTGCCGTGGTGCTGCTGGAGCTGCTGCTGCTGCTGCTGTGGACCGTCCTCCCCCCGTGGCCGCTCGTGGTCGTGTTCTTCTTCCACTTGTTGGTGTTGGGGTGATGGGGGTCAGAGGGGAGGGGGTTGAGGAACAGGATGCGGGCTATGAGCGCGTACAGGACGGTGGCCAGCAGGAGCGGCAGGACGTAGAAGACAGTGAAGTCTGTGAAGTAGATGGGCAGGTAGTGGCTGCGGGACACTTTGTATGCGCAGCTCTGCAGCTCCACGTTGTCATAAACCAACTTTTTAGTGTCGGACAGGAAGAGCCACATGACGCAGTAGACTGAGGTGAGCGCCCACACCAGCAGGATGATCCTCTTGGCCCGGGACAGGGTGCACAGGAACTGGGCTTTGATGGGGTGGCAGATGGCGATGTAGCGCTCCACGGTGAAGGCGGTGATGGAGCACGAGGACGCGTTGATACCCAGGTACTGGAAGTAGGTGATGCCCAGGCAGCCCGCGTACCCGTACACCCACTGGCCGTGCAGGGACTCGGTGATGTTGGGCAACCCCGCAGCCGTCAGCACCATCAGGTCGGCAGCGGCCAGACTCACCAGGTAACAGTTGGTGGGAGTGCGCATGTGCTTGGTTGTCAGCACCACCAGGATGACCATCACGTTGCCCACGATCCCCACGCCGCAGATCAGGGACACCAGGACCACGCTGATCACCTTGTATTCTAGGGTGTAGTCTGTCCACACACCCAGGCTCTGGTTCCCCTGCAGAGCCGTGCCGTGCAGAGCCGTGCCGTTCCCACTCAGGCTCATGTTGGCCGCCGCGGTCAGGTTCTCCATTCCGCTTTTTCCAGACAAAAGTCACAACATGCGTTCCAAAAAAAAGTCAAAGTCCTGTCCTTGGACTAAACAAACTTCATCTCATCCCACTGGAAGTCTCTTCTGATCCATCAAACCCTGACTGTCGCTCCGGTACCGGTTCCACCCGGAGCCGGTGAGCAGCAGCTTCAGTCTGAGGATGGATCAACTTTACGCACAGAACACAGGAGGCGTCGGCGCCGCTCCCGCCTCAGTGCGCATGTGGTCATGGCTGCGCGTGCATGTGCGCATCCTCCTGGCCACGCGTGCGCACCGTGACTTTCACTCCCATTTAAACAACAAACAAAAAACCTCAGACTCCACAGTCTGTGACTTTGTCCAAAGCGTAATAACTTTGTCATTTAATTTTATAATAAACTTCCTCAATACGTTGAAAATTCCATCAAACAAAAAACTAAACAAAAAGGAGCGCGTTTTTTGTTGTTGTTGCTATGAATGAAATAATACTTAGTTGAGCAGGAAAAACCTGAAAAATAAAGCCTTTAAAAGTGAGTTATTGTGTAAATGATGTGTTTTATTGGGTCGTGTTCCTGAGTTCAGTGGGTATGGACCGGACATTTAGGACAAATTCAAAAGTCATAAATAGGAGATTAAAAAAAACATAACTGTGAGTTAAAAAAATTCAAAATCATGAGATTAAAAAAAAATCAAAAGACAGAGGAAGGTCATGGTGACGTAAAGTGACATTAAAATAATAAAATTAAATAAGGCTTTGATGACTTGCAGCAGGTTTATTTTAACAAGTCAGATATATTTGACAATTTTCAGTCAGTTATATTTAAGAACCTTTGTTTAATTACAATATACAGTTATTTATACACTAATAAATCAATGGTAAATGTTTTTGATTTAATGAACATTGCACACAGTGTTTTTGTTCATTCCATTCATCTTTACTTTATGTTTTTAACTGGTCTATAAAGAACCAAACGACCTTTGACCCAAATACATCCTAGACCTGCTGGTTCCATATGAAGCATCCAGAGGTCATAGGTCATCAGGAACATGTTTACTGTGTGTTCCAAAAATCAGAACCAAACATCATTCGTCATCATTTAGTTGTTGTGCTCCTCACCTGTGGAACAAACTACCTGAACACCTGAGGTCAGTTCATTTAAATCAGATGAAAACATGAGTGTTCACTGGAGCTTTGACTGTTTTTTAAATGTTTTTATGTCTCATTTGAATTTTTTTTAAATGCATCTTAAACATTTTCATTTTCTTATATGTTTTATGTAACGCACCTTGAATTGTCCTGAACATGAAATGTGATAAACAAATATATTTGTCTGAAAAAATAATAAACTTAGACCTAGAGTCGTCCTCGTGGTCTGGACAGATTTTACCAGCTCTTATTTTTTCAACAGTGCTGTCATCTTTCAAGTGTAAAATTTAACAATTTACAATATTACCATCCTCTTTGAATCTCAGTGTTGAAATCACATCAAACGTCCTGAGTACCACCCCTGTTCCTCCCCCCCCCCCCCCCGTCCATCCGACCGTTCCAATCTAGCACTTGTACTCAGCGCAGCCTCCTATCCCAGAATGCATTTCGCACCAACAATAGCAGAAGAGCGGACCCACAGCAGTAAGTTAAAAGTATATAAATACTAGTGTTTTAGTATCATGGAATGTGATTTTTAAGATTATTTTATGTCACAAAGTGGACTTTAAATCTGTGGTCGATTCATCATGATGGCAAATAGTTTAAAATTTGTTCCAAAGTTTTCGGAGATCTGTCATCCTGCTAACGTAACTGCCAGCATCCCTCACCAGCTGTTGGTGACGTAATGAAGTACACTGCGGTGTCAACTGCACAACAACCCTCCGGCGTCCTCCCGTCCTCAAGAGACTGTACTCCTGAGTTTGAACTTGCTAAGTCCAAACCTGGACGACACAGCCCATATGTACCCACTAGTGATGCGCGGTTAGGGGGTTTTACAGAAACCCGCCCCGCCCAAACCCAAGACGTGGCTCGGCCCGCCCCGCCCAACCCGCATGATGTCACGTATCGATAAACCCAACCCGCCCGCTATCAACCCGCGAGCTTAAATTTGTCTCTAAACTCACATAGTACATTCGCAGCATCTTTACCTTGCGCTTCTAATGTTAAAAGTCATGAAGCATAATTTTTGCCTCCTTTCTAACGTCTCAATATGCACTCCAGCACATAAAATAGACTCCACCCACATCATCACTCTATAAAGCCAACACATACAACGTTTCCGTACAACCTTCGCATCGCCTGTTTTAATCTTCTCCCTGATCAAGTCCCACATTTTCACTCTTATCTCTGAGTGTTCAGGGAGATTTGGCGCTAATAACAAATAACAAAAAGTTGGGATAAAAAAACATTCAAAACAGGAAGTGACGGGCTTGCACATGCGCGAGCCGAGCACGCACACACACACACACACACACACACTCACACACACCTCAGCGGGTATTGATCGTCCCTGACCCTCCCCACCAGCAATATGTATTAATACTGCGACCCAGCCCGCCCGACTCGTGGGTCACCCACAGATATCCGCTGGCCAGCGGGTAGCCCGCGCAACACTAGTACCCACAAACACACAAAACAATTACACATCACACAGACACACTGAGGATCCAGGAGCACTCTTTCCATTAGATTCCATAGATGTTTTACTTTTTATACGACTGTTCAGTTTTTGTCCTCTGTGGAAATGGTCGACCCGTTCGTGATTAGTACGTTGTGAACTTGTGACAAAAGATCTGTCACACAATCTGCATTGGTAACGTCTCTGTCTAGCATGGATGCGTTGGTGTTTTTTTAGGTGACTGGATTGGGTGAAAGCGTTTCCACACTGGTAACAGTTATACGGTTTTCTCCCAGTATGGATACGTTGGTGGATTTTTAGGTTACGTGATACAGTGAAAGTCTTCCCACACTGGTCACATTCATATGGTTTCTCTCCAGTATGGATACGTTGGTGAATTTTTAGGTAACCTGCTGTGGTGAAAGTCTTCCCGCACTGGTCACACACATATGGTTTTTCTCCAGTGTGGATGCATTGGTGTTTTTTTAGGTGACTTGCTTGGGTGAAAGCATTTCCACATTGGTCACACTCGTATGGTTTTTCTCCAGTGTGAATACGGCGGTGTCTTTTTAAGGAACCTGATGTGGTGAAAGTATTTCCACACTGGTCACACTTATAAGGTTTTTCTCTAGTGTGGACATGCTGGTGTATTTTGAGGTTACTTGCTGTGGTGAAAGTCTTTCCACACTGGTCGCACTCATATGGTTTTTCTCCAGTATGGATGCGTTTGTGTCTTTTCAGGTCACTGGCTATGGTGAAAGTCTTTCTACACTGGTCACATTTATATGGTTTTTCTCCTGTGTGGATCCGTTGGTGTCTTTTTAGGTCACTTGTTCTGGTGAATGTCTTCCTACACTGGTAACAAGTGGGTCTTCCATCCATGTTTATGAGAATCAGGTGATCTTTGTCCAGATAGTCTTTTTTTTGGTTTCACTTAAAATCCACTTCTGTCGTCTCTCTCTACATTAAAACACAAAGAAACAAACAAGGTTTTCATTGAAATGCAATAGACTGTAATAGAATAAACATCCTATACCCCAGGATTCCTATGATGGTCACCAACTTGGAGATATTAGGTGCTTTCCCACCGTAGGAACCTTTTGTAGTTCCTATAAGAGTTCCTGGAACCTTTTTTCCCCGTGTTCCCACAGCATAGAAACTATACAAGAGTTGTTTAACAAGTAATAACAGTAAAACAGTCGTGAGCCAATTTTATTCAATTTTTTTTATTATTTTATTGCAGACAGTAAAAAAATGTAAAACCCTTTTAATTTTGTGAGACGACACTGTGACGTTTTAATTGGTCGACGGTGATGACGTGTTTAAACAGCGCCGTAGTTGTGTCTGTAAAGTTTTCACTTGAGTTTATAATGTAGTACACTACAATCAGGGGGTAGGGAGTGAGTGGGTGATTTCGAACACAGGTGTTCTCTCGACCAATCAGAAGCCGAGTTGGCGTCAACATAGTAGGGGGAAAAAACTCGCTACCGGCACGGGGTTTCACTCTATTAGCTTTGACGCATGCGCAGACGCATCGGTGTCGCCAGACCCATCTCTGTGTACAAGCCTTCCAGTGCATTTGACCCAGGTGGACTTCCCACTACTGTATTTATTCATGTTCTACAGACCATAGACTTACCGCTATGATCCAAATGACTTCCGGTGCAGGACCACAGCTTTCCCCTCACACTCCCCCAAAAACCACCACAGTCTCCAGTAGAAGCAGAACAGGGACACACTTCTGTCACTGGTCCTTTTTAGGATAAAAAACGATCTTCATTTAGTTCTTAGCAACA
The DNA here is from genome assembly GCA_020466265.1 of Siphamia tubifer. Taxonomy (NCBI): domain Eukaryota; kingdom Metazoa; phylum Chordata; class Actinopteri; order Kurtiformes; family Apogonidae; genus Siphamia; species Siphamia tubifer. Next base: position 53,780,190 of record CM035798.1, on the reverse strand, counting down.
CTGGTGCAGGTTGGATCTGAGGAGGAAACCGACACTCTAAAGCGGTCCGGGTGGAACTGGTCCCGGTCCAAAAGTTCCGCCTGCACAGTTCAGTTCAGTTTATTTCAATCACACAAAATCATCAAAATCTCAATCAAAATGGTGAACAAAAGGGTTTTGTTTTTTTGTAATTTGGACATGGAACAACATACAGAGAAGAAAAAAAGCTTCCAAAAATGCTCCTGGGTGGTGAAGATTTTATTTATTATTTATTTTATTTATTTTATTTATTCGGCTGGAAATGTAATATACATTAATAATAACAGCATTTAAAACCAGGATAGCACAAAAACCACAAAGCACTTGTTTCCATTGTGGAAAGATCAGTTCAGTTCAATTTATTTCAAGTTCCCAAAATCATCAATAGATCAGTCAAAATGATCAACACTCCAAAAAGAGTGGGAAGAAGTATAATTTATAAACTCCACCCCCTTTTTACAAACTAATAACCTAACAGACTCTGCATTCTATGATTTAACACACTTTTTATATCCATTTATCCTTCACAGAAAGCATCCGTAATAATTTATCTACACACTTCGTACGATCCAATTTGTTTAATCAACTACAAGTATATTTATATTCACTTTATATTTACTACAAATACAGTATTAAATATGATAATGTATCCTAATCATGATAGTTTATATTAATTTATCTATGCATCCTTCTGCATTATTCAGATAATGTTCTGTATGTGCCACAGTTTTCCACCATATAATCCATGAGGAAAAAAACACGAACCTTCCAAACACTAAAGGTGGTCAAAGTACTCACATTCTGTACTTAAGTAGAAGTACAGCTACTTGTGTGGAAAGTACTCTGGTAAAAGTAAAAGTACTGAAGTAAAAGTGAAAAAAGTACAACTTCTGAATTGTAATAAAGTAAAAAGTAAAACTGCATTTTTTTTTTACTATGGATGAAATAATACTGATTTAAGCAGGAAAAAATAGAAAATAAATATATCTTAAAAATAAAGCCTTTAAAGTGAGTTACTGTGTAGATAATGTGTTTTCATGGTGTGAACCAAAAATAAAAATTTAAACCAAACTAATGCAATGATATACATAAATCTATATTCAGACATTAGTCTTTATTATTTTTGATTTTATTGGAAGAAAAACACCTGAATGTAACGTGTCCACATGGTTCCTTCATTTTCATCTTTTTTCTCATTAATAACTAATTGCATGCATTGACTCATGGAACATAATGAGGTGCTTTTAAACTCGTTAATGAGCCTTACACTCCCATTGTTTAACCATTATAAGACGATTACACCAATGACTGGAAATACAAAGCAATTAACACAAACAAGGTGACAAGGATGTTTCTGTTCCATATACGAGTCACTTCCTGCCGAGTTTATTTGACCAAAAACACAAGTGAATTTTACCAGATGCTCACAGAGCCATGGGGGGGGGGCTACATTTGTTGGACTCTTTGTGAATTTCACCCACATTGTCTCATCTGGGTCGACATTTTAGTGGCATTTTGTCAGCGTGACATGTATGTGAACCCTGTGTTCACTGTAGCAGTCTTTGTTTTTATGCCTTGATGTGAATGTTTCCCACTGTTCGCTTCGATCACAGACTCACTTTGGAGGTGGAACTCTCAGAGGGAGGCGTCTGGGCCCATCTGGGTTCACACCTGGAAACAGGCCCATTTCTAAGCTGGGGGGGGGGGGGCTTTAAGCGAGATGTTGTTTGAGGAAAACAGGCTTGTTACAACCCAAAATGGAATAACTGCCAATAACCAGAGGTGGTCAAAGTACTGACATTCTGTACTGCAGTAGAAGTACAAGTACTACTGTAGGAGCCATAAATATTTCATGTGTTTTTTCTTTTCGTTAATATGTCAAATGTATGGGTATTGGTTTATTTGGTTTGTGTTTATATTACTGTTGGAAGGGGTGTGGCACTTAACCATACCTGAGCCCTGTGAACTGGTTCAGTTTTGGTGTGGGGTGACCAAGGAGGAAGGTCTATTTTTTATGTACTGCTATAGCTACCGCTAAGGTTTGATGATGTCATAGGTTTTCTAAAATGTTTATGCTCGTCCTAAATACTATTGGAGTGTTCTGGATTAAATAGATACAAAATTGAGAAATGAAGGTTCCCATACAATTTGAGTCATATTTCTCAGCAAATGTTTCATTTCATTCATATATAACACGTAACTCTTCAGCTCTTCATCTTTTCAAATTTCATACAAGCAGAGGTCAATTTTGTATTAGATTCAGAGGTGCCAAACTATGGAATCAGGTCTCACACATAGCTAGAAACTGCACTTCACTAAAATGTTTTAAGAGACTCCTGAGAGACTATTTTCTTGAGATGTATTAACTAGTTTATTTCATAACTCTAGATATTTTATTTTTAAAATTATTTTTTATTTTTTTTAAATATGAATTCGTATCATTTGTTTATTCATTTTCAAAATAAGACACCGAAAAACAACTTGTTTCTTCATTATTTGTTTCCAAAACCAAAATTTTAAACAAATGGATAGTGATGCATTTTTTCACTTTTCCTTTTTGTGTTTAAATGAAGAATAGAAAAAAACAGATACGTTTCCCCTTTCATCCAATTTTGGCCTGAAGCAAATTGATTAACCTGAAATGAATCCTAACAACTGAAAGAAACATGTCCACTGGACTGAAGATCATTATGGTGTGATATGACACTAATGTCTTCAGGTCTTAGGGTGTCCCTCTTAGTTTCTCCAAATGGGATGTAGGTTTCCATCTTTGTCACTGTAGGTCAAAGGTCATTTCTGGTTTACTCAACCTGCTTCAGGTCAAAATTGGATAAAACGAGAAATGTCCGTTATCCGTTTTTTCATTATTCATTTATAAATAAAAAGGAAAACTGAAAAACCACATCACTATTCATTGTTCCATTTTTGGTTTTGGAAACAAATAAAGAAGAAACAACTTTTTATTTTGTTGTCTTATTTTTTGTTTTATTTTGAAAAACGAATGAACTAATGATAGTAGTATAGAAGTAATAGTAGTAGTATAGATAGAAGTAAAATAAAATTTAAAAAAACTTGGGGAAAAAATGGAAAAAAAAATATATGTATATATATATATACATATATATATATATATATATATATATATATATATATATATATATATATATATATATATATATATATATATATATATATATATGTGTGCACAGACTGCCTCGACCACAGGTGTCAAACATGAGGCCCAGGGGCCAAATGCAGCCCGCCAAAGGGTCCAATCTGGCCCCTGTGTGAAATGCAAAAATTGCACTGAAGATAATTATAATCAACGAAGTTCAAATCAGTTTGTCAATGTGGATAAAGTGGATAATATTAGTAAAATACAATCATAATAACCGAGAACAAAATGGAAACCAAACTTTAAAAAAATCTTTTATATTTTAGTGTAAAATAAGTACAAAAAAAGACGAGCCCTTTACAAAAAAATGTGAATAACCTGAAATATTTGTGGAATTTTACCAATATTCAACCTGTTAATAAATGTTGTGTACATTTGTAGATCTGTAAGTTGTGATGCACATGTATAAATGATAAACCAAAGCATAATATCTTCAACATTGCACTTATTTTTCTTTAGAATTTACAGGTTGTTCATATTTGTTAGTGTTCACATAAAATTTGTAGATGTAAACATTTTTATTGGAGAATTTTTCACTCAAAAACACATAAATTAAAACTGCAAGCAGTCTCAAAGGCCTTCGCTGTCCCTTGCGACCGCCTCCCCATGCGACGTCTGAGTCCAATTTGAGCCAAATCAGTGTTTGTATGTCTGAACTACAGCCATTTTAATGAAAGTACATTCCTAGGGGGCGCTATAGTACAAAATCAGAATGTCTTTAGTTAAATGGATGTAGACCTGGGAGATAAACGTCTGTGTCAAATTTCAGCAAAATCGATGTTCGTATGTCCGAGCCGAAGCAATTTATGTAGCAGTAATTTTTCCTGAAATATTTGCAAAATTTGCGACAGAGTAGCACAAAAACGATGCAACTTTTCCAAAACATTTGGATAACTTTTGATGTCCCAGAGCTCATTTGTTCCAACGGCCAAGGAGGAGTTTGTTAAATTCCAATGACAGTGAAAATTCACCACTCAAAGTTTTTAAGATTTCAATCCAAGATGGCGGACTTCCTGTTGGTTTATGGGCGTGGCCATCATTAGGTTTTTTGTTCATCATTGTATGGCGAACATGTTTACCGATTTTTATAGCTCTAACTTCACGAGGGCGTGATCTGGCCTAATACAAAGTATTTTTATTTTCCTAGGGGGCGCTGTAGAAACATTTCTTTACCGACTTTTACAAAACCATTAAATGTTCGCAGTTTTTCACACTTCTGAAGTGCGTGCAAAATTAGAGGTCAAAGGGCAGAATCAGATCAAACTGCAGCAGTTTCAATAAGCCTTGAGCCTGACGTGGGACGCGGCGAAGGACTAATAACAGGATAAAAAAAATGACAAAATAATGTAAACGGCAAAAATGTCACCGGCGCCTTTTCCACCTCACCATTGATCTTCTCTCTTCCCATTATGAGATATCGCACAAAGACTAGATGATGTGTTTTGGGGGGGGGGGCACATTTCACGGACGGCTCACAAATGTTCTAATTACTGTTTGTAGAATAGTGGCATTTACAGATGTGTGGTTTCTGTGTTTATTGATCCTGTCAGACTCAGTGATGGGCTTTGGATTCATTTGTGTCTGTTGGACCAGTTTGTCTCCACGGTGATTAGAGACAGGTTCAGAACTGTGTTAAATATGTCATTAATGATAAGATCCAGACGACAGAAGCAAGAAATCACATTAACCCTGAAAGGTCAGTATCAGTAGAAGGTGCTTTTCTATCAGACTTTAAAAGAAAAGCACTCTGAGAGTTCAAACCTCCACCAAGGAAACACCTACGTGTGTCGCAGTAGCAGTGAGGACAGATTTATTTTAAGTATAAAGACGACTCAGTTATTGTCAGCCTGCTCAAAAACAAGCAGCGGCTGCGGCTGTGGCTCAGTTGGTAGAGTGGGTCGCCCAATGACTGAGAGGTTGGCGGTTCGCGTCCCAGCTCTGGCTGTCCACATGTCAAAGTGTCCTTGGGCAAGACACTGAACCCTGGCTTAGGCCCCCAGTAGGACTTACCATAGACCTTAGAAACCTACTGGTGTATGAGTGTGTGTGTGAATGGGTGAATGAGAGGCTAATGTAAAGCGCTTTGAGCTAGCCTAGGATCTAGACTGTCCCCAGTGGCCGCAACCTGCATTTGCTACGGGGAGAGTCTAGAAAGTCTAGGCGCCATACCCGGTGGGCAAAACTCCGACAACGTCCCTTTTTTCCAAAAACAGCTTAAGTGCCGTTTTCTGCTCCTCTCGCAGGGAAAACTGTAATTTTAAATCACCTAGCGTTGCTGCCAAAGCCAGCTCGAATGGTTGTTCCTGGTGATGAGCCATGTTGTCTAGCAGCTAGCAACTGGTGTTACAGCAATGTGTGCTAGCTAGCAGCTACGCCTTCTTCTTCTCTTTGGTGTGCTAGCTGCTACGTCTCTGCGACTACAACATTACGTGTCGTATTTGTGTCATCATGAGGCAGGGTGGGCTCTAATCCCACCCCTCGCGATTTGATTGGTCCGACCCAGTTGGGATTTTCAGATCCTAGGCTGTCTAGTCTGTCTCCCCGTAGCAAATACTATTTGCGGCCACTGGGGACAGACTAGATCCTAGGCTAGCTTTGAGCACCATGTAGGTGGAAAAGCGCTGTATAAATGCAGTCCATTTACCATGGTCCAGTTGTTCAGGAGTTTGTAGACTGGTGTGAACAGTCCGTTTATAACTGAACATTTCAAAAATAAAAAAAATATGTACGTTGACTTCAGGAAACACGCCTGTGACAATGAGTTAATTTATATAAGAGGACAGACAGTAGAATGTGGAGACACCTGTAAATATCTGGGTACAATTATTGACAGTAAACTGACTTTTGTATAAAAAGGTAAACCAACGCCTGTACTGTCCAAGGAAGTTGTCATCATTTCATATTGACAGGACGTTGCTCACAATGTTTTACAGATGTTTTATAGAAACTGTGTCCTGGTTCAATAATCTGCCCCTAAAAATAAAAACTCAGATTGTGAGGTGGGCCAATAAAATAATTGGAGAGAAACATCTGAGTGTAGAATCCGTCTACAAAAGACAATTAGACAGACTAGTGGGTCCATCTTTAATGATGCATCACATTCATTTCAGTTTCTCTCCTCAGGTTGAAGGTTCAGAATGCCTGTGTGCAAAACCAAAAGATACTGATGCACTCCTGTCCCCTCAATGATAAAAGTAATAAATAACACATAAGCTACTATTCAGGGTCAGTGCTTTATGTTAATTGATGATTTTTTATTTTTATATCCTGTGTGAAGCACGTATCTGTCTGCATGTCAGTTGTTGTTAGTTACTGTGTGTTACTGTGTGAAGTATTTTGTTGTTTTGTGAATGTGTTTATACCTGATAATGAGCTTTTTCAACAGATGAAAATATATTATTTAACTATTAAAGCCATCTTACTAGTGTAAGATGAGTAATAATTAAAAATAAAAGCTGCACAAATTATCAGACAAATGACTGAGGAAAAGACACAGAAAAATCAGATGGACACAAAACTGCAGTAAAACTAATCCTAGTTAGTTAGTGGTTAAATAGAGACATCTAGTGTCAGTAGAGTTACCTGCAGGGTTCCACTGAGCATTGTTCTAGTGATCACTCACTGAGTCCATGTCACACTTTTTTGTTCATTATATCTGTGTTATTGTTTTATTGTCTTTTACATTTTTAAATAATAATAATACTAGTAATAGTAATTATTATTATTATTATTATCATTATTATTATTATTATTATTATTATTATTATTATTATTATTATTATTATTATTATTATTATTATTATTATTATTATTATTATCATCTTGCGTTTTACTTGTGTTTTAGATGTAGATCACTTTGGTTTTCTTTTATGTTTTTCTAAAGTAATGTATAAATAAACTTGTATGATGATGATGATGGTGATGATGATGATGATGATGATGATGATGATGATGATGATGATGATGATGATGATGATGATGATGATGATGTGATGATGATGGTGATGATGATGATGGTGATGGTGATGATGATGATGATGATGGTGATGATGATGATGATGATGATGAAGATGAAGATGAAGATGATGATGATGATGATGATGGTGATGATGATGATGATGATGATGATGATGATGATGATGATGATGATGATGTGATGATGATGGTGATGATGGTGGTGATGATGATGATGATGATGATGGTGATGGTGATGATGATGATGATGATGATGATGATGATGATGATGATGATGATGATGATGATGATGATGATGATGATGGTGATGGTGGTGATGATGATGATGATGATGGTGATGATGATGAAGATGAAGATGAAGATGAAGATGAAGATAATGATGATGATGATGATGATGATGATGATGATGATGATGATGATGATGATGATGATGATGATGATGATGATGATGATGGTGATGATGAAGATCGGACGAGGTTTGTGAGGTCAACTATTGACACGTGCTGTTAGTTGTGTGGTCGTTACACCATCCCACCAGCAGAGGGCGCCAGTGATGTTCTATTCAATCACATGAGGAGAATCACTTAGAGGAGGAGTCTCCAACTCCAGTCCACGAGAGCTGCTGACCTACATGTTTTAAATGTTTCCCTCTTCCAGCACACCTGATTCAAATGATCAGCCTCTCATCACGCTCTGCAGAAGACTGAGGATGACTGTCAGGTGTTAGAAGAGGGAAACATCTAAAACATGCAGCACAGTAGCTCTCGAGGACCGGAGTTGGAGACCCCTGACTTACAGGAAATAAAAACAATGTAGAGCGATTTTTCCAGAAGGTAGATGCTCGATGGTAACGGTCGGATGGACAGGGGGCGGGGCAGGGGGCGGTACTCAAACCATTCTCCTCAGGACCAACCATGGAGCCGCCATATTGGAATGGTGATGCATTCCATTCAGTGCAATATATTTGACAGGACATTTTATGAACAATACTAACAATACTAAAACTGAAAACAGATATCCATGTGTGTTATGTTGTTTAACTATGATGAAGGACATATGTTTGGGCTTGTTTTATTAGTCAGAGTTGACTTAATATTATAGAATTTTCTGATATGAAAAAATCAGTCTGAGATCATGTCTACGTAATGAATGCATTACGATAAAACCATCAACCTGTTTGACTGGATACAGAGTAAAAACTAACTATATCTGAGCAGACAACATATCTGAATACTGCTGAGAAAGTATCTGAGTACTGCTAAGAAAGTATCTGAATACTGCTAAGAAAGTATCTGAGTACTGCTAAGAAAGTATCTGAATAAAATGATGGAATCAGGAGGCTGGAGATAGCTATCTTTTTTTTTCGGCCAATGTGAAGGACTGCTGTCCCCTTCGGAGCTTCAGATTAGCCACCGCCCTGTTAGCATCAGAATGAATGAAGTAAAAGTCACTGGTGATCTCTTTAAAGGCACTGACATGTCAAATAAACCAGCTGGTTGACATTATAAGGGTCAGTACATGTGGTCCCTGACATTAACATGTCGAAATATTAAGTGTAAATATATTCAGCATTTAACAACAACAAATTATATTTACGTATGTAGTGTTTTTTACACAGTGCTTCCACTTGACACTTTACAGAACAGAGAATATATTTCTGTAAAAAAAGCAGCCAATGCTGGGTCTAGGTTTACTAGGTCTATGATATTACACTCTGAGATAGTTCAAAGAGGATCAAAATATTGTAAATTGTTACATTTCACCCTTTTGAAAGATGACAATACTGTTGATAGAAGATCTCACAAAACCTATCCAGACCACTGAGGACGACTGTAGGTCTAAGTTGATTATTTTTTTGACCATATGACAAAGGTAAAGATGAATGGAATGAACAAAAACACTGTGTGTAATGTTTATGGAATCAAAAGCATTTAATATTCATTTATTAGTGTAGAAATGACTGTATGATATAATTCTTAAGGTTCTTAAATATAACTGACTGAACATTGTCATTGTATTCTTATTTTACTGTCATTTTATTATTTTAATGTCACTTTGCATCCCCATGTCCTTCCTCTCTGTCTAGTTTTGATGGTGAAACTTTGCGTAAAAACAAAAAGGCCATAACACAATCTGCAGCTGCTCAGAACATCTGGACCTTAGTCCCGCCCCCGTCTGTCCGGCCGTTACCATCGAGGATCTACGAGTTTTCCAGAGCAAATGGTGCAGGTTAAAGATGTCATTCCACTGAAAACCACTCTGATGGGTCACCCTGAGTTACCAACACATGCTGCGTTTGAAAGTCATCTGCAGTCAGACACTTAACTTCACTGCCATTAGAATTGGGACGCCCCCCCCCCCTGTACCCAAAGACAGGACAGAAAGGACAGGAAGTATGGATATTGGAACACAGCACGACAGGACGACTGTGAGTAAAAACATTAGACTTTTACTTCAGATTTTATCCAGGTTTAATGAAGAATTATTTAACCAGTAAGATAAAATATGTTTGTGCAAAAAAAAGGAAAAACAATGTATTTAATATTATTTGGTCAAATGTTCCAGCAAAGTAGTTGTCCACTCAATATTAAAATTAGTGACAGTTAAAGTAATCTTGTGATTTCTCAGGATGGAGGTTAAAGGAATTATCCAGTAAAAATCAGTTTAGTTCATTTTTTAGATGATTGTTCGTAGACATATAGTTGACATTAAAATCACACCATTTGGATGAACATTGAGAAATTTAGATTTTTCCCTTTTCAGCCAAACTGTGTTAACATGGAAGTGATTAGGACACGTAAGTGTGATGTTATTTAGAACTTTAGAAGAGTTAGTCTGAAAATAGTATTTCATGTCAGTGTAGTGTTGTCACGATACTAAAATTTCCAACTCGATACCGATACTAAGGATAATACTCGATACTAATTTCGATACTGGAGATGTGAGGGATTCCTTTTAAAATGTCCTCCATGGACTGCTAAAAAAAAGGTAGTGAGTGCGGGTGCAGAATAAATGCATGTCTATCTCTTGGTAAGTTAAGGTAGGTCTATCTTTTTGCTCAAGCCCTTCTGCAGTGCTAACTGTAAGACTCTTTATGGTCGAGCATTATGTGCGCGGGCGGCAGCGTATTGCATCATGTGACCACCGCGGACCCCTTGCGGGACTATGGCAAGCCAAAGTGTTCACATAGCCACGTGTTGTCTTTATTATATCACGCGTTACAGAACGCGTTCTCGAACGCGTGCCATTGTGCGCGCCAGTGCGCGTACCAGAGCGCGTCCTGTAACGCGTGATAGCGCGCCAGTGCGCGTGCTATCACTAGCAGCGCGCACGTCAAAAATGATAGGCTGACATGCTCACGGTGGCCTCCGTGGTGGTAACGTGATACTATGCGCTACCGCCTGGCTGCCGCCCGCGCGCATAAACGTTCGACTATATGGAGGCCTTTAAAAGCAAAGTTACATCGGATGGTCCAATCACAGACCTATAGAAATAGTGTATAGGTCTGTGGTCGCACTGGCGTCATCCCGTGTGCTGTCAGAGGCAGCTGGAGAAAAAAAGAGACTTTAACTTACACGCCGGCATTACGGCTGTGCCAGAGCTGACCGCGTTGATGCCTGTTTACAATTCTTAACGTTACCCGCTACAAAAAAGCGGCGACGCGCCATAAAAACAAAATCGATTTTCCAGCAACTTAGTCTAATTAGATACCAAGGGTCAATATCGATTTAGTATCTAAAATCGATTTTTTTGACAACCGTATGTCAGTGATAAACGTCTTCATCACTTCCATGTTAACACAGTTTGGCTGAAAACAGCAAAATCTAAATTTGTCAATGTTCATCCAAATGGTGTGATTTTAATGTCAACTATATGTATGTACTAACAATCATCTAAAAAATGAACTAAACTGATTTATATTCTGGATAATCCCTTTAAATGTAAACAGAGAAACATGATTGACACTGAACATAAACCATTATAACAACATTAATGCAGAATAAAGTTAAACAATATGATTGGATTTCTTTCGTGTAAACAACAGGGGAAGACATTGTTTGGTGCAGACGCTTGTTTTCTTCCATCTGTTCCGTCATCGTCGTCCGTCAGACCGTCTGACCCACAGGTGTGGAGGCGCTGACGTCGGCCGGACGGTTGACCCCCGACGTCCAGCAGGTGGTCTTCCTGGCTGACAGGTGTCGCCGGGCGTGTTTGGCCAGGTGGTCACTGCGCATGAATCTGCTCAGACACATGGGACAGGCGAACCTTTTCTCTCCAGTGTGGGTTCTTCTGTGACGGGACAGTTCATCGGAGCGAGCGAATCGCCTCTCGCAGCCTTCCCATTTACACCTGAACGGCCTCTCACCTGTCCACACACAGAGGGCAAAGTTTTATTGAAGAAATAAATGGAAAAAATTTAATTAAATATTATTTTATTAATTAATTAAAAATAAATGAAAAAAATATATATATAATTTTTTTCATTTATTTTTAATTTATATATATATATATATATATATATATATATATATATATATAATCAAATCTAATAAATAAATGAATACATAAATAAATAAATAAAAATACATTAAATATAACAATAAAAATAAATAAATACTAAATGAAATAGATAAATAAAATTTAAATATATACAAATAAATAAAAACTAATCATAAAAATAATTGCAGGACCTGTGACGTGACTATTACGCACACGTACATTGTGATGTTGATGTTCAAACAATATATTGTTCAGCTGTAAATTATAATTAAGACAACAAGAAATAATATAATCCTCAACAAGAATAGAAAACCAAAATGAACTGGCAGAAATCAAAATTGGGCTTTTTTTTTATTATTTGTTTTTTCCATTTGTTAATTTTGTCTCAAAATAAAGTACTTCCAATCCGTGTATCATTCATTTATTTGTTTTTCAAAATAAAACCAAAAATAAGACAACAAAAAACAACTAGTTTCTTCATTATTTGCTTCCAAAACCAAAATGAAAACACCATAACAATGCAGTTTTTCAGTTTTCCTTTATGTGTTTAAATGAATAATAGAAAAAAACAGTTAACGGCCGTTTCCCGTTTTAACCAATTTTGACCGGAAGCAAAATGAGTAAACTGCAAATTAAACTTAAGAACCAAAAGAAAACATGGCCACCGGACTTATCATGCCTAACCTGTGTGTGTCCTCATGTGAGCCTTGAGGTGAGAACTCTTGAAGTACGTCTTTTTGCAGTCGTCATGGCGACAAACATGGCTGCGGACGCGGGGTGCTTGCGGCTGCCCAGGGCCGTTCCTCTGCACCGACGGGCCTCGACTCAGAGCGGGAGCGATGGCCGGTAACCTGGTGCCACCAGGGGTCACCGGCGAGTGTTGAACGTAGATGGGAGGAAGAAGAGGCTGAGGGACGAAGAGCATTAGAGGAGCTTTAGCCACCTGAGCCTCCAGGACGATGACCTGCGCCGCTGCTGCTGCTGCCGCTGCTGCTGCCGCTGCTGCTGGGTGGTGGTGGTGGTGGTGTTGTTGTAACAGTGGTGTCTGGGTGTGAGTCGTGCTTCGTGCTAGAGGTAGAATCTGGCAGTAGAATCCAGATGGAAGAGAGGAAACAGGTTTGTCATCTGGGCCTGAAGGTCTGGTCTGGAGCTGAGGTTCCCGTAGCGACTCTGTTACAGGACTGTCCTCATCAGAGTCCGTCCTCATTTGTGCACCTTCAGTAGCGCGCTCGTCCGTCAGTCTGTCCTGGACGTTACAGGAGCAGGGCCGTCCGTCGGCAGTGTGGCGGATCACGCTGGTGCACGTGAACAGCTGAGAAGAAGAATGCTTGCTTCGCTGATGTCGGGTCGACAATGATGTGGGATGGAAGGCTTCAAAGTTGGGTGGGCTGTACGGAGGGGTCATGCACTGGAAGAAAAAAAGAGTTTTCAATGTTTGTGGACTGACAGAACACTCTGTACCTTTACATGCACTGAGAAATTTGAATTATTGAGTGTGGAACGTTGGACTTCCAGACCCTAGGTGGCATGACATGCCCTTTCATATTAAGATGCTTCCGGTTGGTGCCATAGAAGAAGAACAGTAACTGAACAAAAGTGTCAGATTTAAAGTAAATGGACTGCATTTATATAGTTCTTTTCCACCTTCATGGTGCTCAAAGCGCTTTACATTAGCCTCACATTCACCCATTCACATACACACTCATACACCAGTAGATTTCTATGGTCTAAGGTCAGTCCTACTGACTAAGTGAGGGTTCAGTGTCTTGCCCAAGGACACTTCAACATGTGGACAGCCAGAGCTGGGACGCGAACCGCCAACCTCCCGGTCATTGGGCGACTCACTACCAACTGAGCCACAGCCGCCCGTAAGATGAAAACAACACCCATGAAGATACGAACCACACCCATGAAGATACGAACCACACCCATGAAGATACGAACCACAACCATGATGATATGGACCACAACCATGATGATATGGACCACAACCATGAAGATATGGACCACAACCATGAAGATACGAACCACAACCATGAAGATATGAACCACAACCATGAACATATGGACCACAACCATGAAGATATGGACTACAACCATGAAGATACGGACCACAACCATGAACATATGAACCACAACCATGAAGATATAGACCACAACCATGAAGATATGGACCACAACCATGAAGATACGGACCACAACCATGAAGATATGGACCACAACCATGAAGATATGAACCACAACCATGAAGATATAGACCACAACCATGAAGATATGGACCACAACCATGAAGATACGGACCACAACCATGAAGATATGGACCACAACCATGAAGATATGGACCACAACCATAAACATATGGACCACAACCATGAAGATATGAACCACAACCATGAAGATATGGTAGTAAATTATATGGTTGATGGAAGATATAGTTGTAAAACGACATTTTAGGTGGTTCTTATTTAATATAAAGATTTTTAAAGATTTTTAAAGATTTTCATGTAATTTGACTTGTTTTAATATGTTAAAATCTGCAGTTTCCTAGCCTAGCAGTGCTAACTCTATTCATTCCATGTATGGGTCTAGTGGTGCTTCATAGTCAGAGGAGGCGGGGCTAAAATGTTGTCTTTCAAATCCTCTGTATGCAATAGGACGGTACTACAACCAATCAGTGTAATCTTTAGGATGACGTAGTTAGAATGCTGGAAAGTTGACGGAGGAGTCCGGAGAAAGTTCGGAATGACTAAACAAAATGGTGGATTATGGAGCTGAACGACTGTTGTCGCTTCTGTAAAAGGAATTTAAAGATCATTGAGGTTTTCTCACATTTTTCACTCTTCTGTGATAAAAGGAAATCTACACCTGTTGTTGTTCTTCTTCTATGGTTGTTTACACTTCTTTCTCTCCAAATCATCACAGCGTCACTTTGTTAGGCCCGCCCTCTGACTCTATACTAGGAGGAGCTAGTGTGGCTAGGCTACTACGATAGAACATTAGATTTACTGATGCTAGGAGGAGCTAGTGTGGCTAGGCTACTACGATAGAACATTAGATTTACTGATGCTAGGAGGAGCTAGTGTGGCTAGGCTACTATGATAGAACATTAGATTTACTGATGCTAGGAGGAGCTAGTGTGGCTAGGCTACTATGATAGAACATTAGATTTACTGATGCTAGGAGGAGCTAGTGTGGCTAGGCTACTACCATAGAACATTTGTGACTTATGTTTGACACCTGTGACCTAAAGACAAACTTTTGACTGGAACATAAGACCCCCCCCCCGACGTAATGATCTAGACCAGATTACACAAAACGTCCGACTTGCACAAAAAGACAATTGAACTGAAATGTCATTTTCTTACCAAAGGAGTGTCTTGTGATGCAGTGGAGCTATCAAACACAGAGTCATCATCTGAGCAGTCTGGAGACGGTGTCAAAGGTCGGAAAGGTGGGAACCTGGGGCTCCTGCTGCTCTGCCAGTGATTGATCATAGACATCAGAGCCTCCACGGCCTCCATGTCACCTGCACCCAAAGGAGCCGGCTGGAATTCGCCCTGGACGACTGGGTGGGATTCTTCACCTTCCATGTCAGTGTTCTGTAAAAGAAAAGAAAAGAAAAGAAAAGAAAAGAAAAGAAAAGAAAAGAAAAGAAAAGAAAAGAAAAGAAAAGAAAAGAAAAGAAAAGAAAAGAAAAGAAAAGAAAAGAAAAGAAAACACACAAGGTTTTTATCCTGTGCTGTGTAGCTTCACAAACTAAAAGATCATGTTTAAAAACAATTATAGTGACAAGACTCTGGATGTGAAATTAAGAAATTATTATTATTAGAATATAAGAACTGACATTGCAATTTTTTTTTATACGTTGCGATATGAAAAACTACTTGTGTAAATATGACGGTGGTGCGGCACCGACGCAAACAAACAGCTTAAAGATCGACACAGAACGTACGTTTCAGTGTCATCCTTCTGTAGCTGAAATAATTACATAAAATTAATATTTAAAAAATAAATCAACAACATACAAATAAATTAATTCACTACTAAATTAATTAATTAAAAAATAAAAAACGAAGAAAAATGAAATAAAAATGAATAAATAAATAAAACTAAGTGAATAAAATACAGATTAATGTAAGGCCACATTATTTCTATTTTGCTAATGGGGACCTTCATTTATATTTAACCCTCGTGGGGACCTGAATGTTGGTCCTATCGTGTCAGAGGTCCCCATGGTGTGACTGTGTAAACATATCAATGTCCGCATAAAGATAGTAATGCAAACACACACATACATACACAGTGTCAGTCTTTTAAATCAATGCTTCACATCATTGATTTTTGCCAATAATCTACCAATAGATGAAAGACAGTGTGAAGGATCATGTGCAGTGAGCATGTTCAGCTGCTGTCGTTCAGATCAGGCCCTTTCACCTACTTCCAACTCACAGAAAAACTGCAACTGTGCTGCTGCTCATATATTCATAGGCTTCGACTGCTCTGCACTAACATATATTACTGTTGTTATTCGACTGTAATTAACAGTAATTAACAGTATCTTCTTAAAAAAAAAAAACTACATTAAAATGTTTTATTTCATAGTGTTCTGATATTGTTTTAAATACACCTTTCTTTTGTTCAAAGTTTAAACACATGTTTTCCAGCTGAGTGGACATTTTGAAACTCCATAAAAAAAAATAGGTTCATTAAAAATATTTCAATCACATTGGGGGGTTTTTTCAGCCTAAAGAGGAATAAAAATCTTGACTAAAGTTCTCATAATTCATGCATCAAAGGCTGACAGTGTTTCCATATTCAAATGTCCATATGTGATCACCATGAAAACAACATAAACTGTATTTTACTGCAGTTCTTTACATCCACTGAGAGTTTAAATGGTTCAACAGATATTACAGATTTTATATGACCTTATATTTGATGCTACAGATAATTTGAGTCTTCAAAAATTAAGTTATTTTAGGATGTAAAAATTAAGTCGTGTATATTTTCTACGTACATTAGATATTTTATATTATTATTGTAACTTTAGAACATACAGTAGAATAAACAAACTCTTTATACAGAACAGATTTAAATAATACCATGGATAAATTAAAAGAATATAAGGAGCATGTAAAAAAAATTATAATGCAGCTGTAAAACAACTATATTATAAAATTAAGGCAGATTAATCCATCATCATGATTAATCTGATTAAAAACTGTTGTTTTGTTTCCAGTTGTTTAGTTGAAACAGTTGAATAAATATGCTAATTGCATATATATTCATAGTTTTACATATATTTAGGATATTTTATCAAAAATGTTTGGTGTTTATTCTGTATTTTAGGAAAGGAGCTTTTGTTCATTGATTTTTTTGTGTTACTTTATTGTGTTGTGAATTTTAAAATCTTTTTAGCACCTTTTGTATATTTATTTTCTCCGTATTTTGTGTGTTGTTTTTTTTTTGGCAAGTTTAAGTAAAAAAACAACAACAACCCATACACACAGTAGAACAGTCGACCAATATAAAGTGTTTTGATAATCCAACTCAACCCCTGTGATTAATCAGATTAAAATGTCTAATCATTTAACAGTCCCGTATTTAACTAAATAAACAGTGGAGAAAATTTAAAATACAAAAAAGGTCAAAACAACAAATATTGCTTAATTTTCAGGTTATTTTCAAATTTTATTTTTACTTATTTTTTAAGCAATGCAAAGAAGAGTTTGAAATAATTTATAAACCAAGTAAAGGAGGATAAGAATACTTACATGAAATGAATCAGATCCACAGCTGCTGTGTGTCCGTCTGTCTTTCCCACATAAACAGTGATTTCCACTTTCATTCACACTCACACTTTCAAACACGGTGGGAAAATGTGGGCGTGGCCTAGTCTATCTGCCAATGGAGCGCGAAGGTGTGTGAGACCCTCAGCCAATGGGAGGAGGCCAGTGTGCGTGTGATCAGGGACTGACTGGGCCATGGAGACAGCGTGGTACACAACGACATGAGGGTGTGGGAAACACATTCCATTCTGCAGCTGATCTGGAGTCAGTTCATCTACAGAGTCAGTTCATCTACAGACCTAGAGTCAGTTCATCTAAAGACCTGGAGTCAGTTCATTTGACCAACATTCCAGGATGCCACACAATCAATTAAAAAAAAAAAAAATATATATATATATATATATATATATATATATATCTGGGAGCCTGAGGGTTCTGCGCAGGATCTTAGTCGTTCCTAGCAATGCGCTCTTTTGTACAGAGATCTCTGATGTTGTTCCTGGTATCTGCTGGAGCCATTCTCCCAGCTTGGGGGTCACTGCCCCTAATGCTCCGATCACTACTGGTACCACTGTTTTTTATTTATTTATATATATATATATATATATATATATATATATATATATATATATATATATATATATATATATATATATATATATATATATATATATATATATATATATATATATGTTTTATATTTTTCTAACGTTCATACAAACGTACTTTTTCTTCTTTTATTTTCCCCTTTAAATATGTCACACTGAAGGAGATGCTTAAATCTGATTGTACATGTGTTTGTATAATGACCAGGCCTGTGGTGCTTCATGGGAAAAGGAGGTCATCCAGCAGGAGCTGGTTAAACACACAATGAAACACTTAAGCCCATTTTTAGAGAGAGAGAGAGATAATTTTTTTTTAAATATATTTTAATTATAATTTGTATTTAATTAAACAATATATAAATAAAAATCTGCCAATGAAAGATAAGATAAGATAAGATAAGGGGAAATTCCAGATTTACAGCAGCACAGAAACATAAATTCTATAAAAACTATCCATTTCTATTTACACTATTGCACATGGGTTTATTACACTGTTTATTGCTCATATTTCAGGTTGTTTGTTGCAGCTGCAGGAAGGAAGGACCTGCCAAACCTTTCCTTCACACACTTATGGTGTCTTATTCTGTCACTAATGGAGCTCCTCTACAGGGTCTACAGGACGCTACAGGACGGAGCTGACCTTTGTTATCAGTTTGTCCAGCCTCTTCCTGTCAGCTGCTGTGGTGCTGCTCTCCCAGCAGACCACGCTATAGTCGTAGAAGGTCCTTTGGAGGTACTGACAACATGATTATGAAATAAACTATAAAGAGAGAAAGAGAGAGAGAGTATTTATTTTTGTTTTTATTAATTTAAAAAAAAATGTAATAATGTCTCATTATTTTTTTTCTCTTTGCTTAATTCCAGATTGTTTCTGTCCACAGTCTAACACGTACATGTCAGACCTTTAGAAAAGAACCTAAATGTTGTCAGTGCATCACCTCATGTCATTGTAATCAGTGTTTTTAATGAATCTTCTAAACAGTCATAAAAAGAGCATGTTTTCATTGGACCCACTCCAATGCTGCTAGTCCTCAGACAGTCAGGTTGGCCCAGATTTGAAAAATTATGCAATGGAGACCCAGTTCCTTTGCCAGAATATGCGTGTCATGGATTACCACACTCCCTTTTCATAGAAGTCATTACCACAGATGTTAAGTCTCAGCCAGATTCTGCTTTGAGTTAAGTGTCTGTGCATTGGCTCAGAAGTTACACCTTCCTACGTATCACCCAAACAGCTGGAAGTCCAGTTCGGTGTAAACGTGTGCACACTTCCATTTATCCAAACAGTAAAGACCCCCTATAAAGATAACAGCCAGGAACAGAGTGTTACTGCTTATGACTTCAGTTACATGTGCAGTGAAAGCAAAAGCGTAGGTTTGGTTGGGACATTGCTACTAACCCACCCACAAGATACTTCCAAAAGTATCAGCACCCACCGCACAACATGAACAAACCAAGTCAAACCTTATCTTTTAATTGTATGGATGTTGTTATATTACATCTGGCCCAGAAACAACGGTTGAAAACTAGTTTTTTTTTATGCAAATGACACATTTACAGACATGTTCATTAATATGTTACTGTCCCTGTTAAATAAACATGTTTTAACCTGGTACTCTTAACTGTTTTTATTATTGTTTGTTTTTTTTTTAATCTACTGTGCTTTGTGTTCCTTACTTTTAATTGGACTGCAGTTTTTTATTGATTATTGTATTTTATTTGTCAGACAGCATGGTTCCTTTGGCGTATTCACACTGCACTCAGAAAATCCAGACTTTCCAGGAAAGATCGAACTTTATTGACAAGTGTGAAACCTCCCCCGAACCTCGGTCCGGACTAAAGACCGAGTCTGAGGAGGTAGTCTCGATCCGGACCAAGGTTCGCTGGTGCACAGTGTGAAAGCTCTTTTTAGGAAAGTCCGGACTATCGGACCAATTACGTCATAGTCACGTGCGCGGAATCTAGTCAACGTCCAAGCATGAGTCGCGGGAATACATGTGGAGACGAGGAAAGCAGGTACTTCATTGACATTTGGTCGGATGATACTATAAAGACTGAATTAGAAAAGACTCATAAAACTAGTAACTGGGTCAATTTCCTGCAACAGTGTAGCGCGCTCATCTACTAACCAATCAGGGTCGAGTATAGAGAGACGCACGCTGTATACGCATTGACGACATGACGTTCTAAAGTCCGTTGGTCCATTTGATTCAATACAGTGTGAATGAAGACTGTAAATAAAGTCTGGATTATAAGTGCAGTGTGAAAAGGCAAAAAAAAGGTTCTGGTCCGAACCTTGGTCCGGACTTTACTATGTGAATACACCCAATAATAAGTTTTGTCGCTAACACATCCCGTACTTGTCTAGTCTACATTCACCACCTCCACCAACCGTTCTTACTGTACATTCTCTCCTTCTTTCACATTTTAAATTCACCTGTTTTTATTTTCTCACTCACTAACTTCTCTGCCGCAGTCGTCTGTGTTCTGTCTAAACTAAACACCAGTGAACGACCACATCAACAGGACACTGCCTGATTAAAATGGACTTTAGTGTCATTTACATTTCTTTGTTTACCTTTGGAATAATATGCAAAATGTTGATTAGAATTTTATTTGAGTTCTTCAACCACAACCCATTCAATTAAAATATTATTTTTCGTTACGTCATCCACCCATTCCGCGGTTGATCCGCACCGCCCGCGGGTGTGCGGGTCATCCGTGCATCTCTAGTTGTCATATCGTCGAAACAATATTGAAACGTGGCAAAAACAAAACGTGAACAAATATAAAATAGTTTTTATTAATGCTACCATATGTGTAGTATATATTGAAAAAGTATTTCCACATTTTCAATGAATGAATTTTTCCTATCTTAAATTAAAATGACAAATATTGGTAGGGACTATTTTGTAGTCCCCAAACATTGGTTGTGACATGTCACTAGCATCCATATAGAAACCTACGCCCATGCTGTTGAAGTTACACTGTAAAAAAAGATGAGTGTAGAATTAACAGCAAAGAGTTGTAAAATTGTAACACATAAAACTTTAAGACAAAATACAATATAATGTTGGAGAAGATTTTTGTAATAATCCTTCAATCAAATTTTGGTTCACATGTTAAATCTACATGTTTAAATGTTAAAGGACTCATTCTATGGTCATTTCATTAATATTGTTGTTCTTCATTGTTATTAAATTCATTGTGTGTTGGTTCTATTTAAAAAAAACATCCGTATTGTTTTGTTTCCAGCTGTTTTTAAAAGGCTAGAAAAATGACTGCATGTGGAACAACAGAGTTTACTTCTACTTCCTCATACATGTCCATGAATGTATGAAGGAACACTCCCTCCTCCCCTACCGCTCTGTGTGTGTTTACCATCCCAGAGTAACATCCAGCTAGGTTTGGTGACGTCACTTGTTTTGAAAACGTGCAGTAAAAAAACAGTCTTTATTTCCACAGAGACACATGAACCAGTTTGATCTGACATTTTTTCTAGTTTGTGCAGCAGCTACTGTGGCGTCGTTTTCTCTTGCAGATGCTAATGCTAATGCTATTTCAGATTCACTGCAATGGGGGAGGGGCTTAATCCCACATGGGTGACGCCAATGTCCTGGTGATGTGTAGTGGACAGACTTTTTCTGAGTGTCTGGTTTCTCTGTTGTTTTCTATGAATGATGGTGAATCCATCTGAGGGGACACACCACTCAGACAGTGGAGGGGACACACCACTCAGACAGTGGAGGGGACACACCACGCAGACAGTGGAGGGGACACACCACGCAGACAGTGGAGGGGACACACCACGCAGACAGTGGAGGGGATACATCACGCAGACAGTGGAGGGGACACACCACGCAGACAGTGGAGGGGACACATCACGCAAACAGTGGAGGGGACACATCACGCAAACAGTGGAGGGGACACACCATGCAGACAGTGGATGGGACACCATGCAGGAAACACAGCATGTGTTGGTAACTCTGGGTGACCCATCAGATTCCAAAAGGAGAAAAGTGGAAAAGTAGTTTTCAGTGAAATGACACCTTTAAATGTACACATTTAAACTGTTAAATGTACATGTTACTCTGTAAATATGTTTATGGTTCATTAAATTTTTGCAGCATTGTTCCAGGTAACTACATAAATAAAACAAGTGTATTTTATTTGCAGTGTAATCACAGGAGCAGACAGCCTGGGGTCTGCACAGATATGGCCCAGTCACTGCCGAGACGAGTTATTTTAAAGCCTTACGCTGTAGCTATGATCGTGTTACTACACTGAGAGAAATTTCTAGTTCTAGTCTGAGTGTGAGTGACAGGAGCTGGTGCTGGGACACTTTAACTTGAATTATAGTCTTCAGGTGCCGGTGGCCACTGACAGATCTTTAGTAGGTACCAAGTGTGTGTAAAATGTACACTAGTGGTGTGTTGGTGGTGCAGTGGTTAACACTGGTGCCTTACAGACAGAAGGTTGTTGGTTCTATTCCCACACCAGACCTTTTTGTGTGGAGTTTACATGTTCTCCTCATGTCTGTGTGGGTTTTGTCCAGTTTCCTCCCACCATCCAAACACATGGTTAATCTAAATTGTCCATAGGTGTGAATGTGAGAGTGATTGTTTGTCTATATATGAACTGGAGTCTCTTATAGGGTGTACCCCGCCTTCACCTGCTGGGACTGGACTAGACCCCCACTGACCCCCACTGACCCCCACTGACCCGACCCGAGGGAGGATAAAGTGAGTTCAGATGATGAGACAATGTTGTGTTAGTGCACTAAAATACTTTTAAATATTTTGGCTTTTTTGTGTATAATTAGTATTTTCAGTACTCCTGGGGAATGGGGGGGGGGGTTGAATCACATAACATATGATTGTTCTTGTTATAATTAAAGACAACTGTTAATCTTATTTCCCCTGTGCTGTCTTGTGAAAATGTTTAGTCACATTTGAACACCAGGGGGCACAAATGAGTTTTGGGGAAAAAAGGCTCAAAACACATTGAAACACCCCCAGACACATGTAAAGGGGTATAAATAATGATCTAGACCACTTTTTAAACAGATTTGAGAGATGGTCCAAAATGACCCTTTTTGGAGCCTTACCATTTTAACTATCATGAATCATTTATCTTTTTCAGAAAACATGACATTAACATCTGCAACCCATATACATGTTTTTTTTTTTATGTAAATCTGAAAGCCTTTTTTCCAGAGTATCTAACATGTATAACCTAAAGATCCCACCGCACTAACCTCACTCTGATTGTAGTCTAGTCTTTGTACCCAAATTTAACAACATCAGAGGTCATTTGATAACCCAATGTGTAATCATCTATAAATAGCAGCAGAGATTTCTGGGATTTGTTTGACGTGAAGAGGGTTGCAGAGTTGTTTTAGGTCAGTGGAAGAGAGTTCAGTTGACTCAGTGTTGTACTGAAAACAAAGACAAACATTCACAGAAACTAAGATCACATGCAAATGCAGGTCAATTCATCCTCATATAACAGATGATGGTACGAGGGTTTGATCATTAGTTTGATCATATTTTCTGTTGCTGAGAACTTTATCACAGCCTAATCTCACAGACACTATTTAATAAAACAAGGAACTGGATCTTCTATGGAGGAAACAGAAATAACCTTAAATAAATGTCACGCTTTATTTCACCAGGATGAGTTATACCTGAGCAACCACTGTGATCTGCTTACAACACTTTTACACAAATATATTAACATATTTAACAAGTGCATTTCCCCTGTTTCTACTGTTCTGTATACATGTATTATTTACGTATTTATTTCAAATATGGAGTGATACAAGCTTCCTGATTACTACCGGTCGACAAACAATAAAAAAAAAACAGCATTGAATTAACAATTCCAGGAAGCAAACAATTACAATAAACATAATGAAAACAAGAAATAAAACTTTAAAAAAGAAAGTCATATTCAAAAAGCAGTGAGAAGAAGCAGCTCATGAGCTCTCACCACTAATGTCTGAACCAGCAATTTATATGTGTGTGTGTGTGTGTGTGTATGTGTGTGTGTGTGTGTGTGTGTGTGTGTGTATGTGTGTGTGTGTGTGTGTGTGTGTGTATGTGTGTGTGTGTGTGTGTGTGTGTGTGTGTGTGTGTGTGTGTGTGTGTGTGTGTGGGTGTGTATGTGTGTGTGTGTGTGTGTGTGTGTGTATGTGTGTGTGTTTGTGTGTGTGTGTGTGTGTGTGTGTGTGTGTGTGTGTGTGTGTGTGTGTATGTGTGTGTGTGTGTGTGTGTGTGTGTATGTGTGTGTGTATGTGTGTGTGTGTGTGTGTGTGTGTGTGTGTGTGTATGTGTGTGTGTATGTGTGTGTGTGTGTGTGTGTGTGTGTGTGTGTGTGTGTGTGTGTGGGTGTGTATGTGTGTGTGTGTGTGTGTGTATGTGTGTGTGTGTGTGTGTGTGTGTGTGTGTGTGTGTGTGTGTGTGTGTGCATAAATACATGCATATATACACACACACACATATACACACACACACACACACATATACATAAATGCATACTTCCACACGCACACACATACATGTATCTGCATATACATACTTTTACACATACACATACACTTGTATATACATCCATAAATAAATAGGTTGATCTGTCCCGTACATACACATATGTTCACATGGTTTTTCTACCTCTAGTCCCTGTATTATATCAATCATTAAATTATAATAGCTGGTAAATATTTATATGTTTTTCCTCATGTAGCAATATAAAGTATATATATATATATATATATATATATATATATATATATATATATATATATATATATATATATATATATATGTATGTATATAATTGCTACACATCCATAACACCATCATTGTGGATTGTAGTAGTGGTGGTGAAATGCAGAACTGGTGAAAGTTTAAACCCTGCCATCTGCTGGTGGAACAAACACAAAGGTTTCCATTGGATTAAACATAATGCATATTTTCTGTATTTACATTTGGGTTGGAATGCATATAAATATTTTTAGATCTGCTCTTTATTTTCTCTGAGAAGTGACAGTGAAATTAGGTATAATATATTAAAAAAAGGTAACATGGTGTATTTTCATTGAACTGCATGATATTAGAAATAACTGACACTGTGATTTTTATTTTAACCCTGCGATATATATTGTGATAGGAAAAAATCCACAAGAATAATTAACAGCTGTGTGGTGTCGACACAAACGGTCAAACAAATTAATGGTCGACACTGACCATACGTTTGACTGTCATCCTTCTGTAACTGAAATAATTAAATAATAATTAATAATTAAAAATAAATAAATAAAATGAAAATAAATTAATAAATGGATGATTGAATGAATACATAAAAAACTAAATTAAATTAAATGAATAAAAATAAATAACTTAAATAAATAAATTTTAAAAATAAATGAAATAAAATAAATGACTAAAAATAAATAAAAAATTTTAAAAATAAAATAAAAAAATGAATTAATTAGTAAATTAAATTAAGACAAAGAAATAATTACAAAATTATTTAAAAATGACTAAATAAGACAAAAAATTACAAAATAAATACAAAATGTTATTTAAAAAAATCTTATAAAAAATGAATAAATGAAAAAGACAAAGAAATAAAAATAAATAAATAGAAATAAATAATTAACATAAATAAAAAGGACAAATAAATACAAAATAACTACAAAAAAATAAATCAAAAATAAAATTATTTTAAAAAATGAAAACAATTTTACAAAATAAAAAATATAAAATAATTGAATGGATAAATGTAAAAAAAAATATATATAAATAAATGAAAGATAATAAAAATAAAATAAAAATAATTGCAGGACGTGTGGTGTGACTATTGCAGATACGTACATG
This sequence comes from Siphamia tubifer, assembly GCA_020466265.1. Lineage (NCBI taxonomy): Eukaryota > Metazoa > Chordata > Actinopteri > Kurtiformes > Apogonidae > Siphamia > Siphamia tubifer. The sequence continues at coordinate 53,754,248 of CM035798.1, read as the reverse complement.
GTGACATTGATGCTCACACATTATATTGTGCAGCTCTACTCCATTGGTGTCATCTTTTGATCCTCTTCCTCCTCCTCTTCGTCAGATATCTAGGCTAGCTTTCCTCTACACAACCAGGACACCAACCAAGAACAAAGCACTGTTTAGAAGTGTTATTTTTACACAAGATTAACCTGAAACCTACATTCATGTGTCTCTGTGTTTACTCTATTTCTAACCAGTACTTTGATTGTATTGCGGTTACATTTTAATTCAAACATTGGAAGTGCAAGAGGTGAATATTGCATGAATATTTTCACAGGTGCATAACTGTAGAACTGTTCCAAATAAGACGTTACAGGCAGCACTTTAAATTCCTTAGCTGAAATATATCATGGTCTGCAAGAAAATGAGCCTAACCCTGTGTTTATCCAATAAATAATGACTCCAGAATTTGGAGGTGTTGTCATAATATTGTTTCACCTTGGGATTTTGAACCGTGAGTCGACATTTGTACAGAATATCCAGCCTTAGTTCATAGTCTTTGATTAAGAAAGAAAAATTAAAACTTTATATTAAATCAGATACTTAACCATCAGAAACATAAGAGAATGACCACACTGCTTGTTTTCTTTGCAATATCTTTGTAATTCAAAATTCACTGTAAAAAAAAAAAAAAAAAAAAAGTTGGTACATTTCTAATGAAAAACTACAAACCATGACCAGTGTAAATGTGTAAACTCTAAAAAAGCTTTGATACTGTTTATATGACACTGAATTACTATGAAATTATCTTCCTGTGGGTCAAAGGTCACAGTTCAAAATCTTCCTCCTGGTCTATAAAGAACTAAACGGCCCTTGGACCCAAATCCATCCTCGACCTGCTGGTTCCATATGAAGCATCCAGAGCCCTGAGGTCAAAGGTCATCAGGATCAGGTTTACTGTGTGTTCCTAAAATCAGAACCAAACAAAGTTCATCATCATTCAGTTGTTCTGCTCCTCACCTGTGGAACAAACTACCTGGAAACCTGAGGTCTGAGAACAACTGACAGTTCATTTAAATCAGACAGTGTTTTTATTTCTCTTATTTTAATTGTCTTTTATGCATTTTAATTATTTTAATTTCCTGATGTGTTTTATGTTAAAGCACCTTGAATTGTCCTGTACATGAAATGTGTTATACAAATAAAAAAAGATCATCAGTGCCTGACCAGAGCACTGCAGGTTATAGAAGACCCTCCCACACCTGCCTGTGGACTGTTTTCCCTCCTGCCCTCAGGCAGAAGGTATCGAAGCCTTAAGTGTAGAACTGCCAGCTTTGTTTTCCATCTTTTAAATAATATCGTAAAGGTCCTTCTTGTTGTGAGGCACGAGTGCTAACCACTGCACCACCGTGCCGTCCTAATATCGTAAATTAATTTTTTTAATAAATGATTGATTTATTTTAAATATTTCTTCATTGAGTTTTTACTTGTTTCTATCTCAGGTATTTTTAACTATGTGTTTTTTAATGTTACCTGTGCATTGTTTTTTTTTTCATTCTGCAGCGTACTGAATGACAAATAAACTGATTCTGAAATTCATTTGCCTTGAATAAAGATTATCATGAAAAACTGTACATGTATAAACTGTGAGTATATATATATATATATATATATATATATATATATATATATATATATATATATATATATATATATATATTAGATCTCTGGAGGTCAAAGGTGACATGTCGCAAAATGAACTTGTGTAACACTGTTTGTGTGTGTCAAACATAGACATATCACGCTATGTCACTTTTGACCTCCAGAGATCTCAAAAACTATTGGTCGTAGGTGATAACACCACGTATGAGAATTGTAGAACACTTCATTCCACATGGTTTGGTACCAATCTGAAAGTTCTGTGACCCTTGAGTTATAACTGATAATGTGTCATGTGTAACTTAATTAATACAGGATATATTATCATAATGTCACGCACCGACACATAAATGCATATTATTAAATTATCAATATTGTAAAAGGTCAAAGGTCAAGGCCACATTTAGCAGAAAGGTCAAAAACACATTATTGGCTCTAATTCAAGAACAGGTTGTCATAGAAACTGGAGATTGGCACAAAATAGGGGCGAGATTACACTGTAAACCCAAACGTTCAGAATTATTAAATATATTCAGTTGTGAACACTCAAAGTTTCAGAAATAGTACTACTAACTCAAATGTTTTAAGTTGCTGTAACATGTTCTTCTTTTTAAGTTCTTCCAACTAATATTTTTTTTATTAAGGGGAACTATTGTGGATATAATTGAACAGAACTTAACATAGATGAGGTAAAACTTAATGCAATTAAGTTATTAAATGCTGAGAATGATATTGTTCTGTTATTTCTATTGTTTCAAATAAGGATGACTGAAAAAGAAATAAACTTAACTGATGAAATACAATTTCAGAGCACTACAAATAACCACCAATATCTATCACAGCAAAAAAAAAAACGTACTTTTACAAAACAGTCATTTTATTCAGGGGTGGCAGTGGTTCAGTTGTATGGGTCTTCTCTGAATACTTGTATTAATATGTTTTTATTTCACCCTCTGCAGATCATATTTGGCTTCATGTGGTCCCCCTGAACTGAAATGAGTTTGACTCTGGTCTCGTGTTTCTAGTAGATATAAATATTTATTTTTAGACAATAGATCTCATTAAAAAAATCTTACAAAGATCATTTTCAATTGCTCCATTGGCATTTTTTTCTTTATTCAAGCAAAGCTATATGCTTGAATGTGGCCATGGCTCAGTTGGTAGAGTGGGTCATCCCATAACTGAAGGGTTGGTGGTTTGAATCCCACACTGTCCTCGTCACACTGTTGTGTCCTTGCCTCCAGTGTCACTCACACTGGTGTATGAATGTTTGGTGGTGGTCAGAGGGGCCGTAGGTAAAAACAAAAACAAAAAATGGCTGCTTTGCTTCTGTCAGTCTGTGCCAGGGCAACTGTGGCTGCAAATGTAGTTTACCACCACCAGAGGGAGCATGTGAGAGTGAATGAATAATGGGTCATAAATGTCAAGTCAATCTATTCCATTACTATATATTAGGTTTTTCTACTTGTTTTTAGACAAGGATTTTTTTCCCCAGTGAAATGAAAGACATTTTTCACCGTTTACAGCATTTTTTTTTTTTATTATTGAAAAAGATGACATTACAATAATGGCAAACTCACATTACTCACCACTTTCTAATATTTAAGCAACTTTCACACCTCCTAAGCATTTTTTTTTTTTTAAAATACAAATAAATAAAATGATGGCAAGTGCAAAATATGTCTAACAAGTAATATAATTGACAAACACAAATAGGGAAATGAAAAGAGCAAAAAATAAAAATAAAACAATAAAACTATAAGAGAATAAAATTTAGGAAAGGCCACATCCTGTCATAAATGTATACAGATTATTTACTTGGGGATTACAAATTTGCTCTAGTGAATTTTCAACAAAGAGATTTCATTTTTAAGAGCACTCCATGAGGGGAGCAATTTTGCATACTGACACTTGCATATGTAGTATTTTGTAATTTATAATGAAGTTATTTAATAAAAAAAAAATCTGTTTTTAATCATTAAGAATTACCCTAATGAAACAAAAATGTATGGCAATATATAAAAAAATATAATGCATTATATTCCAAAATATATTCCCATATATGGAAAAGTAGTGCAATTACTATCCAATATACTACAATATATGATTTGATCATATATTGATAAATATAAAACATATATGCATCCATATATTATTAAGTGTATTACTAAATATATATTAACATATATGAGTACATTATCATATATGTCTCAATATATGACAATTCCTTGTGTATTTTTAACGATATTGTAATATATTGACACAATATATTTTTCTTTATATTATATTAATCTTTTTATGTTTAAATTCAGGCAGTAATATATTGATAGTCAGTAAATGGTGAAATATATTTTTCTTTCTTAAGCGTACCCCTATTTGAATATTTTGAAAGGACCAAAAGTCAGTGTTAATGGAGTGGGACAACATGAAGTCATGGAAAGAACATATTCATTCTATTTGTGTTCATTTTTGAACCAACTGTCAAAAGGTAGATCTTTGTAAATCATGCACCTAAAGGTTAATATTAATAAAACAGTGTGTTGTATTTGGATCGTTGACTATTGATCAGGCTATGCATCACACAATATTTTTGTCTATGTAACATTGTAGAATTATGAGGTTATTTACTAAAAATTCAGGGTTTATATATGTATATTTGAGAGGTACTCCTATATGAATATTTTGAAAGGACCAAAAGTCAGTGTTAATGGAGTGGGACAACATGAAGTCATGGAAAGAGCATATTCATTCTATTTTGGATACATTTTTGAGCCAACTGTCAAAATGTATATCCTGGTAAATCATGCACCTAAAGGTTTTAAAAAATAAAGTCCTAAAAGCAAAAAGGCTGTGTTGTGTTGTGTTGGGATCTTTGACTATTTGACTATTGATCAGGCTGTGCATCACATGATCCTTTTGTCTCTGGCATTTGCCCTATTGTCCTGGGTTTAGAAGACAGAATATAAGACGTGCAAACTGAAGGCTTTTGCAGATCACAGCTTTAACATAACTATGAATAATAATAGAAAATACAAACAAAGAAGCATACGATGAACCGAAGAGGAACAAAGAGCGTGGAGTGTAGAACTCTAGTATTTTTTTCCTTTATCACAGTAAACATGCCTTTCTTCTTCAGGCCAATCACGACCCATTTAACACATTTCCTGTTTGTGCTGGAGCACCAATCAGAGGAGCTCTTACATGTGCACTAATCAACACACAGAGCAGAGGAGCAGCCTGCTGGAGTTAAGATGGCGGCATGTGGCTGAGGAGGCTGGGACACCAACTCGATCGCCATTAAACGATTCCTATGAATCCAAATATATACAGTATTCGAAAGAATAAGTATTTCCTCATCTTTCACACGTCTGTGTGTGATTTTGGATTGACCCCATGACATCTATACACTTCGTGGTTCACCCGTTGCCCGGGACCGAGGATCAGCTCAATGACAGGTATTTTCTTGCGGCCCTTAGAAAAGAAGAATTAAAATCAAAATATATATATAGGTTGTAGTATATAGGATTCAAGGTTGTGTTGTTGGACGATGTCAGTATTGTCATGCGTGTAAATGGGGGTTTAAACGATTTAAACGACCCCCCCAGGGTTGAAAAAAGGCCCGGTACCTTTATCATTTCTGGTTAGCTTGATGCTAAAACCTAAACATTCGGCTCAGATGCTAGCTAGCTAGATGCTATCGGGAGGAAGAGCTAACGTTAGAAGCTCGGTCCTCTGGCAGGATTGGCTCACAGTCAAAGTTGAGATAGACAATGCGGGTTGGGGGATGGGGAAAAGAGAGGGAAATACGGGTCGTAAAACACCGCTTTGTAAAGAATCGACACGTTTTCTATTCTCATTTACACATAGACTACTTGGACACGAACCAGTATTTGTTTAGTGGGCGTCTCGTTAATTATCACGATCAATGAAGTAGCTAACGTCAGCTAACGTCAGCTAACGTCAGCTAACCGATAGCTCCGTGCTAATGCTAAGAAGCCAATGCGCTGCCATGCTCTTGACAAAGCCAAATATTTGTATTGCGGGGTCTTTAGAGTCAGAGTATGCTTTAGAACCACAATGACACAGTTTTCCATCGACGCTTAATACAAATACTGATTTCGACTGGCTTTTTTTAAATACTGCATTCTAAAATGAATATGTAAAAAATGCAGTGATGCACAACTAGCACATTGCATTAACATGAGGTTAATCCTGTTATCACCCTTTAGGAAGGCACACAAGATGGGACCTAGGAATTTAGGAATAATCAACATTTGAGTACTGCATTCGTCACGTATCACTAGTTTAATCAATTCTGCTTCATTTAGAGCTGACTTCAGCGTTCACGTATAGTAAAATTGATTACCTGAAGTATCGGCTTGTAAATTCCACCTGGCTCATGTAATCTGTTTTAGTAGCATGTTTCTGGAAGTATTCAAACTGATAAGATCACTATTCAGTTTGAATGGTGAGAATTATGGAAATTCTTTGTGTGACCTGTATTTTGCCTGAACATGTGATTTATAATAAACCTATTTTTATCATCCATTGAGATTGAACTGATTAATGAGGTGTTCTACTTAAAGACAAAGATGTCGAGAAGTCACAGTGTTTTTAGAATGACCTTGACATTAAGATCTGGATACATGGATGCATCAGTCTTTTGTAGGTTGATGTTGAGTCCAGCTTTGTGCTCCCAGCTCATTCAGTTCAAAAGGAAGCTGCTGGAGGTCTGAGAGCTCATTTTGAAAAAGGCACACAGGCATCTTGGTGGTGTAGTTCCTTAAAGAGGTCATGGCAGTTTCATCCTCAGGCATGCATGCCATTGCCTGCCACAGTTACCATGTGCTGCTATCAGGGGGCCCCCTCCTCTCTATTCCCCATGAAGGAACTTGCAGTTGTCAAAGCAGATAAGTGCTTCTATCTGAACTAAAAAGGCTTGGTCCGGCATGGCTCATTAGAACTACTTCCCTGACAGGAACATCCGGTCAGATTTCCTCAAACAAATGCCGGTGGTTTGTTGTGTCCAACTGAGGTCGTGGAAGACATGTTAGTACAGCACAGTGGAATGATAAATGGCTGCAGTCAGATGGTCATTTAATCTTCTTGCTGTACTTAAAGTGTTTTACATCACCAGTAGAGTCAACGAGACTTGATGTCATTTGTTAAACAGGTGGATGACCTGGATGAATTAGTGCAGTGTTTTTACTAATGTCACTTTTAATCTGTATTTTGAAGATTGCTGTCTCGGATGCACTTTATGCACAGTGAATCAAATTGTGTGGAATTCTGTGTTTTATATTTCGTAAGCCTGTTCCAGAAGAACAGACATTTGTGCACAAGAATACATAGGTTGAACATGAGCAGCTCATGAGGCGCTGAGTTGATGGATGTTTCTTGGCATATGACACGCATGTATATCTGTCAGAACATGTGTGTTTCAGAGGCCATCTATGTAGAAAGATGGTGCAGTGATGATATGAAATGGCTCATTTCCTGTTTCCAAATTGATATAGACAGAGGGGCTGTGTTTTGTAGATATGTGAAAGTAGATTAATATGGTTGAAATACATGAATAACAACTAATAATGTAGATTAATGTAATTGAAATACATTAATAAGAATGAATACTATGTTTTGCATCATTATGTCACAATTAACATTTGCTTTATTTTCCAGCATATTTTTCTTTCAATGATATTATGATATTTGTATTCTGACAGTTTCTTACTGAGATAGTGAACCTCGCATTTGTATCTACCATTGAAATAAGAGACAGAATCTTCAGCTAGTCTTGTAAAGGGGTGGGGCAGTGGGCAAACCTTGTGACACTGAAGTGGGACTTCACTCTCCGATGAATTGTCTTACTCTACAGCATCTTTGGTTCTGTCCAGGCATGAGATTATTTGCATCTGTTTTTTTTTAATATATCTTATATCAGATATTTGTCAGGGGGGATTTCAACTTCTATGAGATCAAGCTGTACTTCAGGAAGAGTCCTTATTGTTTACTCTGCAGAATTTCAGTGAAGTACAGCAAATGGCAGATTTAAGTAGATGGTACTGAAGTCAACTCAGCAGTCTGTGAATGTAGAATTTCTTTTAGTTTAACAATCAAACCATGAAGTTGATGTTTTAGGCTGGATTTACTATAGAATTAATAGCATGGTTGCTATTTTGGATGGCTAGAGTGTCAGATGTTGCTCTTTAGACCTGTGACTGTTAAGTTACTGGCAGGTGGCATAGGCAGTCACACATCAGTTTAATCATGAGGTCACAAGTTATTCAGTGTGTACTGTTAAAAAGGACAGATATTTATGACAGTCCTTAAACATAGCACTTATTAGAGCAGCCTTTTGTTTTATCTTAGTTTTATGTTGATGTTGTGTCTATTATTAAAGTGTGGAACAAAATAAGACAGTTCAAGGGGTTTATGATCCCTGTTTCAGATTAGCATGTCTCCCCATAGCAACAGCTTCTTAAGTGGCGACGTTGGTGTGATTTAAGTTTCCTTTTTTTGCCTTCAAAAACCATAACATTTTTCTAAAGCTTTTTCACAATTTGCCACAACAAAGTGCTTCTCCAGACACTGCTGCTTTGTTGATATATGATATATTATATAAACATAATCCAAGCAAGTGAATATTTTCCGTTTATTATCTTTTAACAGAGAAAAAGTGAATCACTGGAATTTTGTCACCAGATAATTCCTATATTAGAAATGCAGCGCTGTGATATGAAGCGGTTTTCAGATATGTTTGTTTTTTTTACTTTGTCTTTGTGTCAACTCCGACATGTTCTGGCTTTCATGTGCTTCTTACATTAACAAAGATGCATTGGAGTCATTCGAATATTTGTCTTGTTTTGTCTTGATTGTTGAATATCTAAAATGTAAATATCGTCAGTGGTTTTTATTTGTGTTGCTTATGTTAAGTTGTGTTTCTCTGATCTTTATCTTCCATCAGGCTCCGTGAAGTCTCAGAGAAACTCAACAAATACAGCTATAACAGGTGAGTTTGTCTCAACACTGTCACCACAGACTGCTTTGATTAGCTGTTTTCATTGTGATTTTGCACATTAATGTCATTTAATTAGATTTATTCTTTCCTCTCGGTTTCCCCTTTTCCAATACAGTCATCCACACCTCAGTCTGCTGGAGCAGGCCTCCCTGAAACAGTGTGTTGTTGGTCCAAACCATGCCGGATTTCTCCTTGAGGTAATCCTGGATACACGATTGCTTGTCCTAGTCACACTTGCCTAGTTTTACAGTTTTTAGATTTTTATCCTGGATATCTATTACACTGGTCTACAAGGAAAATGCTTCCTGAATAAAACTAATGAAATGTTTCCACATGTGTGTTACTGATAAAGAAAACTCAAGTCTTAAACGCTGGTTGGCTCAAGTTTCCAAGATAAGTCTGGGGTCAAAATGTGAAATTCTTAGAATGAACAAGAGAATCGTTTTTAGTCCCAAAGGAATATTGGTGTCAGATCTACTTCAAAACAGTCTGCGTATTATGATCCATTCACTTTACAGGTTCTTTCTAGTGGAATATTTACTAATCCATTGTATACATGTACATAAACCAGCATATATGCGTCTGTCCATCATTAAAGCAGTGGTTCAGTCACAGCAGTATTTCTAGCTTTAGCCTCAAATACGTTATATGGGTCAAAAATGATCAAAGTTGAAGTTTATGCAGAAACTTCAAGTAAAATGTCTCCTGAACACTTGGAACTATGAGTTTTTGTTGAATTCCTACCGTAAGTGCTTTAAATCATGCCTTTTAGGAAGAACAACAACTGACCCTGACAGTAATTAAGTCTGAAATCGACTCAAAACATGGCTTTCCTTTGCACTTGCGATATGTATTTCCCCATCATGTTTTATATTGTTGTAAAGATGGGGATTCCCTCTAGACAACCCTTAAACAGAAATCTAGATAATTATATAATTGAACCAATGGGAGGCCTCAGAACAAAGCCTTCTCCACTAAACTAAATCCCTTGTTGCTATGGCGATGTTGGAAAAACAGCCTCTGATTGGTTGAATTAGTGTCAAACATTTTAATAAACTTTCAGATAAATATAAAATCTTGATTTCTGAAATTTGACCCAAGTGACTGGTTTTATGCTAGAGGGTCATGTATATGGAATAACACACCATCATATATATTAAAAACATGAACTAACCAGCACTAAAGTAATGTTTTTTGTCACTCATCTGATTTATTTCTGTAAGATTCAGCACATTTTATGTCTGAAGCAGATACTTTCTAAAATAAAATTGTAGAATAGTGTTATCGGATCATCACTTACTCAAGTCTTAAGTTTATTTGATGATGGTGTACAGTGGTGTAGGTGATTCTAGACACGCAGAGACCACATTCACATTGGGTTACGAGAGTTAGTATGGGAAGTATGTTTTAAGTTCTACCTGTATAGCCAGTTTGTGAAGTGAAATGTGCAACCTTAACTGCCATGTCGTAATCTTACATTTTCGATAGCTTTCAAAGCTTTCTAATATGTGTAACTTAAAAAAAAAAGGTAAAAAGATTTCTGAAGGAGTTTGACATGAACATAATAGATGCAGTTTTACATTATTACTTCCATGATTGTTTTCCCCCCACTACTTTAACATTCCACAGTACATCATTTAATGTCTTTCTTTCAGGATGGACGCGTCTGTAGAATCAGCTTTGCTGTCCAACCAGATCGCCTGGAGCTCAGCAAACCGGATGGCAGCGATGGGTGAGACTTCTTTCTGAAGGGATCTGTCCCAGAAATGATTTTAGCTTCGACTATGGCTTGGAAAAGAGATTGCTCATAGAGATATACTGCGAGGTGCTGTCAACATGCTCGGGCTTACTGATGCTGTTGTTGCGATTTTAAATTCCGTACGACACTTGTGCCCTTTTTGGCAGAGTATGAAGCGTCTAGGTGTGTTTTCTCCTCGAGAGTAATACTTGAGTTCACTGCTCCCAAAAACTGTCTGATTGTCAGGAGAATAAACATATTTCTGGAGTTACAGAAGTTACATTAATTGGCTGTATTTGGACTGAAGGCATGTTTTGTGACATTTTTTGGTATCTGTCAAATAACAATAACATTTCATATCCATATGGTTTCCCATCATGAAATAAATATCTGCCTTTCTTTCAACATTTGACTCCAAAAGTCACCAAAGAGTTGTTGTAGTTTTCTCAAAACGAGTTGCATTAATGCTGTGCAAGTTTATGCCTTGTGCTGTACTACTTTTTCTATATAAAAAAAAAGAAAGCTTTTAACATGTTGTTCTGTTTTGTGTTGGCTCTGAGTATGTATTTTTGGTGAATTTCACACTGATGGTTGTTGTTATCCTGCCAACACATCGTCCAACAGTGATTTTCGAGTTTTCAAGACCCCTCTGGCTGTCAAACATGCATGTGAATGAGGCTGTAAAAGGCTGAGGGGGTCTTTGCTTCTACAGAAAATGTTTTGTTGCCTGCTATAGACTTTCACAAGACTTGAGATGGTTTCAAATTGTTCAAGTTTTGAGTCAGTTTCTCAAAAGACTATTGAAAAGTGTATTAAACCCTTGCCAAGTTTGTCAGCACTAAAGTGTTGATATCCTCAGCAACCTTTTTTTTGTTCATGTTGTTATCTGGTGCTGCTGGTTTTAATGCTGTTCTTTTTATGAGGGCTGCAACTAATGAATATCTGCATTACTGATGAATCTTGATTTAAATGGTAAAAGATAATATCATGAAAATATCCCTGGTAATACAGACTATAGTAACTTGTACTTTAGATGACAAATTACTTGGCTTAATTGTTGCATTTGAATATCTACTGTTTGTATTTCTGCCTGAAAGGTCCCTGAAACAAGTGTTACTGTACTATAGACTAGAATATAGATTTGATTTATTCCTGCCTAATTCATATCCATGTCTCTGTATACCATTGTCCTTTGCTCAGATATTGTACTAAATAGGATAATTTTGCTAATATGTTTGTTGATTCTGATCTAACACGTTGGCAAAATTGTCTTAATAATGTATCATAGCCTCAACAAACCTCTGTCTGCTTTGAAAACATTAGTTCAGACTAATGTAGGAAAGTAGCTTTTTGTAGACGGCGAAGGCATCCCTTAATAAGAATTCTTAAAATAGGAGAAAGCAGCCGCAGCCCCAAAACCCCAAGAACTTTTAAAATGGAAAGTTTTGAATGTGGAACGAGTTGCAGCCAATTCTGATTCCCAAGGGTGTTGCCATGCTAGTCTCCAAAATAACCCCTCCTGTTTCACACAGTCTTGAATCAAAAAGAAATAAATCCTGAACCGAGGGGTGTAATTTGACAAATACCTGGGGTGTTCTGACTATTTGATCACCCAGGCCATAAACCAAGTTTCTTAGTCCTTTTGCAGGACTTCTGTAGGTTTGTAACTGATCTCCCATCTTTTGTTTCCAGTTCAAAGTTGAGCAGTGGTTCAGGGACAGGAAGGAGCTCCAGGCCAGGCAGGACTAGTGATCCGCCCTGGTTCCTGTCTGGTTCTGACACACTGGGCAGACTGGCAGGCAACACCCTTGGGTAAGTTCTGGCAGGGTTGACAGAGACAAATGGTCCTGTGAAAGCTCAGTGTAAAGAGCATAATAGGACTGATGCTGCAGTGTGTGAGGGGCTGTTGTACCCACAGGGTTCAGTACCGCACCCGTCGAAGGGAAAAACCTCAGCGGTGTTGGACTATATGACAGATAAAGAATCCATCAAATGGATATTCATCAAAAGACCTGACCATTTCCATTGACCCAGTTAAATTTGCAGCCTGTATGTTTGTGTGCCCTGTCTTTTTGGTGATTATTTTTTTTCTTCAAAACATAGCTTTAGCAGCTTTTTGAAGTCAGTAATGTTAAAGCACAACAAAACCTGAAACTGCAGTCGAATGGAAACAAACCAGTAGATTATATATCCAAACATTACCTGATTAAATTATGAAATGGGCCACTAGATAATTGAAAAATGTCTTCCTGCAAATGCTGCTGAAAATGGTCTGCTCTGCACTGTTTCTGCTGTCACAAGGCTGAATCCCTTCAAACCCAGATGTGTGCGTGCTCTGTTGGTCAGATGGTGTTTTTGGCAGTTGTGTCTGACCTTGGCCTTGTGCTGTATGTAACAGGAGTCGCTGGAGTTCGGGTGTAAACGGAGGCAGTGGAGGAGGTGGAAGTGGAGGAGGAGCAGGGGGAGGTGGAGCAGGAGGTGGCAGCAGTGGAGGAGGAGGGGGAGGAGGAGGAGGCGGAGGCGGCGGTACGTCAGGCAGGTCGTCAACAGCCGCCCGTGACTCCCGTCGGCAGACCAGGGTGATCCGCACAGGGAGGGATCGTGGCTCGGGCCTTTTGGGCAGCCAGCCTCAGCCGGTCATACCAGCCTCTGTCATCCCTGAAGAGCTTATTTCTCAGGTACAAAAATACTCAATGTGGGTTTTTACAGTCATCATCATCATCATCATCATTCTAAACAAAATGTCTTTCTTACCACAACCTTTTCCTTCCCCCCCAAAGGCCCAGGTAGTCCTTCAGGGGAAGTCCAGGAGTGTGATCATTAGGGAGCTTCAGAGGACCAATCTGGACGTCAACCTAGCGGTCAACAATTTATTGAGTCGAGATGATGAGGATGGAGATGATGGTGATGACACGGCCAGCGAGTCCTACCTCCCAGGAGGTGTGTTATCAAAACAGGAAGTGATGACTCGATGGATGGCATATATAACAAACTATTATTTAAAAAACAAAAAAGAAATCTCACTATATTTGTATATACTTTGACCACAATATTAACCCTTTGATGCATGAATTATGAGAACCATAGCCAAGATTTTTATTCCTCTTTAGGTATAAAAAAAAAAAAAGCAAAATGACTGAAATATTTTTTTAATTAAACAATTTTTTTTATGGAGTTATATAAACACTCACTTGACTGGAAAACATGTTTAATTTTTGAACCAAAGAAACGTGCATTTAAAATGCAATATCAGAACACTATGAAATAAAACCTTCTTTATGCAGTTTTTGTTTAAGAAGAGACTGTTAATTACAGTCTCATAACAAACGATTTACACGAAAAGCATGTTGGTACAGATGAAGTTTTAAGAACAGACAAGTTTATAGTAATGGTATGAACTGGTTTGATATGGAACTAAAACAACAAAACTTATGTATGAATATACAAGAGAACAGCTGTGGAAGAACTGTCCGCTGTAGTGACCAGTATGCATCAGAGTTAAAATGCTTGGTGGCTATTCAGGCCAGGGCTTCCCTCATATTGTAGATAGAACTATATTGGTCCCCGGGCAAAGGCTTCGGGGAATTGTGGGCTGAAATGTATATAGATTTTATTAAATATGTGTATATGTATTGTTATCATAACATTGAGCATCTTTTTTTTTTTTTTTTTTTGATCATACCAGCTTACCCTATTTTGGACCATACACATCGACATCTGATTTCATGTCAAAGAAAACACTGTTTAAAGCATTAATATTATAACTATCATGGCTGCTGTTGGCAGCATTTGACATGATTTGACTGGTCATTTATACCAAGTGTCAGAGGTTTATACATTCACATGAAAAGCCAGTGATGTTTTGTTGAGTGTTTGGACCTCTTTGTACCTCTCTCGTGCAGAGGACCTGATGTCCTTGTTGGATGCAGACATTCACTCAGCCCATCCGAGTGTGATTATTGATGCTGACGCCATGTTCTCCGAGGACATCAGCTATTTTGGCTACCCCTCCTTTAGACGCTCCTCTTTGTCCCGCCTGGGATCCTCCAGAGGTAACTCAATAACTCATGTCTTAACTAGTGGAGTGAAGGCAGGGTGTTGGAGAGGCTTTGGTGGCTACACCGGTGATGGCTTTTGTTGGTGGGGATGGAGCTTTGAGGGCTTCAGAAGACAATAACTGCAGAGATCAGGAGAGGAAATTGCAAACGATGAGACATGCATAAGGATGAGGAGGACCTTGTAAAGATGGTGAAAAGGGGAAATGTGTTCTACATTTTGGGTGCTATACTGGGGTGTTGGAATATTGTATGCACATTTGATTTAGAGCTTATATACAGGAGTAATCTAATGTTTAGCACTGTATGCTGCATGGCTGTAGTACGTACTGTGAGCTCTCTGAGAAAGGCCCGCTAGGCCCACCTGTGTTAACAGGGACCCTCTAAGGCAGTCTATTCTAAAAACTTACCGAGCCCACTTTTAGCCCATATGCATGCTTTCTTTCTGTCTGTCCACTTCCTCTTCTACCTCACATTTTAACATAAGAGCGTGCAAACTGACTCACCCACATACAATAATTTAAGACTCCCACTCAATCTTCAGTTCTACAATTATGATTTGCATCACAGTGATTCTAAAGAGTCTATCTCTCTCTTCTTAAAACTATGTTGACGGGTCTTTCCCAGAGAGTGGCTTACTTCTATCCCACTGGTGTGACCTTATTGCATACCAGTTCTCCTTCTTCCCTTAGAGCGTGACTCAGAGCTGTTGCGTGAGCGTGAGTCCGTATTGAGATTACGTGAGCGGCGGTGGCTCGATGGGGCCTCGTTCGACACTGAGCGAGGCTCCACCAGCCGTGAGGGCGAGCCTAGCCTTGACAAGAAGAGCATCCCAGTCCAGAGTCCTGTGTCCCTGGGAGAGGAGCTGCAGTGGTGGCCTGATAAGGTATGATGATGATGAGTTTAAACAGAACTGTAGACTGAATGGTTTATGTACTGTATTTTATTTGTGGATCTGGTGTGGTGTCAAAGGTGCAGATTATTTGATATTCATGCTTTAAAAGTGTATGAGAACAGCATACAAATAATTAAAATAATAATAAAATGTTCTCGGGTTTAATTAAGGCTAAGCTTGTTGCGCTACGGTGGCTTTAATTTCTGGATTCCTCCTCAGGATGGTGTGAAATTTGTGAGCATTGGAGCCATGTTCTCTGAGCTGGTAGCTGTTAGCTCCAAAGGGGAGCTTTATCAGTGGAAGTGGAGCGAACCTGAACCTTATAGGAATGCACAGGTAAAGAGCTAAAACTTTGGCAATTAAATTACACATTTGCTTTTGGTTATAATAAGCATGAGGTCAGAATTAATTAGAAAGCATGTATCCGTCCTCTGTGACTATATATATCTAGTAACTAATATTGTTTTTGTCTGTTATTGCTTTTATAGTTATTTAAAAACTTGACTATGATTTCTAATGCTAATGAGTACCATGACATATTTCTAAAACCGCTCTCTTTAACCTCTTACCGCTTGTCCAACAGAATCCTTCAATTCATCACCCTCGTGTGTCCTTCTTGGGTCTGACCAATGAGAAGATCACCTTATTGTCTGCCAATAGCATCAGAGCCACTGTGGCGACAGAAACCAACAAGGTAGAATTGGATTTGCTGGTCTCGTGTTTGCTGTGTTCATGCTGGAGCTTCTACAACCTGATTAAAATATGTTACACTGTGATTGAATCATTAGATCTTAAAATATTAAGTTGTACCATGACATCATGCTAATACGCTGAATTATTATGAATTATTTACTTTATTGAATAGGTGGCGACTTGGGTGGATGACACACTGAGCACAGTGGCCTCTAAGCTGGAGCACAGTGCTCAAGCTTTCCCTGAGCTGCAGGGGGAACGTATGGTGTCACTGCACTGCTGTGCCCTTTACACATGTGCACAGCTGGAAAATAGCCTCTACTGGTGGTGAGTTTCAAATTTCAACAAAATGAATGCTTTGTTTTTATAAGTTTGTCTGTATTTAAAAAAAAAAAAAAAAAAATCGACTTTCAGATTCTGGATCGATTCGTTTATTAATTACTCAGGGTTGATTCATGTGTCTGAAGATAATTTATTTTTTATTTTTTTATCATTATTATTTTTAGTACATTTTTCCACCAGTGACCACCCTGGCATGTCATCGAATTCACACAGGCACACTGGGTGTGTGACCTCAAACAAACATGGTGTCAGAGAGTAGTGACAGTTAGCCAAAACTTTCTGAAAATGCCACCGTCTCTTAAGGCTCCAGTCAGAGTCCTGCACAGGTTCGGGTACCCGCGGGTGACCCGTGGGTGAACTGCAGATTTTCACGAAACAGGTGAAAAATGTTGTGCTGTGGCGGATACAGGTTCGGTTCGGGTCGGACGTGGGTGATCGCAGGTCTAATTTGCAGTTCATAGGCTAAAAACTGTTCTTTAGTTTGGACTTGTATAGCTGCCTCCTGTCGGCTTCCTCCTTGATGTGTTTTTCAAGCGTGTGTGTGTGTGTGCGCGCGTGCACGCGAGCTCACGGATAAAAATTGTTTTTGAATTTATTATTTGTCTGCTCCTGTTTAACAACATTTTTATTTGGCTCTGCCTTGGCTATGTCACTGTTCAGTATATTCGTGGCAATACATTTTGTATTTAAGCTGACATTTTCTTCCGGGTTCGGGTCGGATATCGGGTTCATTTATAGCGGGTCGGTTCGGGTGCGGATTTGTAATTTTTTTTTTCGTCACAAAATGGGTCGGATACGGGTTTGAACATGACGGGTACGGGCGGTTGCAGTTTGTCAAAATCAGAACCGTGCAGGACTCTGACTCCAGTCTGGAAATATTTTGGGTTCCGAAAAAACAAAAAGATACAGATGTGTTTGACAACACCAAAGCCATTTGAAAGTTGTGTCAAATGGAAGTGAAGTATTTTTGAAATATGACTAACTGAGGGGATCCAGCTGTCCACAGGACAAACAGGGCAGCAGATGAAGCTGAAAGAAACTTTTAGTACTGCCAGATAATTCAGCACCATCTCATGGCGATTACGGAATTTGTAAAGACATGTAGCCATACTCTGTTGTTGAAAACAAGGGCTTCAGGCGACTTGTGACTTAAAACAATATTGTTTGTCACAATGCATTCGTTCATCTCCTGAATGTTTTAAAAGTTAAAAAGTAGTTAACAAAAATAGAAAAGAAATAAATAAAAAGTACTTAATTTATGGCTTCCCTGAGGGGGGGGAAACCTGGCTGCACGTCACTGCGACACAGTCATGAAATTAAAGATTTTTTTTTTCAAGAACACTAACCTGAATTGGATCAGATACAATCGATTCTTAATCTTCAGAATCAGATCGATTCTTGAAATTTGAATTGATACCCAGCTCTAACCAAACGGTTGTTCCCAGTACAGTTTTATTTTTAGTTGTGTTTTGACTCTTGGCTGGTTCCATCTGTTTGTAGGGGTGTTGTGCCTTTTAGTCAACGAAAGAAGATGCTTGAAAAGGCCAGAGCCAAGAACAAAAAGCCAAAGTCCAGCGCTGGCATCTCCTCGATACCCAACATCACTGTGGGAACACAGGTACTGAAAAAAAGATGGAATCAATAACTTGTCTTTCTTTCAGTTGATGTGAACAGATTAATTGATATATGCTTGACTAATTGTCCTGTTTCTGTCTTTTTTTCCTTTTTTTTTTTTTAGGTTTGTTTGAGGAGTAACCCCCTTTATCATGCCGGTGCAGTGGCCTTTTCTGTTAGTGCTGGGATTCCCAAAGTGGGCGTGCTTTTAGAGTCTGTCTGGAACATGAACGACAGCTGCAGGTTCCAGCTGCGCTCACCAGAGAGCCTCAAGAACATGGAGAAGACCACTAAGACCCAAGAAATCAAGTCAGTGTATCTTTATGTAATGAAAGTCTAGTTTTCAAAGTAACTATGTGGGCCTCGACCTTAGGTGTTTTCATTTTATTATAGAGTGGGCTGTCTTATAAATTAGAATCCTTCTCACTGTCTTGTTTTTTTTTTTATCCCCCCAGAACTGAAAGCAAGCCTGAGCTTGTTAAAACGGAGATGGGTCCGCCTCCATCCCCAGCCTCTACCTGTAGTGATACCTCTTCCATCGCTAGCAGTGCCTCACTGCCCTACAGTATGTGCACTTTCTCATTTATCCCTTCCTCTTAACCTCCAGCTCTCTGACAAAATAAGTCTTGACTTTTTTTCTCTATCTCCCAGGCACAGAACCAATTTCTTCTTCACTCTGTCCTCTCATTAGTCCTTTGACTTTGAAACAGATGGTGCACAGGCTTTTATCAGTGATTTTTTTTTTCTCGTACCCCCCCCCCCCTTCCCTGTCTGTTTTCCTGTGGAAGAAGCACAGCCAGCTCACTGTGTACATTGTGTTGTATGTGGTTGGCTTTCTAAAACCTCTTATCGTATGAACCATGTGGCAAGTTTTAGTTTTTTTTTAATTGACTTTCACAAAGTTTTATCATCTAGTCAGCACGTTTTTAATGCCTGGAGTTTGTTAAACCCTTGTTGTTTTCAAGGTTTGGAACAAAGAAAGATACGTTTTCTTAGAGATTTGTATATTTAATATTCTTCTTTGTTTTGCAGAGCGAAGGCGCTCTACCCCAGCTCCCAAAGAGGAGGAGAAGGTGAACGAAGAGCAGTGGCCTCTCAGAGAGGTGGTGTTTGTGGAGGATGTTAAAAATGTCCCTGTGGGAAAGGTGGGTATATCTGGAAAAATGGCAACCAACAGGCCAGTGTGTGCAAATACGATAATATCCTGTAGAAATGAATGTACGGTGAAGTCTCTTTATTTCTCGTTGGTGTTTTTGTTATGAAATCTTGCTTCCATGACTTATTACATGTTGTTGTGCCCCAGGTGCTGAAAGTGGATGGTGCATATGTTGCAGTGAAGTTCCCAGGGACATCGAGCAGCATGAGCAACCAGAGCACTGCTACTCCCACAGATTCAGACCCGTCGTCACTGTTGCAGGACTGCAGACTTCTTAGAATAGATGAGTTGCAGGTACAGACACAACTGTTAAAGCAGGGTTAAGGCGAGGTGGGTGGACTGTATGATTCCAGCTGAATGGTATGGCATCTTCCTGGTGTGTCGGTATGAAATTTAAGGATTTTAATCAACTTGAATGCAGCATAGTGATAAACAAGGGTCAATAGGTAGGTTGTAGTCACATGACTATGATGACATCAGGACTTGGGAAGTGCTACTCACTATAGGCAGGCTCGTGGCAATTCACACCTATTAATGGCAGCCATTACACAAGCCATTAAAGGTGCTAATATTCTCTGCATTTAAACATGCAATGTTATTTTGGCTATACTAACACAAAAGAAGGCAATTAACACTTTCCAAAGAACATTCAGGACTTCCTAAATCAAAATAAGGCACGAGAAATTGCAAATAAAGTCAGAAGAATAATTAATAAGGCTCTACTTGGCTCTTAACTCCAAAGGTTAGCAAAATGACACTTTCAAAACAGACCAATATCAACCATTTCAACATAAAACGAGACAAGCAGCACTTGGATGTCTTCAATGATGCACATAAGGAACAGAAGATGATTTAAAAGGCAAAGTAAAGTGTTTTTTGAGGGTAAACGTTGAGCTAAAATCCATGGAACTGAACTGTAATGAGCCCTAACCCTCACTGAAGACTAGTGGGCACTGAGCTTCCTGCGAAACATGAGGACACAAGCGTGACCTCAGAATCTTCACAGCAGCCAATGGCCTTTCTAACATTAACAGTATCAAATGTTAATGTCTTTAGGAAGTTGTATGGCTATATTTGATCTATATGTTATCTGATGAAGACATTCCCATTTATTGTATTTTTTTTTTGGCAGGTGGTCAAGACTGGTGGAACTCCAAAAGTTCCTGATTGTTTCCAGCGCACGCCTAAAAAGCTCTGTATTCCTGAGAAAGCTGAAATTCTAGCTGTAAATGTTGACTCCAAAGGTGTGTGTTTTTATTGACAAATCACTCTTGATGTTTTGTGTGACAATTGATGTCAGGCAAAAAGATTGTTGTGAGCACAACTGCAGGATGGATGTTTAGTGTGCGGCAGTTAATTCATCACAAGTCATTTTTACCTTAAAATACATTTTTGACTCAGATGTACAAACTGAAACAAGTATTGAATATACACAGTGAAATATACATGTTACACAGTACCTTTCTCTGCTCATTGTCATGAAATCCAACTCATAATTTCACAAGGGGGGCGGCTACCTTTTATTTAATTTTATTTCAGCCAATTCTGTAATTGCAGTTGCTTCAATTAATTGTGCAGTTTTTACATTGTAGTTCAGTATTTTCTCTTCCTTATACATGTCTTCATCCTGCAGGAGTCCATGCAGTGCTGAAAACTGGTAATTGGGTAAGGTACTGTATCTTTGACCTGGCTACAGGCAAAGCTGAGCAGGAGAATAACTTCCCTACTAGTAACCTCGCCTTCCTGGGGCAAAGTGAGCGCAATGTTGCTATTTTTACTGCTGGGCAGGTGAGTTGGCTTAAAAAGGCGACATAGCTTTACAGATTTGTACCATTGATTCTAAATGGGACCGAATTCAAACGCTGCTTTGTTTTTTTTCTTCAGGAATCTCCCATCATTCTTCGGGATGGAAATGGCACAATCTACCCTATGGCCAAAGACTGCATGGGTGGAATTCGAGATCCTGATTGGCTGGACCTTCCTCCTATCAACAGCTTGGGGATGGGGGTGCACTCTCTGGCCAATCTTCCCACAAACTCCACTATCAAAAAGAAAGCTGCGATTATAATTATGGCTGTGGAGGTAAACATGTCAATAGCCCCGTTTCCATGGAAGATTTTATTCCCGTTTTATTCTCAATAAAAGTTAATTCCACTTTAAGGTGAACAATGTAAGCACACTATTCCAGTTGAAAATGATAATTCAGAATAGTCACTGGTTTATTCTGAACTTAATTCTGAATTAGATCAATCCTCTGACATGTAAACGGTTAATTCTGCTTTAACATTGTTCCTGTTGTTCTGCACATGCTCCTGGTCTTGTTGCGATGATGTATATAGTTCGTGTTGACGACACACATCCCACGCTGTCGGCATTAATGTGCTGATTCAGTTCAGCTCCCGCTTCGTAATTATCACAAAAATAAATGCACAGTCTTGATGAGTATTTAATTGGAAAATATGGTCAGATTCTTGATATAACAGCAGCTCAGAGATAATTCAGGGAGAGGCAGGTTGCTTACTAGAGAGGATGTGGAAATTAGTGACAAATACGTGTTTCAGGAGTGTCATAGGATTCACAGCTCATGGCTTCCAGTAGACATCTAGGCGTTAAGCAGCCGTTCTGTCCAGTCAGAACCCTGTGTAGTCCCAGCTCTTAAAACCCAATTAACTAGAGCAGAATACATCTGTCTCCCTTGTAAACTTTTATTCTAAATTAATGGGATAGTTCACTATTTTTCACATGAATTTGTATAGAATCAGTGTCTTTACTCTGGTGCACCCACAGTGACTTATGTCCTATGAGTCAACTTCTGGTCCGGTTTTGGTCCAAGTGAAAGTAGTCCCAGCAGGTTTCCTGGGCTCATGGAAATAAAATGTGTTTCTTCTCAAAAAAATGTGTTTGATTCATTTTCATAACAAAATCATCACAGATCAAGAACTCACACCTCGTAATTGCTTAGAGCTACTTTCCCTCAATACTGATCAATGCGCGTCGTCACTGCTAACAGCTGTGCACCTGCACGTAGCAGCTGCAAACACTGCCGAACAACTGATTAAATTAATTTGCTATGGTGCACAGCTGTTAGCAGTGACAACGCGCATTGATCAGTATTGAGAGAAAGTAGCTCTAAGCAATTATGAGGTATGAGTTTTTGTTCCGTGAAGATTTTGGTATAAAAATAAATCAGTCATTCAAACGCGTATTGTTTTGAGAAGACACATTTTAATTTCGTGACCCTAGGAAACCTGCTGGGACTACTTTCGCTTTCACCAAAACCGGACCAGAACTCGACTCACAGGACACTGTCGGGGTAAGTCACAGTGGGTGCACCAGAGTAAAGACACTGATGACATTCATATTCATCTGAAAAATAATGAACTATCCATTTAACATGTCCATGTACACACAAATGAAATGACCTTAATTCAGAATTATTTTATTCCGAATAATAAAAAAAAAAAGTAAACGTAGCAAAGGTAGACTTAAACCAGCTGTTTTCATTAATAATTGCTGAACACATCAAACGATAAAGTGTGTACTCATACAGGCAACACCTGTTTGTGTTTGTTTTCAGAAACAGACACTGATGCAGCACGTGTTGCGCTGTGACTACGAGGCATGTCGTCAGTACCTGGTGAACCTGGAGCAGGCGTATCTTTTGGATCAGGCCAGTCAGGCCCTTCTGGCACTTCTAGGACATCGCTGTGATGGAAACCGCAACATCCTCCACGCTGCAGTGTCTGTCTGCTTTCCTATTAGTAACAAGGAAACCAAAGAGGAGGAAGGTGAGCTCTGTCTGCCCACACGCTCCATGACCGCATCACTTCAGCTGCCTCTGCTCTCACATTTCAGCTGGTGGAGTGTGCTCTCACCTATTTGTTGAGTGTCCTGATGCCTCTTGACTTTCCTGTCCACGCTAATAGACTGTGCTGTTAAATTTCAGAAGCTGAAAGGTCGGAGAGAAACACATTTGCAGAGCGTCTGTCTGCTGTGGAGGCAATTGCCAACGCCATCTCTGTGGTGTCAAGCAACAGTTCTGGAAACAGGACTGGCTCCTCCAGTAGCAGAGGGTGAGTAACTTTAATTTACTTTTACTTTATTTTTTACAGATTAAATTAAGGCTGAAGAATTTATTGGTTTGGATCAAAAATGGCAAGTATTTTGAGATTTTCAAAGTTACGTTTTTTTGTCATGCTCCTAACTTTTTTCCTTCCTTTTTAACGGTTTTACAGCCGATAACATTTTCTTCTTCTTTACTTTTTTTGATCAGCGGTAGCCAATGACCAATACAGGCTTAAACCAATATTTGGAGCCGAAACTATTTTTTTTTCTCTGTCAAAATGAAAAACAAATGTCAGAAAATGTTTAATTACAGTTAGAAAATATAAGTAGTTAAACTGATAAATATGACCAAACTTTTTTTCTTTTAATTTTTGGTTTTATTTCCCCAGCTTCTTTCTTTTCTCATTTTCCTTTTTTCCCATCTCAAGAAAAAAAGGAAGGGAAAATGTCCCTTATTTTTTCCCAATTTATCCTGTTTACCCTCTTTCTTTCTTCTGCCCGTCATTAAATCATGGCATTTATATGAATGGTTTAGTTTCTGTGATGTTTGCTAATGTTGCTGAACAACTGAAATTTGATTGGAAGAAAATTGTGAATTAAATTGAAATTGGAATATAAGCCAGAAAAAATGCTATTCTGTTTTTTTTTTTTTCTTAAAATCATTCAGCCCTAGATTGAATGTTATTTTTGTACTGCACAGGCTACGTACAAAAAAACCCACCTGAAAAGCATTCTCATCAAGTGTCCCTGGGACACTTGATGAGAATGATCTTTGTGCTGTCCAGTTTTGCAGAAAACATTCCCTTCTTCTACGTCGAAACATGTGGCAGAACTAATTCTGAATTTTCCTTTGATTCTTCCAGGCTTCGTTTGAGGGAGATGATGCGGAGGTCTTTAAGAGCAGCAGGACTTGGCCGCCATGAGTCTGGACCGTCTTCCAGCGACCACCAGGACCCTGTATCCCCACCCATTGCCCCACCAAGTTGGGTCCCTGACCCCCCACCCATGGACCCTGGTCAGTGGATTTAACTAGACTTCAGAAGAGAGAATTATTTTGATTATCTGGCTCATGTTGATTGTTTGTTTAGACCAGAGGTGTCAAATGTGCGGCCCGGGGGCCAAAATCAGCCCACCTATGGGTCCAATCTGGCCCCTGGGATGAATTGTGAAATGCAAAAAATACTAATAATTGAAGAATAATTTGACATCTATTAAATCTAAAATGGAGCAGACCATAATCGTAATAAACAAACTATGAAAAACACATTATCTTCTTTGTTTTTGTGTAAAAAAAAAAAAAAAAAAAGACTATCCTGTTACAAAAATGTAAATAACCTGTAATGTATGTAGAATTTAAACAATATTCAGAATTTAAATGTGTGTATTTGCAAAACCACTTTTATCTTTAAGTTGTAATGCACATGTATAAATGATAAACTAAAGTGCAATATTGTTAATATTAGACTTATTTTAAGAATTTTCAGGTTCACGTTATGTTCAAGTACAGTTAGTAGATGTAAACATTTTCATGATGGAATTTTAATATTTTTGCTAAAAAACAGAGAAAACTTAGGAGTTGACATTATTTCTACATTTTTAATCCCATTATTTCTTTTATTTCACTGGTATCGCCCACTTTATACCATATTAGGCTGAATGTGGAACTGAACTAAAGTGAGTTTGACACCCCTGGTTTAGACTGACTATTACTGCCATAGTTTTAAGTCTGAAGTCAGTGTGGTGTAGAAAATACCCACTGTCCATCTTATAGAATGTATTCGAACAGTATTGTTACTCTACTGAAGTGTGCTTTAATTTCATCAACAGATGGTGACATTGACTTCATTTTGGCACCAGCTGTCGGGTCACTCACCACAGCTTCCACTGGGAACAGTCAGGGACCGAGCACTTCTACTATACCGGGTAAGGATAACACAACAGTTCTACTCAATCACACTTGGTTAAATCAAAAAGGCTATATGTTCTTTTTAAGCTTTTTTTTTTCCAACCACACATCCTTAGATTATGAACTATGATATTTATTTGACCTTGTGTGGGTAATTGATCTTTGTGTTTCACACGTGCAGGTCCATCCACAGAGCCGTCAGTGGTTGAATCTAAAGACAGGAAGGCCAATGCTCACCTTATTTTAAAACTGATGTGTGACAGTGTAGTTCTGAGGCCACACCTACGGGAGCTGCTTTCTGCCAAGTACGTTTCTCATCCTCATATTACCAGTGCCTTTTTTTTGGGCAATTACATTATTCAATTCGGCACAGTTGTTAGCTGATTTGCCTCTGCCTGTCAGTCTAAGTTTGTTGTTGGTTGGACAGGGATGCCCGTGGAATGACCCCTTTTATGCTGGCTGTCAGTGGGAGAGCCTACCCAGCAGCCATCACTGTTCTAGAGGCTGCCCAGAAAATGGCCAAGGGTAAGATGACAACTCTGCTTTCTGCTAAAACTGGGTTATTATTGATGTGAAGTTACAGGGATTATCTGAAGTAAAAATAAGTTTAGCTCCTTTTTTGGATGATTGGGAGTACATGCATATAGTTGACATTAAAATCGCACCATTTGGATGAACGTTGAGAAATTAAAATTTCACAGTTTTGAGCCAAACTGTGTTAACATGGAAGTGATCAGGACATGTCTTTATCACTGACATCAAATTCTATTTTTAGACTAACTCTTCTAAAGTTCAGAACATCACACTTCAGTGGTAGTCAGTAGAGGGTCCCTAAGGACAAACCCAAGTGTCCTGAGGTCTTCATGTCCTCAGATAATGTGTCCACAGTTACTGATCTACAGACATTGGACCTCTGGATTCATAAAGACGTCTTTAGCAGGAAGCCCGAAATAGTCGATTGCCGAGTGCAGAGTTAGACGCTCTGGAAATTCACGACTTCGTTGCATTCTTTTTTGAAAACAACAACATGTTAGTAGGCTAAGCTTTGCCGTTTGCATATGTCTGGTGTGCTCTTTCTACACATGGATTTCAATATTCAGAACAAATGTGGCAGGGGGTCAGAGATTAAGTTTACTCTGCATAGATTCATCTCATGTCAAGTAACAGTAGAAACCCTGGAGGTTATCCATGAGTCATCTGAAACCTGATCTATTTTACTGCTCTGCATTCAATAACCATCAGTGTTGTCTCACGTTCTCCCCTTTTCTTATCTGATCTTTTGCTTATGTTTGCAGTGGGAGATCTGGGCATTGCAGAGAAGGAAGATGCAGACTCCATGTTCATGGAAATGATTTGCCCCTTGGGAACCAATCCAGATGATTCACCCCTCTACGTTCTATGCTGCAATGACACCTGTAGTTTCACTTGGACAGGAGCTGAGCACATTAACCAGGTCAGACCAACATGAAAACTTCCACAGTCAAAATCAGAAAGATGATAGATTCTAGAGAACATGGTCATCAATGTAGTGGACATTGTATATGCCAGAGGTGTCTAATATGAGGCCCAGGGGCCAAATCCGGTCCCCCAAAGGGTCCAATCTGGCCCCTGTGTTAAATTTGCGAAATATGAAAAACATAATCAATATATTGATGATTTTATTTCAGGTTCCATATACAGATCAAAATGGGATGGTTCAGTAAAATACTATCATAATAACCTATAAATACTCACAACTCTCCATTTTGCTGTTTGTTAATTTAAACATTTTCATGTAATCTTTCTGTATTTACAATAAAACAATAATTTCACAAAAACATGATTAACCTGAACAAACCATGTTCTACCTGCTATTAAGCATTTTTGCGTATTTGTAGATCCACTAATAATCTGCTCGTTGTAATTAACATGTGTAAATGATAAACTGAGACATGATCTTGTTAAAAGTGTAATTAGTTTGGGTATGGGTTCATTCATGTAAATGTATTTTAATTTTAACGGACAGGTGCAGTTTGTTTACCTGCTATTTTAGAGGACCGTTGGTAGAGGGGGAACATTTTCATCACATAATTTAAAATAAAAATTTTGCTCTAAAGTGTAGAGGAAAATTTGGAGTTGACATTGTTTATATATTATGTTACTACTTCAGTGGTACGGACCAATTTGGATCAAATTTAGTTAATTGTTGCCCCTGAACTAAACTGAGTTTGTCAGCCTTGGTCTATTTTCACTCACTGGACACAAGTGTTTTCTTTGTAAATGACATGATGGTTGTTAATTAAAAAGCTAACATGACCACTGTGATTTTTGTCTCAGGATATCTTTGAGTGTCGAACCTGTGGTTTGCTTGAATCCCTCTGCTGCTGCACCGAGTGTGCAAGAGTATGTCACAAAGGACACGACTGCAAGTAAGTCTGAGTTTGGGATCTAGTCTGTTTTGTTTTTCCGCTGGTGTTACTTTGAACCCTTTGATCCAGTGAGCAGTTCTTCTCCAGCTGCTTTCTTGTATATTCATGGCTTTAGTTGTTTTAGTTCATATCATTAATGAAACTGTTCTTAATACCTGATCTGCACTCACATGTTTACCTGGAAATCAATTGCTTGTTGTTATTAGACTTTAACAGTCTCCATTAAAAATGTTTTATTTCATAGTGTGCTAATATTGTTTTAAATACACGTTTCTTTGGTTCAAAGCTCAAACACAGGTTTTCCAGCTGAGTGGACATTTTTTGTAACTCCATAAAAATAGGTTCATTAAAAAGATTTCAATCACATACCGTAGTCTTTTTTTTCCAGGTCTAAAGAGGAATAAAAACACTCTGGAACAAAATCTTGACTAATGTTCTCATAATTCATGCATCAAAATGTTAAACAAGTCTGGATAGGTTGTAATAAATTTGTGTTACTGTTTTTTCCAGGCTGAAGAGAACTTCCCCTACAGCTTACTGTGACTGTTGGGAAAAGTGTAAATGTAAAACACTAATTGCTGGACAGAAAGCTGCCCGCTTGGATCTATTGTACAGGTTACTGACAACTACTAACCTGGTCACCACACCAAACAGCAGGTACCCTGTCTGATGATTTAGTAGATTATCTATGTTGCAAACCTAAAGTAGATTGCTTATGATTAATGTTTTACACCTTTCATTTACTTTGAGTATGTTGCTTATATCTTGTATTTTTGTTTTTCATCTGTAGAGGGGAGCATATTTTACTGTTCCTTGTGCAGACTGTTGCCCGGCAGAGTGTTGAACACTGTCAGTACCGTCCTCCACGTATCAGAGAAGACAGGAACCGCAAGGCAGCTAATGCAGAAGGTGGGTTCATATTTTATTTTCCGGACTATAAGACGCACCAGCCAAAGAAAATGAAATAAAACACATAAGTCGCATTGGAGTATAAGTCATATTTTTTAGGGGAAATTTATTTGGTAAAATCCAACACCAAGAACAGATCATTTATCTTTAAAAGCCATTTAAAATACAAATAGAATGGAGAATGGGCTGAATAGATGTACGGTATGCTAACATATGCTAACGTTACATGACACATTAACAACAAGCTGAGAACGTTCCTGGTCTGTTAACATAACATATTAACAGTTCTCCAGATAACTATAACATAACTATAATGTCTCCTGGCATCATGTTGTTCAAGCACCCATGTGCGAACTTGTTCCTCCAGCTGTAGCCACCTCGCTTTTCGCCCGCAATTCGCTTTTTCTTTTCTTCATTTCATTCAGCGTAGCCTCTGCTTTTTGACAGTCCCTTTCAAGTTTCTCACTGACTCCAAACCTTTCTTTCTGCTGCTCGATTACCATTTTCAGATGGATATTTCACTATTTGCAGCTTGTAATTTTTATGGTAACACTTTATAATACCTACACACATTCCATGATGCATTAACCACTTGTCACCCATGTGTAAATGGTTTGTTCATTATGTATTAACCATTTGTTAATGTTTGTTGATGTATTGCTTATACACAATTTATCATAAAGCATTTGTTCACACAACTACAAATGGGTTGTTCATAAGAAAGACGAACAAACACGTTGTTTATGATAAATTATATATGAACAAACATTAACAAATGGTTAATACATAGTGGATTGTGTGTAGGTATTATGAAGTGTTACCGATTGTATTTTCGATGCCATTTTAGTTCAGTCCTTCTCAGATGTTTTTATAAGTTACTGCTAATGTTGAAATAATAAATTTTCAGAGGTACAGAAGTAGCAGGTACAGATACACAGACCTAGAGCGCCCTCTTGTGGTTGTTGGTGCGAAAATAACATGCAAAATTATATAATTATGTTTTAATTATTTCACATATAAGTCGCACCCCTGACCAAACTATGGAAGAAAAACTGCGACTTATAGTCCGAAAAAACATGGTAATCTAGCCATCTTTGAACACACTTCAACTTTCTAAAGAATTACAATCAAAGTGTCACTTTCCTTTTCTTCAGACTCTGATATGCCAGATCATGACCTGGAACCCCCTCGATTTGCTCAGCTGGCTCTGGAGCGGGTCCTGCAGGACTGGAATGCCCTCAAATCTATGATCATGTTTGGTTCTCAGGAGAACAAAGACCCGTACGTATTACCATCGAATTAGTAAAGTAGAAGTTGCAGTAAAGTATTTTTTCCCTCCAAATGCGTCTATATATCGCATTTTGGGTTGGTGAGGTTATTCCTGTTTATCGTATAATACCTTGAGCTTTGTCTTGTCTGTTAGACTCAGTGCCAGCAGCAGAATTGCCCACCTTCTGCCTGAAGAGCAGGTCTACTTGAACCAGCAGAGCGGCACCATTCGCCTTGACTGTTTCACTCACTGCCTCATTGTCAAGTGCGCTCCTGACATCACTGTAAGTCCACTTCAACATGATAATACCAGGGTTCCCACGGGTCCTTGAAATCCTTGAAAGTTTGTGAATCTGAAAAATAAAGAGCTCAAAGCCCTAGAAAGTTTCTGTAAATGGGCATAAAAAGTCACCATCCTTCGAAAGTCCTTGACATTTTTCGGGGGGTGGATTAGAAATTTCACACAACAGCCGCTATTCACAGTCCACAATTTGAAATCACAGTCAATGTGCGGCAGGGTTTATGTTGTCTTTTAATCTGCAAAAGTTCATTAGTTCACCATAGGGTGTTGCACTTCCTGTACGTAGTTTTTTTATTTATTTTTTATTTTATCTCGGTCAAAATACAAAACAAAAAAAACAAGCACAAGGCAGGTAGACACATTTTCACACATAATGAATATACTGCTTGACTGAAAAGGTTTAGGGCTGAAGCTGAAGCTTATTTAGCCACCATTACCAATACCTTACTGCAATATGTTCTGCAGGAAAAAAACAAACAAAACAACAACAACCAAGATCAAATACCCACAATGCAAGAGTCAAATACAAAAACAAATGTCCAAATAAAAGTCCCTTTTTTTTTTCCCTTCCCTTTAATGTTCCCAGTTAATGCTGCCGTATGTGCATAAGGTGCAAGAAAGCCTTAATATTACCGTCTTACAAGGTTGGAAAATGAAATGCAATAACATGTTTATGTACCTTATATACATATCAAAAGGATTATTTCCATTGTGGTCCTTCAGTTACAAGAAAAACATTCTATAAAAGTGTATGCATAACTAAAATGAGTGTATACAAATAAGACAAAATGCATAAAAACATAGACGCATACACCAATAAAGTACATTTCAGTAGTCCTGTGGGTCATTGTGCTAGAAAACCACCTTTTTAATGCTCATTTAAAACTGTTATGGGATGCCATATTTTTAATATCTCCAGCCCCTGAATATTAAAAAGAACCTTTACCCATTGAAGTTTTAAATCTATACAACACAAGGTCCGTGTGCATAACTACTCCACAAGGAGAAGCTTCACTATTTACTCTGTGAAAATAATGATTTAGATAAACTGGAGTTTGGCTGTTACTTTCATGCACCAGGTTAATATATGCTACTCTATCTTCCACAGTTAACCATTTAAGGCTTCTAAGATGGCAGGGTAAGAGATGTAACTATGAGAATAGTTTAGATAGGCCTATATCTAAGCTGAAAGTTTAACATTTGATATTAATTTAGTGACATTTATTGCAATCGTGGGACTTTAGACAGAAGTGTTTGAGTCGAAAACTAGGTATGATGAAGGGAAGTGAAACATTCTGATAATATGAAAGTCTGAGTGTTGCCTTATTTCACCTCAAGTTCCATAAAACAGTAATGTAGTATGGACATATCTATGAACGCAGGCTGTGAATATTCGAATATGAATGTTGGTTCAGATTCACTGCAGTAAACTGAATGTAGACCACACAGAGCTACTCAGTCTGGAATTTCCATTGTATTAAAATTAATCTGATATATTCAACAGTAGGTAAATGCTGTCACGTGTAGTACTTGAATCTGGAAAAAAAATTAACCTGGAAAGTCCTTGAAAGGTCCTTGAATTTGATGGTAACCAAGGTGTGGGAACCCCGTAATACCTACAACCCATGCAAGTGTCCTTTTTCCACTGCTGTCGTCACACCAAATATTATTGAGAAGCTAATGATTGGATGTTTTTGCTTGTCCTTAGTTTATCGATACGTTACTGGGTACACTGGTGAAGGAGCTGCAGAACAAGTACACACCCGGCCGGAGAGAGGAGGCCGTCAACGTCACCAGGAGGTTCCTGCGCTCCGTCGCCCGAGTATTTGTCATCCTGAGTGTGGAGATGGCCTCGTCCAAGAAGAAAAAGTAAGAATTCAGTTATGCAGGTGATTTATTGATGCCACGCTGCCTTGGAATGCTAACTGTGTTTAGCTTTTACTTTCCACTCCTGAACTAATAGCCATGTGTCGAGGTTGGATCCGTCAGCTGTTTTGAGTCAAATCCCTCCAGAAATGTAATAATGCGAGTTTAGGCTTTTAAAGTGAAATTGAAAAGAAAATCTCGAGGTATTATTGCATTGTGGCCAGGTTTTAATATCTTTTTTTTTTTTTTCACCTGGAACAAGTGCTGATGCGGTGCTGATTATGTCTTTTCTCAATTTCCTTCACAGCAACTTCATCCCCCAGCCCATTGGGAAATGTCGGCGAGTTTTCCAGGCTCTCTTGCCCTACGCCGTCGAGGAACTGTGCAATGTCGCAGAGTCACTGATCGTTCCAGTGAGAATGGGCATCGCAAGACCTACAGCACCTTTTACTTTGGCCAGCACCAGTATCGATGCTGTTCAGGGCAGTGAGGAGCTCTTCTCTGTTGAGCCTCTGCCGCCAAGACCCTCGCCCGACCAATCCAGCAGGTCAGTTTTACCAGGAAGAAACTTATGCCAGTAAGTGGCAGAT
The DNA here is from genome assembly GCA_020466265.1 of Siphamia tubifer. Classification (NCBI taxonomy): domain Eukaryota; kingdom Metazoa; phylum Chordata; class Actinopteri; order Kurtiformes; family Apogonidae; genus Siphamia; species Siphamia tubifer. The sequence continues at coordinate 53,721,800 of CM035798.1, read as the reverse complement.
GGATGGATAGACTTTATTAATCCTCATGGAGAAATTTAAAGTACAGTCATTGCTCTGCACAAGAAAAACACAATCGTACTACATCAGCACTTAAATAAGTTAATAAATACAGAATGTAAATGGCTCCAAGATAAAAAAAAAAACAACTAATAACTACAGAGTAAGTTATGATTAAATGAAGCTGACTTAAATAACCTAATTTGCATGTGCAATAATGATATTTTTGTGTGTAATAGTGATCTTTATTATTGGTAATTGTGATCTTTTTATGTGCAATAATCTTTTTATGTGTGTGATCTGTGATGATGGGCTATCTGAGTGTTTTTTTTCTGCTGTAACAAAAGCAATTTCCTTGAAAAAGGATTAATAAAATATCATCATCATCAAAAAGTGATGTATAAAGATTTTACCTCCCTAAGAACACACATCCTACTCCTCCCATCTCCTTTTCCATTTAAAGTGCATCTGCATCTTGGTATTTAGAGAGGGATGATTTCATATTCACTACATATAATGACTGTGTGTGCTTGTGTTTAATTTCCCTGCAGCTCCAGCCAGACAGCGGCCTCTTATATCATCAGGAACCCCCAGCCTCGGCGCAGCAGCCAGTCCCAGCCTGTCAGAGGAAGAGACGAAGAGCAGGATGACATCGTATCAGCAGATGTGGAAGAGGTAGGGAGCCTTATTACAGAATCATTCAGGTCATAATGAACTTTGTCTGGAAGTGATTCAGCACAGTTTGGAGAGGTTAGCAAACAGGATGTGATGCCTCCTAAAACTTGCTCAGAATGTGCACCGTAAGTTTTCAGCTGAGGCGCCGTTTACACCAGGATGATTGTGAGTGAAAACGACAAAGTATTTTTATCAGAAGTGCCTTTCGTTCACATGACAACCACGCTGTCGGAGTCTGAGTTTTTAAGACGAGTCCTGTCTCTGTCTAAGCGCAGAAGGTGTTCACGTCACATAAACCTTTTACGTCACACAGTAAAACAACTAACATATGAAGGACCGTTTACACAAACCTGGGTATTTTTAAAATGCATATTTTTTTAGCTCCATTTTCCTAGGCTAATAAAGATGCATTTTCATAAATTTATTCTCCATTTACTGCAATGTAAAATTTGAAAGTGATCCAGGATCTCTTCTGGATCACCACCAAAATGTAATCATTTGTTCCTTGTGACACTCCCAATTAGTGTTGTCAAAAAAATCGATTTTAGATACTAAATCGATATTGACCCTTGGTATCTAATTAGATACTAAGTTGCTGGAAAATCGATTTTTGTTTTTATGGCGCGTCGCTGCTTTTTTGTTGCGGGTAACGTTAAGAATTGTAAACAGGCATCAACGCGGTCAGCTCTGGCACAGCCGTAATGCCGGCGTGTAAGTTAAAGTCTCTTTTTTTCTCCAGCTGCCTTTGACAGCACACGGGATGACGCCAGTGCGACCACAGACCTATACACTATTTCTATAGGTCTGTGATTGGACCATCCGATGCAACTTTGCTTTTAAAGGCCTCCATATAGTCGAACGTTTATGCGCGCGGGCGGCAGCCAGGCGGTAGCGCATAGTATCACGTTACCACCACGGAGGCCACCGTGAGCATGTCAGCCTATCATTTTTGACGTGCGTGCTGCTAGTACCGCAAGGGGTCCGCGGTGGTCACATGATGCAATACGTTGCCGCCCGCGCACATAATCGCTCGACCATAAAGAGTCTTGCAGTTAGCACTGCAGAAGGGCTTGAGTAAAAAGATAGGCCTACCTTAACTTGGCAAGAGATAGACATGCATTTATTCTGCACCCGCACTCACTACCTTTTTTTAACAGTCCATGGAGGACATTTTAAAAGGAATCCCTCACATCTCCAGTATCGAAATTAGTATCGAGTATTATCCTTAGTATCGGTATCGAGTTGGAAATTTTTGTATCGTGACAACCCTACTCCTAATACATCCTGAAAGTGTTGTCAAAATCCATTCAGAATTTTTTTGCGTAATCCTACAGACAGACAGACACAAATAAATGGACTTGAATTTAATACCTCCTTGGCGGACCTCTCTTCATTCAAAGGGGGGAAGTTTTGCTCGGGGTGCTTTTTTAGTATTTAGTTTGTTGTTGTGCTTCTGGTCATTTTATAAAATCTGATTGTTTCATGTTTTTCATTTTTTAGGTTGAAGTTGTGGAGGGAGTCGCCGGTGAAGAAGACCATCATGACGATCAAGAGGAACAAGGAGAGGAAAACGCTGAAGCCGAAGGGCAACACGATGAGCACGATGAAGACGGTGAGCACACACACACACACTTTTTTTTTGTTTTTTTGTTGTTGTTTTTTTTTTAAGAAAATGTACTGCAGCCAAAATTACCAACCAGTCATAAGTGAAACTCATCTTTTTCTTTAGGGAGCGACATGGAGCTGGATCTGTTGGCAGCAGCTGAAACAGAAAGCGACAGTGAAAGTAACCACAGTAATCAGGATAATGCCAGCGGCCGCAGGAGTGTCGTCACAGCAGCCACAGCTGGATCTGAAGCAGGTTTGTTTTTTTAATCCTGTAGTCTGTACTTAGGTTTAGATTTTCCCAAAAACTTAACATCATAAAACCTTATCTTTAATTTCTACGTAGTGCTTTGTGGAAATGTGATTACGTTTCTTATTGACCTCTTTTAACTGAAGTCTTTGCAAATTTTTCTAAGCACCGACTGCTTACCAAATGGGAATTTATGTCTTGCTGCACTGTTTTATTTTTTGTATTTATTTTTTTCTTTTTTACATCAACTATAGACTAATTCGGCCCTGAGGGGGGGGGGGGGGGGGGGTCACTGGGACATTCAGGGTTTCAGATTGTGGGGGATTTCTGTATGGAGAGCTAATGAACAGCAGACAAAATGGTCCTTGGCTGAATACCCAATGTATTTCATTTGCAGGCAGTAGGGTGTCCTTGGCATTTCCTATTTTTGGTATGAGCTCCTCTTTACTTCGATGCATATACAGATGTCAGGGAAGAGTGAATTTGCAAAGTGCATACACAGTTTCCCGCTGAGAATTCCTTCAATTCGTTCCCTTCTCACATTCCACTCTTATCGTGTCTGTCATTTTTGAACTAATACGATCCATTACAAACCCTTGATGTTCTCTCTTCCAAATAACAAACTAATCATCTTGTAGTTTTTTTTTCCCCCCAAAATGGTGTTGTTTTTCTCCTTGGCTATCTAAAATGTGTGTTTTAGATGGCTCCAAAAGTCTATTATCCAGTACAACTGAAACATGGCTGGGTTCTCTCATATCAAATGTACAATAATAGAAAATCAATAAAATAGGAAATGAAAGGTTCAGTGTGTAAGGGTTAGGATTTAGAAAGCTATAATTACAGAAATGGAACATTATATTTGTAATATTTTCATTGCTTTATGATCATAATATCCACATATTATGATGAATATTTAACAGTACACTTCCTCTTCCCCCTGTGAATGGCATCCAGTGTAAAGGTGCATTATATCACCTTTGGAGCAGTTTTAATGTCACCCTGACTAAACAAACCAAACACTGGCTAATGTTAGTATTTTTGTGCAGCCGCAATGGGCTTGTGTACATGAGTTTTTATTCTTATTTAATTCAGAATAAAGGTTAATTTGTCTTTCACATCAACTGGGTCAATGCCTAATTCCAGTTGAAAATGAGTATTCTGAATTAAACTTAGCGTATTTTCAACAAGGCTCACTGGACTATAAGGTGCATTAAGTGAAGTCAAAATGAGATAAAAAGTCAAAATTAGCATTAATAATCACAACCAGAATTAATCCATATATGAGGCGCACTGTCGTTTTTTTGGAGAAAATTTAAATCTTTTAAGTGTCAACTTATAGTTCAGAAAATACGGTAACCCTGAATAAAGTCACTGGTTTATTCTGATCTTAATTCCTAATTCAATAATTCCTGACATGTAAACAGTTAATTTCTCTTGGACATTATTCCTGTCATTCTGCACATGTTCCTGGTCTTGTCACAATGATGCACGTGTTCCGCACTGTCGGCATTAGTATGTTGATTCGGTTGAGCTGCTGCTTAATCATTATTACAAATATAAATGCAAAGAAATCATATGTAGTATCTGTTTTCCCATGTTGGATAGATGAAACGAAAGCAAAATGGGAAGTGGACGCCATTGTTTTCTTCCAGTAGATATCTAGCCATTATGCAGCCATTCTGTCCAATCAGAACCCTCTGTACCTCCAGCTCTGACAACAGTGGAATACACCCTTTTCCATGGAAACCTTTATGTGGAGTTAACATGTCAATGTAAACACGTAGGAAATGGCTTTAATTCCAAAAGATTTTTTTCTGCATCAATAATTTACAGTGTCTGCTGGGTTTTAAAGTGATGACATGTATATTTTCTCTCGTATCTGCACATAATTCTATTTATCTCATTGTATTTATTTCTTTTTATTTTATCTTATTTTATTCTGTTTTTATTGCATGCCAGTTGGTTTATCTTGTTTCATTTTGTTATCTTTACACGGGGGTTGCACTGAAAATTTCACTGACATGCAAATGCTCAGTGACAATAAAGACATCTTGAATCTTGAATCTTGAATAAATTAAGAACTCAAAATTTAATGACCATTAAAAGTATTCAATTTGGTCAAAAGGTTTTTTTTTTTTTAAAAAAAAAAAGCTATTTTCCTTTTGGACAAAGAGTTGTTCCATTTTCATTAAATAAAAATCTTACTTGTAAAGTACATTCATTGTTCGCAGCTAGATTTAAAACCCCCATAAAAACATCTTTATACCTCGCTCTCATTATTTCAGTGTTTTATGAAAGGCTGTCGACTTCATTTATTAGTTATTTATATATTATTTCAAAGTTTAAAGAAATGTATTTATTACATTAATTTTGACAAATTGAGTTCATTAATTTGATATGTTTACTCAGAAAATGAAATAAATGTAATTTTTTTTCTCTAAATCTATTCATGTGTAGTGTTAGTCACCTAATGGTTGGAAGTTGATCTTTGGAAGGTTGCAAATTTAGCAGCATTGATCACTATTGACAGAAAGTAGCTCCAAGAAATGAGCTGCGAGTTTTTGTTCCGTGACAGTTTTGTTATGTAAATAAATCACTCATTCAAACACATATTGTTTGGAGAAGAAACAAGTTTTAATTTCAGGAAACCTTCTAGGACTACTTTAGCTTTGACCAGAACCAGAACAGAGTAAAGACGGTGATTCTATACAAATGCGTGTGAAAAATAGTGAACTATCCCTTTAAATGTCCTTTAGCAAGTCAGCCCACCTCACAATGCACCAGTTACTGTACAGGGTCTGTCACTAATGCCTGTAGATAAATAACTAACTCTCTTTGGATAATATGTGTGATATAATGTTGGATGTCATCTGCATAACATATCACAAAACGTTTTTGATTAACACTTGGAACTCAATGTCATGATGGTTGTTAAAAAAATCTGAAGGTAGTAAAAAAAATGTATTAATTAGTAGTAGATTTAACTTAAAGATTGGTGTATATACCCTGAATTCATAATTAAAAAGCATCATGTTAATGTAGAGGGTGAAGGTGGGGCTTATCAGTTGGGCTTTGCAGGATTTAAATGTTACACACTGAACCTTTTGAGTTGTATATGGTTTAGAACCAGTGGGTCAACAGAGAGTGCAGCTGTTGTTTTGACTTGCAGCCTCACAGTTTTCATTCTCATTAGTGTTGTTTGGCCTTGTAGTGGTGTGACTCACTAACCCGCACTTCTGCCTGGATAAATCTGATGTGCAAGACAAACAGGACATTATGATGAGTTGACAAATGAATTAAACACGCCTCCTCCATTCCTCTTCCTCTCCCCCTGAAGGTGCCAGCAGTGTCCCCGCCTTCTTTTCAGAGGACGACTCCCAGTCCAACGACTCCAGCGACTCCGACAGCAGCAGCAGCCAGAGCGACGACGTCGACCAGGAGACGTTCCTCCTGGACGAGCCGCTGGAAAGGACGACCAGCGCGTCCCACGCCAACAGCGCGGCTCAAGCGCCTCGATCCATGCAGTGGGCCGTCAGAAACACGCCGAGCCAACGGGCCACTGGCAGCACACCGTCCAGCACCTCCACCCCTGCAGGTCAGTGAGGGTTTGTCTCTGTTTGGATTCATGTTTTTATTTATTTATTCATTCCATGATTGGAAAGGAGCATGATGAAGAAAACGTCTAATACCTGCCCCCTTCTTACAACATGCGCTCAGTCGCCATGACAACCATTACAGCAAAAAACAAACACTTCGCATAACAGTCAATGACAAATACATCCAAAATCTTAAGCAAAACCACTTTGTTACCTTTTTTTTTTTTTTATAATTTTCACCACTCTTACAACCTCCTCTTAAACTGAATTTTTTTTCCTACAGCTCTTCTTTCATTGCTAAACAATTCCATATTGTGACACCAACAACAGAAATCCACGTTTGATATCCAGTCATTCTCACCTTTGGATGTTTAAAATTAAACTTAAACCTCCTATGTTGTTCATCCTGTGATACTAAAACAAATAATCTCTATAAATGTACAGTTAAAAGTCCATTTCAAGCTCTAAACACAACCAACAACGTCCTTAGTTTAAGATAACTCTTTAAAGTTACACCGTCCTGGTCTTCAGTTGATATGTAGAGTAAAAGATGGCCACTAAAGATTTACAAGAAATTAAAAAAAAAAAAAGAATAAATACAATCCACATAAAACAAAAATAGGAAAAAGAAGCTAACAATATAATGATAGAAGATATTTGGCTACAACAGTTTTCTTTTCAATGGAAAATCACAGACTCAAACATGTGGGGATGTTTTGGCTGTAAAAGTTCATAGATATTTTCACTCCTGTGCAGAGTTGACATTATTCAGGCTCATCCAGTTGTTGGAGAAATTGTTGTGCAAATGGGGGGTTAAGCAACATCGTATATTTTAGGCATGCCCACTGATCCAAAATGTATGGAATTTAATTTGAATAGAGGTAAATAAAATACAAACTTAAAATGGGACGAATTATTAGTCTACTTGTACTTTATAGATAAAATGAAACTAAAGGTTTGTTTGGTTTAATCTTAGCAGCAAGGAAATGTGTAACGAAACGATGGCTAAACCTGACACCACCAAAACTGGATGATTGGTACAATTTAACCTACACCATATATGTGATGGAAAGAATCACTTTTCATAAAAATGTATGTATGAATAAATTTGAAAGCCTATAAGAAAAATGGAGAACCTATATGTTACAGACAAGACCTGATTTTTGTGATTCCCCTGCATTACTGTCCCTGCTCGTACGTACACCCTATGACATAAGGACTCTGCTATTTGAAGTATTTCTCTTTTTTTCTTCTGTGCATGCATTTCTTTTTGTATGCATAAAACAAAAGCAAAAATAATATGACAAAAGTTAAATAGTCCTGATTTAATAAACAATTAATTTGTATATTCCATAAAATTAACATGACATATTATTCTTTTTGCAATAAAAACAATGACTTTGTTACTTATATATGTCTTGGCCCATACTTCTATACAATAACTTAAATATGGCAGAATAAGTGAATGATATAGAATTTGCTTGATAAACAAATGCATATTTTTCTTTATTCAATCCCTCTTTACAGAAGTGATATGTGGTTTCCATGTTAGTTTATCATCCACTATTACACTCAAAAAATACATTTCTGGAACCTTTTCAATCTCAACACCATTAATAGACAATGAAAAATGTTCCTTTTTCTCTATTTGTGACCCACCACCAGTAAACCAGGCATAAGTGTGTGTAAATCCAAACAGAGTTATGTGTGTATCTTGGTAGAGTGGAAACTAAGGTTTAAGATGGTGAAAAAATGATGTTTCTATCACAAGTAGAACCAAAGTTATGGTCATTTTAATATCCACATTTGGACATATTTTACAATTTGAATATTTTTAGATATTGTCCGTTAAAGTTTTGGACTGTTTTGGGGTAGGAAGTCCTTAGCAACGCATAATAATTTGTATCCGATTGACACAAATTGTTGACAGATGTTAAAGGACACTCTGATGGACATGTCACAGAAGTTTTATATATTATAATAATAGGACAGAAGTGTGACGTATTATAATCATTTGGCTTACACCATTGGACAGAACATTCAATATAAGCTTTTACCTCGTACCAAACACTTGGGTGTTTACCCACGGAACGGAGATCGTTTTGTTCGGCCAAAAGAGGTGGAAGTCGTCTTTGTCTTTGCTCAGCAATACCTGAACTTTTGTCGCCGCTTAAATAATTGACTCAATAAACACTTTTATTGATTGGATTTCAATGTAATGACCACAGGAAGTGAACATAGAGGTGTTAAGGTACCGTTTTTTGATAAGGTGTAAACACTAATAACAAATCACCTTCCAGCCTAAATTTGGCTGTAGCTCTGAACGGCTCAGTGCGACTTATGCCTGGTTTCGTGGTGGCGGGTCACATTTGTTAAAACCATGGACTGACTTTTATTCCAGTTCACAGATAATTGTATCAAACCATTTCCAGTTTTATTCGGACAATGTTTATTAAGTTCCATGTGCTTTCCACAGCGAGCTCCACAGGTCTGATCTACATCGACCCCACCAACCTGCGTCGTTCAAGTGCGATCAGCACCAGTGCAGCCGCAGCAGCGGCCGCTCTGGAGGCCAGTAACTCCAGCAGCTACCTGACCTCTGCCAGCAGCCTGGCACGTGCCTACAGCATCGTCATCAGACAGATCTCAGACCTCATGAGTCTCATTCCCAAGTACAACCATCTGGTCTACTCCCAGTATCCTGCTGCAGTAAAACTCACCTACCAGGACGCAGTCAACCTGCAGGTACGGCAACTGAAGTGGGCGTTTCCCCCACTGTGGAGAAGAACTCCTCCCACTTCTCCCCCTTTGTCCCTTATAATTAAGTGGGTTTTTTCAGTAGAAGAACTGCTCTTCCCTTATTTTTAACAGAAGTGCGCTGTTGGACCGAGATGAACTGTGTGCTATCCATCACATTTGGAAATGGTTGACAGGTGTTCGAGTAAGAAAGTCATATTTTACTTTTGTTTTTTAATCCAGAACTACGTGGAAGAAAAACTCATTCCCACCTGGAACTGGATGGTGTCCATCATGGATTCCACCGAGGCTCAGCTGCGATACGGGTCAGCCCTCTCCTCTGCTGGAGACCCCGGCCACCCCAGTCACCCCCTCCACGCTTCCCAGCACTCTGCTCGCAGGGAACGCATGACCGCCCGGGAGGAGGCTAATCTCCGCACCCTGGAGGGACGCAGGTACAAGAAAAGACCATTACAGAAAGAAGTACTGTGTCCAGGTCCAGTACCATCTTGGAAATGTTCTCACCGTTTGTTTCGTTTCAGGAGAGCGGCCACTTTACTGACGGCTCGTCAAGGAATGATGTCGGCACGCGGCGACTTCTTAAACTACGCCTTGTCATTAATGCGTTCCCATAATGACGAGCATTCCGACGTGCTTCCTGTGCTGGATGTTTGCTCCTTGAAACATGTGGCTTACGTTTTCCAGGCTCTTATCTATTGGATCAAAGCCATGAACCAACAGACTACTCTGGACACCCCACAGATGGACAGAAAGAGGTGAATGAAAGTGAAGCAACATGCTGCCTTCATATTAAAAATACTGACCCCAGTATTCATTAGTAAGAGGCTACGTATCACTTCATCCATGTGTTCCTCTACATTTACTATTTGATTTGATTGATTTGAATGATTTATTTCGAACATGTGCAAAGTGCAACAATAATCAATACAGCAATAATAATAATAATAATGACATGTCCGAAAAGGAGTAGGATGAAGCATAAGCTTATTTAATTCTACCCCTTCTTCACTTCCCCAATAACCTAAATTCATCTTATAGTAATATAGTGCATAGTACAAAAATGATGATAAATAAAATAATACAATAACAATAATAACAATACCAATAATCAATAACTAAAGTACTAAACATAGACATATATACAAAAAACAAAACAAAAAAAACCAACTAAAACAAATGAGCAGATAGGAAAGTAGGTAACAAATAGTTTTTTTTTGTTTATTGTTTTCTTTTTTCCTCCCTTCCTTCTTCTTCTTTTCCCTTTTTTCTTCTTCCCTTTTTTTTTTTTTTCTTTCCCTTTTATAAGTTGTCTATTTAACCTGAAGTACCTTCATACCAATCTGACAATCACTGGAAAGCACCGTTTTATTTTCCGGACTATAAGGCACACTTAAGACTTTAATTTTTTCCCAAAATGATAGTGCGCCTCATAATCCAGAGTGCCTTAAACATATGGGTTAATTCTGGTTGTGCTTAGTGGCTTGGAATTTTTACTTTTTTATCTCTTGAGGTAGATTTTTTTTTTTTATTTTTTATTTTTATTTTTTTTTTAATCTCAGTTTTGAGTTTTTTAAAGTTTGATTCTGCAGAATAAGAGTGTGTTTTGTTCCATGTTACAAGTGAACAAATTTGGGAGGTAGTGACTGTTTAGCTTCACTTAATGCACCTTATATTCCAATGTGCCTTATAATGTGGAAAATACGGTACTTCAATGTCCTCTCAGTTTCTCAAATGTTGTTCCCGTTACTTTGTTTTTGCAAAACAAATAAAAGTCGTCTGGTCGTTTCTGACTTTTACAAACCATTTCATCTTTCCTTCGCAGGAATCGTGAGATTTTGGAATTGGGTTTGGACAATGAGGATTCTGAGCATGAGAATGATGAAGACACAAATCAAAGTAAGGTTCACCAAAGGGATCCAGTAAATGAAAGTTGAGAGTGAATGTTCAGACTCTTTTAATTCACTGGTCGTCCTGTTGCAGGTTCAACTCTGCAGGACAAAGATGAGGACCCAGTTCCAGCTGAAACTGGTCAGAACCATCCCTTCTTCCGTCGTTCTGACTCCATGACCTTCCTGGGCTGCATCCCACCCAACCCATTCGACGTTCCTCTTGCTGAGGCCATTCCACTTGCAGATCAGCCCCATCTCCTTCAGGTCAGAACTTTGGCTGATTTCAGGCAACGTTTTTCTTTTTTTTTTTTTAATTTGTTCAAGCAACTGGTTAAATTTCCAAATACATGTTGATCTAGAAGCCACATGAACATTATAGACAAGTAACAGTAAAGGGAATAATATAATGAGTTAAGTTTGTTCAGTAAAGTTCAATTTTACAAAAATAAAAGTAGTAAATATATGAACTCCACCCCCTTTTTTTACAAACTAATAATCCAATAGATTCTGCATTCTATGTTTAACACACTTTTTAACCCTTTAATCCCTGATGTGTCAGTGCTGACACGTTCTGAATGAATGGTTTAATTTTAAAATTCAGAAAAATGAAAGGTGTTTTTTTTTTTTGTTATTTTACAGAGAATTTTGTTCATGGAACTGATGTACACGTGTCAGAGCAACTGATTTAGAAAAAGAAAAAGCCCAAACTAAAACTACTGGAACCAAATTATAACACTAGTCATTTATTCCTTTTTTGTTTTTTTGCAGTTTTTTTTTTTGTGTTGTTATTTTGTGAATATTAGTTTGTTGATATTGTTGCTCCTTTTTTTTTATGTTTTGTTTTATTTTTCTTCAATTGTGTTCTGTTAGTGTCTTACTTTGTTCACGACACATATTGTTTTGTTAGTTTTAATGTTTATTTTTGTTCATTTTACTGATCACTTGGGCAGGTTTTGTTCATTTTGTTGTTTATTTTATTTTTTTTTACTGTGGAATTGCTTAAGTTTCAGGAGTTAAAGGGTTAAAGTCCATTTATCATTAACACATAACATCCATACACCATTTATATACACATTGTTTTGTAAGTCTCCTCACACAATGTGATTTGTATAATGAACTATAAGTATATTTATATTCACTTTAAATTAACAAAAACAGCTGGGGTAAAATTTCGTGAAATTGTAAATTCTAATCGTCCTAGAGGTAAAGGTGGAATTTTTTTGTACGGTTTTCCATGCCATTAATTCTGGTAGCTGGTGCAAAAAGTCATGTATTAGATCAGGAGTGTCAAACTCATTTTAGTTCAGGGGCCACATTAAACCAAATTTGGTCTGAATTGGGCCGTACCAATAAAATAATATAATGTATAAAAATGCTCCAAATGTTCCTCTACGATTTAAAGCAAAAAAAACAAAAGTTAAATTATGTTATGAATGTTCACATCTACCAACTGTCCTTTAAAACAATGTGAATAACATGAATAAACTGACACTTCTGCAGAAAACTAAATGTCATTTTAACAAAATCATGTCATCATTTACACGTCAATTACAACGTACAGATTATTTATTATGATCTACAAATACACAGAACATTTAAACCACTTTTCCACGCTCTTTTTGGAGTCTGATGGGTCGCGTTACCAACACATGCTGCGTTTGCTGTGTGGTGTGTCCCCTCCACTGGATGGATTTACCATCATTCATAGAAAACAGAGAAAAAGTCTGTCCACTACACGTCACCAGAACATTAGCGTCACCCACATGGGGCTAAGCCCGTCCCCCATTTCAGTGAAACTGTAGTAGCATTAGCATTAGCTTCTACAAGAGAAGACGGCGCCACGGTAGCTGCTGCACAAAATGGAAAAAAAATGGCGGATCAAACTGGTTCGTGTGTCTCTGTGGAAATAAAGCCTTGTTTTTTTACCACACGTTTTTAAAACAAGCGACGGCACAAAACTTAGCTGGACATTACTCTGGGATGGTAAACACACACAGAGCAATAGGGGAGGGGGGAGTGTTCCTTCACGCATTCTCAGCCAATCAGAGATGCCTCATCACCACATCATGGATATGTATGAGGAAGTAGAAGTAAAATCTGTTGTTTGACCTCAAGTAATTTTTCTACCCTCCAAAAACCGCTTGAAACAAAACAATCTGGATGTTTTTTTTAAAAAAATGGCGTGATATCAAGACATGGAAAAGTCCATCCTCCAGCAGTGAAATCTCATGGGATGATATTTCACGAGAGTTACGATGCTCCTGCCGACACCAACCATGAATGGAAATGCTTTCAAAGCGCAAATATACTTTGTCGCTATTGTTTTGCGAAAAACTGCATCTGGAGTCGGCAGTGGGTTACATTTGTTGGGAGGTGCGGGCAAGTCTCTTCGACGCATCTGCAGCACTTGGCTGGTTGTACAGTTGTGTGACTTGAAGTGAAAATGTTGGTTGATTCCACAGTAAAAATGTTGACGTGTGGTTTTGTCTGGCCTCGCAGCCTAATGCCAGGAAGGAGGATCTGTTCGGCCGTCCCTCTCAGGGCTTGTACTCCTCCTCGTACATGGCAACCAAAGGCCTGGCCGAGGCGAGCATGGACAGGAACTGCCTGGAGGTAAACATGGGCTCCTCTCTCCCCTCCCCCTCTCAGGTATACCACCCCTCTTCACTGGACAAACACGCTGGCAACTGTGTTCCAATATCCACAAATGACTGCCGCCATAGAAACGCTGAAGGAACCACGCTTTAAACACATTACCTTAAAAAAAAGGAAATAAATAATAGTCCAGGTTCAGCTTTTCTGCCCGTTGAAAAGCTTAGATACTTAGGGGTGGGTCTTCTAGGAGGTTTCACAATACGTGGAGTTACTTTTAAGAGTTTGCAGACAGTCTTTCATTCTCTGAACTGTTAATGGTGCATATGTTAACTGGTCTGGTCTGCTGGTTGAACTGATTATAGACACGAACTCCAGGGAGCATCTAAATGTTAGAATTCTCCTTAAGGTAGCAGACTGTTATTGTTATCAATACTGTTATTGTTGTTGTTCTTACTATGATTATTATTATTATTACAATTCTTGTGATGATTATTTTATTTCAGGCATTTACTTTCTGCTTGCGATATTTAAATGTCTTTTGTTTGTTGTATTTATTTATCTATTTATTTATTTTAGTTTATTTTCTGGACTTTTTATTGCATAATTGTTTTTTTTAATCTCATGGTTTGGTATTTTCTCTCTGAATTTAGACTTTTTTTTTAAAGTTTGATTTAGCAGAATAAGAGTGTGTTGTTTTCCGTGTTAGAACTCAACAAGGTTGGGAGGTATTATGACTGTTTAACGTCACTTAATGCACCTGATATATGGAAAAAACCTCAAAAATAAACCATTGACAGTGATTTTTATAATGCGGAAAATACTGTATTATATTAAAGTGAATGGTTTTATGTGTTTTGCATGGCCTTGGGTGGTTGTTGTATAATTGTGAAAACTTATAGTTACAAAAAATATATATATATCTATATATCCAGGTTCGTTATGTCCTATTCATCATTCTCAGTGTTTTGGAGAACATTGGGGACTCTGAATAGGAATAAATAAATGCAACTTACTTGGGCTGGGACGATATGCTTTTATGCCGATTCGATTCTTTTGTGCCTATTCGATTTAAATTGCGATTTTTCGATATTCCAGATTTTTCACTTGCCTTTTAACACCAGACCAGGTGATGATCCTACAGATCATATCAGGAGCCATATTTCCCAAAAAAGCACATCATATGTGAGTCCAGATTTATTCAGCAGTAATATATTTGAACCAGACTTTGGGAAGTAAACAGTTACGTTTATCTGCACACAACACAAACAAGAGGCTTTAAATGAACAGACTTCATAATAAAGTGAATTTTAGTGTCCAGCTCTTCTCTTCAGAAAGACCACGCTAACTGTTGATTAACTATATTTATTCAGGAACAACTCATTTTCACAAAGTTTTCAGATATCCCATGCTATTGAACGCACCAGAGATATTACGATGGTCGTGAACGCACCAAACTCCGTGTTGAGAATTAGTCACTGTGTTGTTGCTAAACACCCTCTGTTTCCAACTCTAATTCATATCCTCCTGGTTTATTACTGTGTGTAAATGACACAAGGTCAGATTAATAACATTACAGTTGGAATAGATATTATTATAGTGTATTGTTTATCTGTGCATAAGTTTATGCTGTTTGATGCTGGTGTGTTGTTGAAGCTAATACCATAATTAGCTAGCTGTCATCTTTGTGACTTCTGTTCCATGACACATATTATACATCTGAGTGACTCATACAGTCGTCAACTGTCTTTACAAGGGGTCATTTTTTTTCCCACCCGACTTTAAATTAATAATTTTTTAAAAATCGTAAAACAAAAAATTACCAATACATATGTGAATTGATTTTTTTTTTTTCTTTCTCCCACCCCTACCACTTACTGGAAAGTCTTTTTCTGCTCCGTCATATGTGGATGTTGGATCACAGCCTGTGTTCTGTGTCCCATTTCCATATTTCCATTCTTTAATCACCACAGTCATCATCTAACACTGACATCTGTTCATGTTACTAAAGAAAAACTCTGAACTGCCCTCACAATAGATCCTTCCCACTAAGATGTCGTACTCAGCCAACCTGAAGAATGTGATGAGTATGGAAACTGGCCAGCGGAGCCCTGAGAACCAGACTCTGGCAGAGCAGGAGCTGGAGGCTTCAAAACCCGGACCTTCACCCCATGACCTGGCCGCTCAGCTGAAGAGCACCCTGCTGGCTGAGATCGGCCTCACTGAGAGCGACGGTCCTCCCCTCCCATCATTTAGGTAAATGCCAAATCCACACAGTCCTTTTCAATAAGACAAAGACTTGACTGTGCAGAATAACACTAGACTTGAACGTGTTTCTGTTTATCTGTACGGTGTTGTTTCTTGTGTTTTGCCCAGACCTCACTGTAGCTTCATGGGGATGATGATTTCACATGACATGCTGCTGGGCCGCTGGCGTCTCTCACTGGAACTGTTTGGTCGTGTCTTTATGGAGGATGTGGGAGCTGAGCCTGGATCGGTATGTTTTTAATCTCTGTGTTAACAAATGCTTGGCAAATGTTACACAAATACACCCCCCCCCCAGAAGAACTGGAACAGCTCATGTGTTCCCCTGGTGTCTTTGTTTTCGCTGCAGTATCTACTTGTTTATTCCATAGTTTATAATTCCTGACAATAATCTTTGGTTTGTGAAATGTTCCACTTTCCTCATAAAGTATATTTGGTTTTGTACCATTTTGTGCTGAGTGCAGTAAAATTTCGTTAAAGGGGACGTATCGGTGCTTTATGCTTTAGTCAAAACACCACATTGATGCAGAGATACAGCAGGCTCTTCAAACTGGAGAAACAGGCCTTTTTAAAACACTAGGTTTTAGTGCCTCATGCTTTAATGCAAATGAGCCACAGCTACTCCGCCCCTCCCTTCTGACTCCACCCCTCTCTTTTGGATTCTACTGAAAGGAAGACGAGAAAGAAATCAAAGCTGAAAAAGTTGAGGCACATGAAAAGAGGCAAAGACACTGATGAAATAAAATCAGCTGTAAGGTTTTACACGCGTGGTGCCTTCAGGTCCTGGTCTGTTCACAGTCCCTGTGTGCGCATTTAGGTCCAGTTTGTCTGGACCTGGGCTAGCCAGACAAACCACGGTGGCAGTGCCACCCATTGACCAGCCCGCCCCATTAACCCGGGTCAGACAAACCACAGACCCGGACGCACGCACAGCGACCAGGGCTCAGACCCCAGTGCAGTAGATACACACCAGGGATACGATAGTGAATAATAGAGGATCTGTGAGTCTGAGCAGAGATCATGTGACCAGTAGGTGGAGGGTTGATGGGGTGGGGTATTTAAATTAATCTATGCATGTGACTAATGAAGCATAGAAAATCCAAAATAGTGTTTTCACCCCCTCCAACAAGAAGTGGATCAGAAGAAAAGGAGAGTGTATGGTTTTTGTTGATAATGTAAGGGTCTCCTCACACACAGACGACACGCGTTTGTTGGAAAAATATTAAAATGTGCGTTTTACATGATATGTCCCCTTTAAAGTGAACTTTAAAGCTTTTCTTTCTTTTTTTTAAGATTCTCACTGAGCTCGGCGGCTTTGAAGTGAAAGAGTCCAAATTCCGCCGGGAGATGGAGAAGCTAAGAAATCTGCAGTCCCGTGACCTGGCACTGGAGGTGGATCGAGATCGGGACCAGTTAATACAACAGACCATGCGTCAGTTAAACACACACTTTGGCAGACGCTGCACAACCACACCCATGGCCGTCCATCGAGTCAAAGTCACCTTCAAAGATGAGCCGGGCGAGGGCAGCGGCGTGGCCCGCAGCTTCTACACGGCCATCGCCCTGGCCCTCCTGTCAAACGATAAGCTGCCCAATCTGGACTGTGTACAAAGTGTCAGCAAGGGCATGCAGGCCAGCAGTACGTGTCATCACGATTACAATTCAAGTATGACGATACATAGAACCTCATTGTTAATGTTTACTGGTATTTTGTGATAAGAGCAGATATCACATGCAGAAAACAAATTTTACAGGAAAGACGTGACATTCAAAGTCAACCTGTTGTGTTTGATGTGTAGATCTAATGCAGCGACTGAGGAACAGAGATAGAGAAAGAGAGAGAAGAAGTGGGGGCCTTCGAGCAGGATCTCGGAGAGACCGAGACAGGTACTTTACTGAACATAGTCTCCCACTTAAGAATAAGATCAGTGTCACCTGAGGCCGGCTTTGATTCTTTATCTGTTTGTCTGTTACAGAGACTCGAGGAGACAGCTGTCCATAGACACCAGGCCTTTCAGGCCTTCGTCAGAGGGAAACCCCAGTGATGAACCTGACCCCCTCCCTGCACACAGACAAGCCCTGGGGGAAAGACTCTACCCACGCGTTCATGCAATGCAGCCGGTAACAGGAGCTCCGAGACTTACAGCATTAACACTAAATATTGCATCAAAAACAGGCCAATAGATCCTGAGTATTATTATCCACGGTGACACTACCTTTACACTTTAACTACTCAGACCACTCTTCATTTACTTGGTGAATATCTACCCATTGGTAGCGCTTAAGAATTTACTCATTTGCGGGGTTTTTTGGAACTTAGTTTTGCTCATACAAATAAACAAAACTGTTTACATACAAGTATATATATATAAAAAAAAATACATTCCCTTATGGCAAACATGGAGGGAAAAAATATTTCTGTAAGGTGCACTGGACAATAAGGCACATTAAGTGAAGTCAAAATCATAAGATAAAAAGTCAAAATTCCAAATTCTAAGCAAAACCAGAATTAATCCATATTATAAGATGTATTGTCGTTTATGGAGAAAATGAAAGTCTTTTAAGTGTACCTTATAGTCTGGAAAATACAGTATATAGAATTGAATAGGGAAAGAAAAATAAATGTGTGTGTAAACCACTTCAGAATACTTACTGATAATGAACTAATTTGTTCCATGTGATGAATTTCTCTCCTCACTTTCTCAGTCCAGATATTGTACTAAGGTATTTTTGGTTGTTTCCTTCTACACTTTCTGGGATTGTGCCTAAAATAGAGAGCTTTAAGTCTTTGAAAACTATGTTCACAGCACCCACTATATTATCCCAGAGTGCTCTGATCTTCAGACACAGAATTGACTTTTGTTTAATTTTTTGGATCATTCTGAGACAAATTGTTCCTTTGCCTCCACAGGCATTTGCCAGTAAAATCACAGGCATGTTGTTGGAGCTGTCACCTGCCCAGCTACTGCTGCTGCTTGCAAGTGAAGATTCCCTCAGAGCTCGAGTAGAAGAGGCCATGGAGCTTCTCATAGCACATGGAAGGTAAAAAAAATAAAAAATACTGGATTCAACATATGAACATGGACACGTATGTTGTGCTCAGGTTTTTACAGATTCACAAGGATTTTGGCACTGAACCCCAACACTTACACCAATCTTTCCACACTAACCTCTTTTTCCTCCACAGGGAAAATGGTGCTGACAGTATACTGGACCTGGGTCTCCTAGAGGCTCCAGAGAAAGCACAAGTAAGAAAAACATCTGTTTACACCAAGTACTTTTCAACTTAACTGGTGCAGAGCCTGTACAAAATGTGAGATTGTTTGCTACTAATGTGTTGTGGAAGTGGGTGAAATGAGTTGAAAGGAGCAGAAAGAAAGACGATAATAATTAGTTGGGGTAGTTTTGGAAGTGTGTACTGGACTCTGTGAGTATGCTAATGCTAATGGTGTCAGTAGTTACTGCTGGTGAAATTAGTAAAACCCAGTGTCAGGTGGAGCAGACAGTCTACCACTGTAGTGGTTTGTGTCATGCTAACACAGGCCACACTACACACACATATATACATAGGTGACTGAATCGTAATCAAGCATCTGAATGCTGCTTCTAAACAACCTGTCTTTCATGACTTGTTCTTGTTTTTCTTGTGCATCTACAGCAGCAGGAGAACCGTAAGCGCCATGGTTCAACCCGTAGTGTGGTTGACATGGAGCTGGACGACCCAGATGATGGCGACGACAACGCTCCTCTCTTCTACCAGCCAGGAAAACGAGGCTTCTACTCTCCTCGGCCTGGCAAGAACACAGAGGCCAGACTCAACTGCTTCCGTAACATTGGCAGGTAATGAATTGTTCACTTCAATTCATTTTGAATATACAACAAAAAAACAATTGTAATAAACAGGGCAAAAAAATGTTGCCGGTCCAATCGCAACGCTCCATTTGTGTAGGGCGGGGCTTAGCACAATGACGACAGGGTTGAAGAAGTAGGAATTTATAAGCCTAGCTTAGCCTATAGGATGTTAAAACAACCAGATAGATGCTAGTTCAGACTTGTTTTCATTGCTCTGTGTACGTCACATTGTTGCTCTGATTGGTCACAGCGCTGGCCTGTTACGCTTAAGCTCCGTCTATGGATTCTCCAGACTATGAATTCATATATAGTCAGGATTGACAGGCTAATACACTTTAAGAAAAGAAGACCTAACAGGCTTGTCTTTTAGTGTTGGCATCTACAGGTGTTGATGAGCAGCAACATTTTCACAAAAAAACTTGTCCCTCTATATTGACTCTGTTAACGAAAGCACATGATGGAAAAGCATTGAAAAGTGCATCATCTTCTTTCCAGGATACTGGGCTTGTGTCTGCTGCAGAATGAACTCTGTCCAATCACGTTGAACAGACATGTTATTAAAGTGCTGCTTGGGAGAAAGGTAAGAAAAGAACAGTTTTTTTTTTCCACTGAAATCCTCCTCCTTGCATAACTGTGTGTCTTACAAAACCCTGACTGTGCTTTCTGTCGGTTCCTTCAGGTGAACTGGCATGACTTTGCCTTCTTTGATCCGGTCATGTACGAGAGCCTGCGGCAGCTCATTCGCCATTCGCAGGCTGGAGAAGCAGATGCAGTATTTGCTGCCATGGACCTGGCCTTCGCCATCGACCTCTGCAAAGAGGAGGGGGCAGGACAGGTATCATCATTGTCACAATGTTAGGTTTACACTGTTCAGACACCACGCAGGTTTTTGTTGTATTTTCTGAAATGGAACTTTTTCGAACACTGTTGGCGTCTGGTTTCGTATTTATGTCCTAATTTTACAGCAGTATCTATCCTTATTGTGCTGAAAACATTTTACCAGAGCCTGATGGAAATACTTCCCTCATCTGGCAGTTGCTTTAACCTCACTGTATATACTACAGTGTTATAGTAGGGGGAAGTGGTGGCTCTCCTGACAGTGCCTGCACGGGAGCCATGGACGACAGGATCTGGAGTATCTCGCCTGTGCTGACCTGTGACCCCGGACCACCGCCCCTGCCTGTCTGGACCAGCCCCCCTTCCTGCATTTATACATGGACGTTCATCTATAGCCTGTCCGTCCATGGGAGTGGATCTCTCCTTCAATGTGGTTCTCCTCAAGATTTCTTCTTTTTCCCACTGGGTTTGGAAGTTTTTTCTTGCCGAGAAGGAGGGTCTAAGGACAGGGGATGCCTGGGACTTTTCATGTATTTCTGTAGTTGATTATGTTTTTGTAAAGCCCTCTGAGACGACGTTGTTGTGATTTAGGGCTTTATAAATAAAATTGAATTGAATTGAATTGAATTATAGGGGAAAAAATACACAATTGCTACATTTACATGATGCTTTTTATTTCCAAAATATTTATTCTGAATAAAATCATTTGGAATTAAAGTGATTTCATGCCTATTTACATGGACATGTTAATTCAGAATAAAGGTTTCCATGGAAACAGGTGTATTCCGCTTTAGTTAGTTGTTCTTTCAGAGCTGGAGGTACGGAGGGTTCCGATTGGACAGAACAGCAGCTTAACATCTGGATGTCTACTGGAAGAAAATGACTGTCCACTTCCTGTTTTGTCTTGATTTCAACTATCGGCATGTTAGACCAGATACTACATGTGATGTTTGACTTAATTTTTGTGATACTGTATTATCCGCGCTATAAAGTGCACTGGATTATAAGGCGCATTAAGTGAAGTCAAAATCATGAGATAAAAAGTTAAAATTCCAAGTCGCTAAGTAAAACCAGAATTAATCTATATATAAAGTGCACTGGATTATAAAGCACACTGTGGTTTTTGGTACAGCTTCAGATCACTGAAACGTTGTTTGTCCCTGTTCCAGGTGGAGCTTCTGTCTGGGGGGGTCAACATGCCAGTAACCCCCCTCAACGTGTATGAGTATGTGAGGAAATACGCTGAGCACAGAATGCTAGTAGTGGCTGAGCAGCCTCTCCATGTGAGTCACAAACAAGAAAACACACACACAATTTAGATCAGAATATGCATCCACGCTTTAATCTTGTTTCTGGTTTGTCTTTTCAAGGCGATGAGGAAGGGTTTGCTGGATGTTCTACCTAAGAACGCCCTGGAAGACCTGACTGCTGAGGACTTCAGGCTGCTGGTCAATGGCTGTGGAGAAGTCAACGTCCAAATGCTCATTAGTTTCACCTCTTTCAACGATGAGTCTGGTATGACGTTCTGTAGAAATGCACTCTGAAAAGTGAATTTCCTGCTTTGTTGGTTTTTGTAATGCACTAAAGCTTGTGTTTTTCCAACAGGTGAAAATGCAGATAAACTACTCCAGTTTAAACGCTGGTTTTGGTCCATAGTTGAAAAGATGAGCATGACGGAGAGACAGGATCTGGTACGTGTCCTTGACAATCTTTTTTTTTTTTAAAACAAAAAACTCCCATGAATGCAGTCTTGTAAAGGTTCATACTGACTTCCAAAAATAACTGTAAAGCGAAATTTTTTTATTTATTAATTTACTTTGTTTTTGTTATAAACAGAACATAGCACATATTGACAAGCATTTATCACAGTCATTTGAAGTATTGTATGGAAGGTATTCAGGTCTTACAGTACAGGAGTCAGTCTTTTCCACTAACGTAGGACAGAAGAGGATCCCAGATCATGTGATAGTACTACATTTTGTCCATGTTGTGATACCTAATCTTCTACAGGCATAACGCATTCCCCATTTCCCTTAGACATATTTCGTATCTTGGGGCAAAGTCACTTTTCCACATCTGTAGGATCATTCTAGATCCAAGAAAGCTAGATTGTTTTTAACAGACAGGTGCAGTGTTGGTTTACCTGCTTGACTAGTTTCAGCTGTTTCCTGTAGCCTTCATCAGAAGGCCACAGGAACTAACTGAAACTTTACTCCCATGAATGCAGTTGCTCATGTTGTCCTTATCAGAGTAAAGTCCATGCACTCACTCACTCACACACACTTCCTGTTGCACAACTTTTTTTACACAAGACACCAGTAGCAGATCTGTTGTATTAGTCTGCAATTTAACAAATGAAACCAAGAGCACATCTGTCAAGTTTCAGTTCAGATTTTTGTGAAATGACGTGATTTGGGGCTCTAAATGAAATTGAATTGATTTCTCTCCAGCTGGATTTGAAGTATTTGCTCTAAGATCCATCCACAGTAAACCTTTATGCTAGAGCACAAGGAAAAACTACGATAATTAACATGTTTGATGAAGCTTTGTTCTTGGTCACATACACCATTTTCTTTTTCAGTCTGGTACAAATGCTAGAAAAACCAAAACTGCAGCAAATATAATTTTAAACTGGGAGTGTGGTGTCAAACTCAAGAATATTTTTAAAATGACACTTCTCTTCCGATATTTCAGTTAGTTCATATTTGTTCAGGTATTGATTCAGGTTTTTAATATAAAGGTTTTTATATAATTTGACTTTGTTTACATTAAAATCTGAAGTTTTCATTATTTGTAGGTAATTATCATATTTTACTGCTCTTACCTAATTATTCTGTATGCAGAATTTGAAATAAAATAGTTTTTACATCGTTAATATCTTCATTGTTCATCCTAGGGGCCAGATCGGACCCTTTTGGCGGTCTGGATTTGGCCCCCGGGCCTTATATTTGACACCTGTGTTTTAAATGGTGACTGTGAGCTTCTCTCTTCCACATCCTCAGGTGTACTTCTGGACCTCCAGTCCATCTCTTCCAGCCAGTGAGGAGGGTTTTCAGCCGATGCCCTCCATCACCATCCGGCCTCCAGACGACCAGCACCTCCCCACGGCCAACACGTGCATCTCACGTCTTTACGTGCCACTCTATTCTTCAAAACAAATACTCAAACAAAAACTCCTGCTAGCCATTAAGACCAAGAATTTTGGTTTCGTGTAGAGGTTCGACTGAAAACAATTTAAAAAAACTAAAAAGACAAAAAAATAAAAACCATGTTTACTGTTGTGTAATATTTACCTAGCTCCATTTTGTAGATTTATTTTTTGTCTATACAATTTTATGAAATTCGATATACTGTCGCTATCTCCCCAGGCGGTAATATTTGTTTGTGTTGTGAACACAAACGGCTTGTTATTTTTATTTCTATTTTTATTGGGGTTTTTGTGTTCATGAAGAAGAGGTATACGGTCCAGAACATTCCTGTATTGGCACTGTAAAATGTAAAGCCCCCAACTCTGCTCTATTGGCTTAAACCTTTGCTTCCCAGGAATTTGGTTTGACAGATAGCTGTCTGCCGAAACCCAGCCAAAGATGACAGCAGTAGAAATATTTAAAAGAAGAAAAGATGAAGACACACTGTGATTATCATTTTTTTCCTTCCCTAGAAAAGTACTATCACTGACTGACAGTTCACTGCTGCCTTTGTGGAAAGTCCTTTTTTTCTTGTACAGGGGGAGTAGGGAATTTCAAAATAAACTTGGATGCAAATAACTTGTCTGGTCTTAATTTTAAGAGTTTTGTTTGCATAGTGTTGAATAATTCTGGTAAAACTAATCAAATGTAGATTTACACTACTGCAACAATTAAAAAACACATTACAAATGCCTCAGGGATGCAGGAAATGCAAATTATATGGACACTTGATAAACCTTTAAATAGGATAAAAAATTGTATAAATATTGATCCTATTCTTCAAAGTTTATGAATCTAAGTGTTCTTACTCTTTTCTTACTTTTCAGAGCACACCAGCATATTTAATTTTACATTATTCCTGGAAATATGCTAAATATTTTTTTAAATCATTTCTGGTGTTGGTGTAAGTGTAATTGCTCCCGCCCTTTAGTGGTGCATTCAAATACAGTAGAAAAGTAGTTTCCTTCGGTAGTGTTTTATATTATTACAACAGCGAAACGAAACCAAACTACGTGGACAATAGCGCGTCGGTTATATTGCTTTACAATTTTGCGGATGGAATTCGCACCGCGTGATTTTTTGCATCATGTGATGTTGAAAGTGGAAACTCATTTTCCCCAGTGCCAGGGAAGGCAGCGCGTTTCGACCAGTCAAAACGGAGCCATATGAGGTGAACCTGCTGCACCGCGGTCACACTGGTCGGCTAACGGTTATCTGACTATGGTATCGGTTAGCTGCTCTGCTAGTTAGCTCGCTTGTTTTAGTTACAGGGAAGTCTACTGGGTTTGGGTAGGTAGCGTATTAGCTGACTGGCTAGGCCGATGCTGCTGGCGGAGGAGGGGGCACATTTATTGTTATCCACAATGTCGAGCTCGTCCCGTTATTTTTAGCTAGCACTGCAGGCTAGCGCGGCTAATAGCAGCAAGCAAAGCGTGACTAATCGGTCTGTTAGAAAAACAATAGAAATGGAGCAGTGGCAGGACGCGGCCTCTCAGCAGCTCAAGCTCATTTCCAACCGCCTGAGCGAACTGCTATCCACAGGGCTGGACTGGCTGCGCTCCGAGCTCGGCGTGGATTTGCGGCTGAAGCCTGAGCTTATTCCGCCATGGGTGATCCTCTTAGCGG
Source organism: Siphamia tubifer (assembly GCA_020466265.1). NCBI lineage: Eukaryota > Metazoa > Chordata > Actinopteri > Kurtiformes > Apogonidae > Siphamia > Siphamia tubifer. The sequence goes on along the minus strand of CM035798.1, from coordinate 53,696,671 downwards.
CATGTTCCGGGCTGGTGCTGATGGTCGCTCTGTGGGCCTCAGCCTGCCGGGCTCTGTTCAAGAAACGCCCCGCTATACACGCATCGGACGATGGTGTGGAAGTGAAGAGAAGTGTTGGCAAACCAGTCAAATCAGAAGAGCCGAAGAAAAAGAAGAAGAAGGCGGAAAAGGTAAATGAAATGAGCCTGTGCCGGTCTGTAGCTTCATAACCCTTCGCTTAGCTAGCTTAGCTGTCATGCTAATGCCCCATTGACAGCTGTAAATTGTTGCTACACCTGGTTAATTTTTAACACAGTTTTACAGGAAGACTCAAGGAAATGTTTATGACTCTCTACATCTGATATTAATTCATTGATTTTTCTTTTCAGAAAGCCCAACCAAATGGGAGAGCAGTGGTTGAACCTCAGGAAGAAGCCATAGTGTCTGAAGAGATAGTGCCACATCACCAGCCACCCCCACCAGAAGTCAAGACGGAGAAGGTTGCAGAGGTATTTTACCGTACCATAGAGCTGGCAAGGCTGCACATCTTTATTTATCCACTGTCATAGATGTGTCTCTGTATTTCTGAGTGGGATCTGCTTGGCATCTGCATCAGTCATTTAAGAAATCCTCCTCAATGAATGAAAACCCCCATGCTTCCTGCCTGTCATACTGCAGTGATGTAACTTGTGCAGCTGGCAGTGTAAGGTTACAATTCTAAACCTGCAGAAGCAACACTGTCCCAAAGGATGACTCCTAAGTTAAGGCAACATAAGAAGCAGGCATTCATCAAAAGCTTGTTTTAAGATACCATGACTTAACATTACATATGCCCCATAGATTTACTTTATTAAAACAATGATACACCAAGAATGTTTATAATAGTGGTATATAAACAGATTTTGTAATCCTCTGAGTTAAGTGTGTAGTTACACTTATAAATAGATGTGGTTTGGACATGCTGATTTGAGGGACTGTTTGTGATAGCATCTCTGCTTGGAGGTGAAGTTTCTCTTTCATTTCTTTCTGTACTCAGTCTCACTTCACGAGTTTTTTTCCCACAAACTTTTCTTACTTCCCACTGTTTTGTCTTCTTACAGTCAAAGAAATCTAAGAAGAAGGCCAAACAGGCAGTAAAGGAAACAAAGTCCGTATCTACAGATGGCAAGGAACCAGAAGAAGGTGAATGTCATTATATTCAAAATCTTTTCATCTGAAACACATTATTATACTGTATTTTGTGTCACAAATAACTCATGTCTCTCGTGAATTTCAATATGACCTTTGTTTGAATTTGACTTCTAATGGAAAACTTGACCCTTTTACTTAACAGTCTACATTTTCTGTTGTTCTCCATCTTGCTTAATCCTTTCCATATTTCTTCACTAATCCCATAATAAACCCTTTGTGATGTTTTGCAACTAATTCCACTCCCCACACTCACTCTTAATTTTCAGGCACGTGGGAGACCAAGGTCAGCAACAAGGAGAAGCGTGAGCAGCGTAAGAAGGACAAGAGTTCCAGTGATGGCTCAGCGAGTCCTGGAGGCATGGACACACCTGTGAGCACCCCCCAAGAGCAGCCCAAGGCCACTGCCACCCCCCCACTAGCAACACAGAAAAAGAAAAAAGGTGAGGAAGTTGTGTCGTCATGTGATTATCTTTTGTTGTGAAAGTATTGGGATGAATGAGATTACTGTTGTAAAGGAAGGAAGGAAAACTTAAGTGTGAGAATATTTTTGTGAACAGAAATGGAAGTTAAGGTTCAAAACATAACTGGAAGGGTATAGGGTATATCTATAAAACTGAAATGAACTACAATTCTTGTTATCTTAGTGTTTTGTCTTACACTTTTCTTTTATATTAATCTTGTGGAAGCTGTTAATGTAAAGTTGACTTTAGAGTTTTAATTAAACTATCAGTGTTTCCACCTGTGCATTATAGACCTGGAGGACCACCAGGCCTTCCTAAACCCCCCACCAGGCGAAGCATCACCATTTATTTATTTAATTTAAAGAAGTTTAAACACATTGAAACAAGTGATACAAACCATAATGTTAACTTGAATGTTAATAATGTCATGTCAGTGTTTGGATCTGGATATAGATTTAAATCTCTGTATAGTAAAGTTAAAATGGAAACTTTTTTGCCATATTTTCTATTAAATAAATCATAATCAAGCATCAATATGACAAATCTTTATTCCATTCTGTGGATTCTGTCATTGACATTTATTTATTTATTATTAAAGATGAATAAAATGTATTTCACTTAAATCCAAAAATGACCATGTGCTTTATAATCCAGAGCGCCTTATATATGGATTAATTCTGGTTGTGCTAAGGGACTTGGAATTTTGACTCCATTTCTCAAATTTTGATATTTTATCTCATGATTTTGACTTCACTTAATGTGCCTTATATAAGTGCATCTTATATAAACCATTCGTTGACAGTGCACCTCATAGTCCAGTGTTCCTGATAGTGTGGAAAATGCAGTACGAATAATTACTTTGGAGTCTTATCCTGACCTTTATCTCTTGGTACAAAAAAACCCCCAGTCAAATACAAATGATGGAACTAAACTAAAACCACATTGACAATGGCCCATTTTTAAAGAGGATCGTCTCTCTCTTGGTCTGTATGTGTACACAAACGTTCCACGCCTTCTTCATAAACAGCCTAATTTGGCATCTAGAGAGAGAGAGAAAGAGATGAGTGTTTTTCTTGTGTAGTCTGTTGTTAAGTTGAGTTGGTCTCTTGTGGATGAGCTCAATATAAATAGGGGAAATTGAGTCTCAAGTGACAGGTCTCTTGTTAGTTCACAAACAGCCTTGTATAAGTCATGTACTTGACATATTGACCTATTCATCTTTGTCTTCTCAGGAGAATCTACAAAAGTGAAGCCAGAGAAAGTGGAGACTGTTGTGCCTAAAGGTAATGCTCAGCAGAAACTAATACTCCATTGATTACCGTGTGGATTATAAGGCGCACTGTCAAGTACTGGTCTATTTTTGGGGGGGTTTCATATATAAGGTCATTAAGTGAAGTCTAAATAATGACTACAAAGTCAAAATGATGAGATAAAAAGTCAAAATTCCAAGTCACTAAACACAACCAGAATGGATCCATATATAAGGCAAGTCTTTTAAGTGCGCCTTATAGTCCAGAAAATATGGTAATCTGTTGTCATGCCATTTTTAAGTCATGGCATTCACATGAAGTTGACATGCTCTTTGGGTTAGTCTATATTGGATGTGCAGCCAACCTGATCTTAGTATCACATGTCTGTGTGTCTTAGTTAACAGGAATGAAGCGGCTGCAGTAAACGCTGCTGTGACTGACGTGGCCATGAAGGTTCCTCCTCAAACCGTGGCTCCACAGATGGCGCAATGGACATCGAAACGCGAAACAGCATCACTGTGGGGGCCGGAGATCGATGGTAAATCTGTTGCCCTTAGAAATTATACAGTGATGGTAGAGCTGCACAATATGTTGATTGGCTATTGCAGGTCTTGTAATTAGTTTTATTTTATTTTTGATTTATTTGTGGGGTTTTTAGAAATTTTTTTAAATACATTGGTTTCTTTTTATTCATTTATTTGTATGCATTTTTGTTTAATAAACTTAATTTTATTATTTCAGCTACAAGAAGGATGAGGCATGTTCAGTGTCGGCCACTAATCTGTGTTTGTGTCGGCGCCACACAGATGTTATTTACTACGGAGTATTTTTTCATATCAATATATATCGCAGGGTTTAAAAAAAATTGCAATTTCAGTTTTTTTCTAATATTGTGCAGCTCTAGCTCGGAGGTGGAGGAACATGAAGGGTTGTTGGTTTAAGTACGTAACCCATGAGCACAAATGCCGAGTGAAGATCCCCAGGTTTGATTCCTGATCGGTTCAGGCATTTGTTGCATAAAGTTCTCCAAATCTTTTTGCTGTTTCTCTCCACATCCACCAAAGAAGTTAATAAAAGTCCTTAAAACAGTCTCTTTAAAAAAAAAAAAAAAAAAAAAAAGCTGGAACTTGGTAAAAAAAATTTTTTATTGAGCTGTCGTGTGTGTGTGTGTTCTAGGGTCGTGGACTGTGATTGAGACTGGGATGCAGCCTAATGATCTAAAGATGGTCTCCTACAGTGGACTTGCAGTTCCTGCTGCTGGTAAAAAAAATAAAAATAAAAAAAATGTCAAACTAGAAAAGCATTTGGAGAGCGCAGACCTCCGCTAAGGCATACCCCTCCCTCCACAACCACCGCTGAAATCTAATCATTTGTTGATCTCCCTGTTGCCTAGCAGTGCTATCTCTATTCATTCCATGTATGGGTCTAGTGGTGCTTCATAGTCAGGGGAGGCGGGGCTAAAAGATTGTCTTTCAAATCCTCTGTATGCAATAGGACGGTACAACAACCAATCAGTGTAATCTTTAGGATGACGTAGTTAGAGCGCCTGAAAGTTGACGGAGGAGTCTGGAGAAAGTTCGGAATGACTAAACAAAATGGTGGATTATGGAACTGAACGACTGTTGTCGCTTCTGTAAAAAGAATTTAAAGATTGTTGACGTTTTCTCACATTCTTCACTCATCTGTGATAAAAAGGAAATCTACACCTGTTGTTGTTCTTCTTCTATGGTTGTTTCGGGTATCGTTGCAGCATCACTTTTAGGCCCGCCCTCTGACTCTATACTTCAATGTGATTGGTCGACCAGTTTTAGGGAAATCTAGACAAAAGTTACATTGAGTGAAACTAGACTACTACGATAGAACATTAGATGAGCTGCCGCTAGGAGGAGCTAGCACAGCTAAGCTAACCATTGCCACCATGCCCTGAAAATGTAATCAAATTCCATCCTTTAGTTCATCAGTTATATTGTACACAGACACACAAACAAACGCCGGCAAAAACATGAGCTCCTTGGTGGAGGTAATGACAGATGTAAAGTCCATTTTGTCCTGCATGTCATTTATGCCGGTGCTGTCCTGTGTGTGTGTGTGTGTGTGTGTGTGCAGATCCCCAGCCTGTGGGTGACATGGCCTGGCTGAGTCAGCCCAGAGTGGATGACGAGTGGTCTGGCCTCAGTAAGGATCTTCTGTCTTTATCCAGCTCTGTTTAACACGCACACAAGTTTCTACCCACAATAGTCCTTGAATGTTGTGATTTTTTTGATTGAGCGTTCAATCCCTCTTCAAGTTAAGAAGAGGACGTCCTAATTGAAGAGGTCTGTTTTAATTTGAAATAAGTAAAATAAAAACCAATGTCAAACAAAGACGTGTTTCATCCATCAAAGGTAAAACTAGGGAATAATAAATTGAAGTTAATAAATACTCAAAGTAAAAAAAAAATCAGTTTCCGTTTGTCATTTGCATGAATACGTGAAAATGAAATTAGTTCTCCGGACCAGTAGTGTGACCTAAATATAATAAATAATCCAAAAATAGTAAATAATAATAAAAACCTAATGCTTCATGAAGTAAGTAAATAGCCAAATAAATAAAAACGACTTCAACAGGATTAAAAACTTCAGTGCAGGATTAAAAACAGCATAAATAAAAACGAGCAGCATTTGCAGGACAGGACGACTGATAAAAGTAGTGTGTCTGTGCAAGGAGGTCGTCAGCCTGACCGCCTCTGGGAACGAGCTGCACTGATGTCTGGTGGTCTTTACTTTGAGGGTCTGCAGGCTCTTACCTGAGGGGAGGGGCTTGAACACTGTGGGTGGAGTCCTTCATAATACAGGCCGCCCTGCACCTGCTGACATAAAGGTCCTCAATGGAGGGGGGTCTTTAAAATATGAAATTATTAATACTTATCAATTATGTGACTGATTTATTTGTGTCATTAAGTGAAGAATTAGTTTAACAGGAAAAAAAATCCATATTGTTCCAAAGGAATATTAACATGATGGAGAAAAGAATAGTTTGAAAGTTTGTGATTGACAGGGTGGGATTAAAAAAGCACTGCTTCTGCATAACACTGTTTTGGCTATAAGTAACTTATCATAATCCGTGTATTATTCATTCATTCGTTTTTCAAAATAAGACAATGAAACAAGTCGTTTCTTCATTATTTTTCTAAAAACCAAAATGAAAAAGCTGATGATGCAGTTTTTCAGTTTTCCTATTTGTGTTTAAATGAATAATGGATAAAACGGATAATGACAGTTTCCTGTTTCATCCAATTGTGACCTGAAGCAAATTGAATAAACCAGAAATGACCTTTGACCTGCAGTGACAAAGATGTAAAATTACGTACTATTTGGGGAAACTAAGAGGGTCACCCTAAGACCTGAAGACATGACCACAGAGGACAGTGTTGTCCTATCATACCATATGGTCTTCAGTCCAGTGGACATGTTTATTTCAGTTAAAATTAATTTCCAGTTTATTCAGTTTGATTCAGGTTGAAATGAGATAAAACAGGAAATGGCCGTTATCTGCTTTTTCTATTATTCATTGAAACACAAAAAGGAAAACTGAAAAAATGCATCACTATCTGTTTTTTCATTTTGGTTTTGGAAACAAGTGTTTGTTTTTTTTTTTGTCTTATTTTTGGTTTTCATTTTGAAAAACGAACAAATGCTCGACAGGTTTTTTATTTTAAATGTCCAATATTTTGTTTATGTGGATAACCAAATAAAGTTCATTCATTAATTTTCCAACTTGGATGTTTTTGTTTTCCAGACGGTGGTTCAGTTGACCCCAGTTCAGACTGGAATGCCCCCGCTGAAGCCTGGGGCAACTACGAGGAGCCCTCTCCTGAACCGACCCCCCCCCAGGAACCGCCGTGTTCTGAACCAGCCAGCACCACTGTGACTGGAGCAGCCGTAAGTACAACCAGGACAGAGATGGAAGTTTAAAAACTCAACAGTCCAGTAACTGTTGAGTGGTCTGGGTTTGGGCTCCAGCCAGGACAGCTGTCCTGCTTCACTCCTGAATGTGTCCCTGTTGCTCACAGCTGGGACGCAGCAGAATACCCCTCCTCAACAAACAGCCTCTTGAGGGTTGTGGTTTTTATTTAAGACAGTTGTATATCTGAACATCTGTTGTATATTGTGTGCTTTTTAAATGACTAATAGAGTGGTGGTAGGACCGCTAATGAAGCCCATCGGTGGCCCACCATGTTTTTATATTATAATAAATATGAAATTATATCTATTATGTGTTATTGTTCAACATTTATTAAAAATACTTGCACCAACTGCTAACAAAAATGCACACTCTGAAATACACTTTAAGCACCTTTATTAATGAATAAATAAATACATGTCAATAATAGAATCCACAAAGTGGGATAAAGATTCGTCATATTGAGGCTTGATTAAGATTTATTTTATAGGAAATATGTCAAGAAAGTTCAGTGGATACATTTAAACTTTATTATACAAATATTTAAATCTATATCCAAAGCTGGGCTGGATTCTGACATTACATCATTAACATTCTATTTAACATAATGGTTAGTGTCACTAGTTAAAGTGCTGTATTTTCCAGACTATAATGTGCACTTAAAAAACTAGAATTTTCTCCAAAAATCACAGTGTGCCTTATAATCCAGAGGGCCTTGCATATAGATTAATTCTGACTTGGAATTTTGATTTTATCTTATGTTTTCTTTTTCTGATAATTTTCACTTTTTATCTCAAGATTTTGACGTCACTTAATGTGCCTTATAGTACAGTGTACTCTATATATGAAAAACCTTAAAAATAAGACATTCATTGACATGGCGTCTTATAGTCCAGTGCGCCTTATAGTGCAGAACATACGGTATATACATTTCTTTAAAATAAATAAGTAGTGATTCTTAGCCTGGTGGGGGGTACGAAGGCCTGATGTTCCACCAGGTCTATAATGCACTGGGAGAAATACTATAATATATATATTTTTTAAATATATTAAGCTTATTTTTACTCCTCATTCACTGACTGGTTTGCGTTTTTATTTCATTGTACTTGTTGCAATGACAAAGTCTATTCAGTTCTACATCCATTTATTGTAGCTGGCGTCCCCGTTAAGACTATACAGTTTGGTCACAACATATTTACCTGATAACTAATATGTGACCCGCCACCACGAAACCAGGCATAAGTCGCACTGAGCCGTTCAGAGCTACAGTCAAATTTAGGCTGGAAGGTGATTTGTTATTAGTGTTTACACCTTATCAAAAAACGGTACCTTAACACCTCTATGTTCACTTCCTGTGGTCATTACATTGAAATCCAATCAATAAAGGTGTTTATTGAGTCAATTATTTAAGCGGTGACAAAAGTTCAGGTATTGCTGAGCAAAGACAAAGACGACTTCCACCTCTTTTCGCCGAACAAAACGATCTCCGTTCCGTGGGTAAACACCCAAGTGTTTGGTACGAGGTAAAAGCTTATATTGAATGTTCTGTCCAATGGTGTAAGCCAAATGATTATAATACGTCACACTTCTGTCCTATTATTATAATATATAAAACTTCTGTGACATGTCCATCAGAGTGTCCTTTAACATCTGTGAATATTTTTTGTCAATCGGATACAAATTATTATGCGTTGCTAAGGACTTCCTACCCCAAAACAGTCCAAAACTTTAACGGACAATATCTAAAAATATGCAAATTGCATAATAGGTCCAACTGTGGATATTAAAATGACCATAACTTTGGTTCTACTTATGATAGAAACATAATTTTTTCACCATCTTAAACCTTAGTTTCCACTCTACCGATCTACACAGATAACTCAGTTTTGATTTCCAGACACTTATGCCTGGTTTCGTGGTGGTGGGTCACATATAGTGTCATTATTAACATGGACAATATAATTCTCAGTGTTTATTGGTCCATTATGTCATTCTTAATTTCTGTCACTAGATGGCGTCAGAATAAGACTTAAATCTTGAACTGTGCACAGTAGTTATGGTTAACAGGTTATGACTTTAACTATTACCTGGGGTTTATGTTATGAGTTACCAAACTCCAGAAATTCCAAACGTTGAGTAATTTTCTGTATTTTTCTTTAACTTTTTTTCTGTTTCACAGGATGATGAAGAAGATGAGAAGGACAAGGGGGACGTCTTGGCAGATGGGGCAGCTAAAACAAAAAAGAAGAAAAAGAAGAAGAAGAAGGCAGCTGAGGAGGGAGGAGCCTCTGGCCAGGTACCTGCAAAAGAAATGGACGTTTACAAAGTAGTAAAAAAAAAGGGAGAGTTACATTTTATTTATTTTATTTCAGTTTTATATGAATAAAGTACCTTCATGTAAAGGTATAAATACCTTTACATCAATGTCCCGTTGAGATTAAACACCTTTTTTTTTTCAAGGGAATCCTGGCCAAGAGGCAGCAAAAAATTACATAAACAATATATAAAATTCCATACAATTATTAAATAGAGCAGTGCGGTGGTGCAGAGGTTAGCACTGGTGCCTCACAGACAGAAGGTCCCTGGTTTAAATCCCACACCAGACCTTTCTGTGTGGAATTTACAATGTTCTCCTCGTGTCTGTGTCGGTTTTCTCCAGGTTCTCCAGTTTCCTCCCACCATCCATCCTAACTATAGGTTAACTGGTTAACTATTGGTTAAACGGTTAATTAAATCACCCATGGGTGTGACTGTGACAGTGATTGTTTGTCAATATATGTTCAATCCTGAGGTGAACTGGAGACTCATACAGGGTGACCTCTGACCCCGCCTTCACCCATTGTAGCTGGATTAGGCCCCCAGTGACCCCTGTGACCCAAGTGAGGATAAAGCGGGTTCAGATGATGAGATGAGACAATTTTTTTTTTTTTTTTTTTAAAAGTTCCATTTCAATGAGTTGACTTCAAGTGTTCTCAGTCTAGATTTAAAAGCAGTTCCAGATAAGTTGGGGCAGCTTCCAGTGTTCCATGTAAAAGGAGCAACATCAGAAAAAGCTCTTTTTCTCAGTTCTGTGCAAATGAAACACAGACAAAATTGATTGTTTGAACACAATGAGAAGGAACGTTTACTTTTCCTTATGATGAAGTCACAGATACAGGAGGGCAGCAGACCAAGCATGGCCTTAAAATAAAACTGGACCAATGTCTCCGCCTCCTTGTGGACAGAGATGGACATCCAACACCAAAATATGAATATGATGTGTTAATGATCTGCCGTTAATAATGAACCTCAGAGAAGCAGGAGACACACTGTCAATTCTTCTAGAACACTGAGCAGAAGCGTTCATGTGAGGGACGTTAACAGATGACCGTTTGACCGATGGTTGACCGCAGCCATGTCCGGTCAAAATGTTCTGTCAGTTAAAAAAAAAAATCCTGCATCAGGCATTCCGCTGCACAAACTCTTTTGCGTTGTAGTGTAGGTTATAAAGTTCTGAAGCTTTGTGATCTCTTCATAGCATAACTTTAAAAATGATGAATTTGAACATAAACAATAAAGACAGAATGTATTAATAGCAAACGCAGAACCTCAAAGGAGAAACAAAGCTTATTTTGAAAAAGAAAACCCAACTTAAGTTTAAGTTTGTTTAAATCAAAGGTGTTAAACATGAGGTCCAGGGACCAAATCCGGCCCGGTCCAGCTCAGCCCTTGGGATGAATTTGAGAAATGCAAAAATAGATATTAAGATTTTAATCACTTTAGTTCAGGTTCCACATTAAGACCAATTAAATCTGAAGTGGGTCAGAACCAGTCAAATCCTATCATAATTATCTATAAATACTCACAACTCATTTTCTTCTCTTTGTAAATGTGAATATTTATACTAAAACAAAGCATGATTTCACAAAATATTTGAATCTATGAACAAACATGAAGAACAAAGTGTTTCAAGAGAAGAGAGAGAATAATCTGCCTGATATTAAATAGTTTGTTTGCATTTGATCCACTATATGAGCTCCAAGTTATAATAATGAACATGTGGAAATGATAAAAGGAAGCAAAGTATTGTTAAAATTCGGCTTGTTCTTCCATTTGTTTCATGTTCACATTATTTGAAAGGATAGTTTGTTAATGTAAACATTTTCATGATTTAATTTGACTCTTTTCACTCTAAATTATACACATTTTTGGAGTTGACATTATTTATGTATTATTATTATTTCATTGGTTCAGCTCAATTCAAATTTTAGCTGAATGTGACCCTTGAACTTTGTGAGTTTGACACCCCTGGTTTAAATGATCTGCTCTGAAATGACAGCGGTGTGTCTTTGTTTGACATAAAATCCACTGACCTGCAGAAGTTTGCTAAACGGACATTTAAGTGTTTGACCAACAGAAGTAAATGTCTTTTGTCTTTTGTTTTGTGTGAAGGTCGAGGAGCCGGAGAAGGAGGCAGCGCCTACAGCCTCAGCTAAGAAGCAGCCACCTGTTCAGGAAAACGCTGCTGCCGTCCAGTCTGTCAAGGCAGCTGCTGTTGAGGTCAGGAGGGTCAAGAAGTGACCCAGAGCACAACTTCTGAGAGGGCTCCTCCTCCTCTGTTAAAAAAAAACACACAACTGTTGTTACTAGGGCTGGGCGATTTTCTCTTTTTAAAAAATCTCTGATTTTTTTTTCCCAAAAAACTCGATTCACGATACGATTTTTTTCCCACATGGGCTAAATGAAAATGAAAACACTAGAAACGTGGTTTCTTTCGTCGTCTTTTTTTTAAAAATTAAATAACATGTAAAACAAAAATACTTATAGAAATAACTGTAAATAATAAATCAGTTGTGCAAAAGGTGCAACTGCAACCTGAGACTTTTCCTACATGAACTGTAGTAAGTCCAGACATATCCACCACTGTTACAGGAAAAACTGTGCAAAAAAAATAGTGCAAAAGATACATTTTGTTGGAAAAAAAGAAAGCTTAAAATATTTTAACAACTAAAACAATATACATTAATACTCATATGAAAAACATTGCAAAAAACGTAGTAGTGCAAAAGTAAGATAAAAATAAAACTAGTAACATTTTTACTTTGTAAGGACAAAATAAAACAAAACCTTATTATCAATCAGCGTCGGATTGCACGATTTTCCTAAAATATGAATCGATTTTGCCATAAAACTCTATTTTAAATCTAAATAGATTTTTTGCCCAGCTCTAGTTTTTACTGTCCTGTACGTAACACTTCCATACGCAGCTCTTTGAATCAACCCTTTTCCTCCGCAGGTGAAACTGGAGCGATCAGTGAAGGACAACATATCCCAGAAACCTCCTGTCACACAAGTGCCACTAAAGCCAACTGATGGAGAGTCCACAGCCAAGCAGAACAACCCTCCTGCTCCAACACAACAAAGTAAGAACATCTGTGGGTTAATGCTTTTCCCTCTAAATATGAAATATTGGTGCTTAAAGAGGTTATGTTACAGCTGCACCATAGAATGACTGAGCGTCAACACCGCAAAGTGTACGTGTTTGTAATAGTCACATGACAGTGTCCTGTTCATTTCAATAGAACCACAATCATTCTGAAGCAGTTTGGACTGAGTCACTACTAACAGAAAAATGAACGACCAACATGAGAAAATTGCCCAAAACCAAAAAGCAACATCCGTTTTGTGGAATTATTTTTGTAATATTATTTATATATATATATATATATATATATATATATATATATATATATTTATTTAAATTTTTTATGTATTTTTTTAACATCGTGCATTCCTATTCTTCATTGATGTTGGTAGAGGATCTCTCTCATTTGCACTCAGCCACGACCCTAGCAGTGCTATCTCTATTCATTCCATGTATGGGTCTAGTGGTGCTTCATATTCAGAGGAGGCGGGGCTAAAAGGTTGTCTTTCAAATCCTCTGTATGCAATAGGACGGTACTACAACCAATCAGTGTAATCTTTAGGATGACGTAGTTAGAGCGCCTGAAAGTTGACGGAGGAGTCTGGAGAAAGTTAGGAATGACTAAACAAAATGGTGGATTATGGAGCTGAACGACTGTTGTCGCTTCTGTTGACGTTTTCTCACATTCTTCACTCATCTGTGATAAAAGGAAATCTACACCTGTTGTTGTTGTTCTTCTTCTGTGGTTGTTTCTCCAAATTGTTGCAGCGTCTCTTTGTTAGGCCCGCCCACTGACTCTATACTTCACTGTGATTGGTCGACCAGTTTCAGGGAAATCTAGACAAAAGTTACATTGAGTGAAACTAGACAACTACGATAGAACATTATATTTACTGATGCTAGGAGGAGCTATTTTGGCTAGGCTAACTTTTGGCATTTCACTGTCATCCTTCTGTAGCTGAAATACTTAAATGAAATTAATAATTAGGGAAAAAAATTTAAGAATAAAATTAAAAATAAATTGATTTAAAATGTTGAAATTAAAAATAATGTAAAAAATAAAACAATTTTACTACTATGGTAGCACATGAGATGTGCTGCAGCTAGGGGGGGCTAGCGTGGCTAGGCTACTCAGTTACTCAAATGTCATGTCTCACCAGTCTACACAGATGCATGACTAACCTCCCTCTCCCCCTCGTAACCCCCCCCCCCCCCCCACCCCCCCAACAGAGAAACCTGAGGAGAGCCAAGCGCCAAAACCAGCAAAGAAGAAGAAGGCAAGGAGAGAGACATGAGACCACACCAGTCCCATCTGCAGACCTCTGTATGCAAAAGACTTCATATCCTGTTTATGCAACACCTTTTTTTGTGACAAGAACTTTGAACCAAGGTCTATATGATGGACTTAAACCTAAAACTGTCTGGAGGAAAGAAAAAAAACAACACTTTTCTACAGCGTCAGCCGTCGGATTATTCAAAAAAAAAAAAAAAAACTAAAAAAACCTCTGAACTAGATGCAGTGCAATCTAACATAATGCGGTGTTAATGATTTTTAAAGTATGCATTTGATACTGATTCTATCTTCTAATCTCACTGAATCAAATAATTGAAGGAGTCGTTATTGTAGTAATTAGAGATCTAGAAAATACTGATCATGTTTAAGAAAATTTGATGTTGTGGTGGCCAATGACTGGAGATTTTTACTGTGCAGAGGAAGAACGCGCAAAACTGCATTGGGACAAATGGAACACTGGGCCGTAAACATGGAACTGGCCTTTTTGCTTTGCAGTCTTATTTTTTTGTTCTTACATTTGTGAGCTGCGATGGTACAGAAGTGACTGCTTTTAGATGGAATCGCATGGTTTTGGTAACAGGGTGTAAACCAGGGCTCTCAAATTCATCTTCTTTCAGGGGCCACATTTAACCCATTTTTATCTGCAGTGGGCCGGACCAGTAAAATAACATAATCATCTATAAATAATGACCACTCCAAATATCTGTTGCTGTTTTTGTGAGAGAAAAAAAACCATCAAATTGTGAAAATACATACTTTTATAATGGATTATATATAGCACTTTTCAAGGCACCCAAAGTGCTTTACATTATTGATCCATTATTCATTCACTCTCACATGCTCGCTCTAGTGGTGGTAAACTACATATGTAGCCACAGTACATTTAGGCTGAATCCCCTCAGCCCTACCCCTTACCCTTTCAACCAGAGCTATAAGGGGTAGGCCTTGAAAATCAACCCCTATTAATTGGGACACCCCTTCAACACTCACCGACGTCATCAGTTCACTCCACCAGTTGTTACGTTACCAAAAAACAACAGCTTTAACCAGAAGTAAACTAACATGTCTGCTGCTGTAGTTGTGGCGTTCTCCTGGATATGAACAGATTTTTACGAATATCTGCGTCAAATCGGGGAAGTGCTACGCATCGGCCAGTCGATTACTCCACGTCTACGTAAAGAGGGATTTTTCATGTGCATTTTATGGAGAAAATGACCATTACACAATGTCAAACTTTATACATCAGTTATCACAACTTAAAAACTGGTGAAAATACTACATTTGTGTACTTCTTTCGTAGATGCCGCCATTTTAAAATGACCGCCGTTTGGAGTCTGCCTCTGGAAAATCTCCATTTGAAGGGGTTTAAAGCACTTCCCCTTCCCCCTACCCCTCTGCCTTAACCTGAAATAAGACACCCCTACCCACCCTGACTGAGGTGAAAATATGGAGTCATTTTTCTTGTAGTTTGTTGTGTTACTGGTCTGTTTGTGGAACTAAAAATTTGTTCCACAGCCTCGTGTGTGAATTCACATCCTGGACTGCAATTGGAACCTTTGGCGGGCCGCATTTGTCCCCTGGGCCGTACGTTTGAGACCCCTGGTGTAAACATTTGTGACAAATACAGAAAAGGGAATCACATTTCTACATTATCTGTAACTACAAACATATTTCATGGGCTGGTATGATCCAGTACGTCCCTCGTCTGATGTTGTAACGCAATGTGTCGACTACGGTTTCCTGCTGTTTTTTCTACTTGTGATCGCTTTGTGACCATGGACATTTGGGAGCCTGTGATCGTAGATGTACCATCACAAATGTCATCAGCCTCCATGTTTTTTTTTTTCCACCTGCGGTTGATTCAAAAGTCTTCAGAATCTTTTGTACAACCTGTTTGTAATAAAAGAAAAGCTAAAGCCATATGTAAAAAGACTAAATAAAGGCCAGTTTTTTAATATTTGGGCTCGAATGAGAAAGTATTTTACTGCAACTACCAGCTAGTTGTACATGAAGGTAGGGCTGCATGATGTCAGAAAAGTGATGGCATTTTTTCTTTTTTTTTTTTTTTTTTTTTTAAACCTGCAATATATATATTGATATAAAAAAATCCTCAGCAGTAAATATAACAACAAAGCAAGTGGTCAAAAAGATTAGCAGTCGACGCAGAATATGTGTGTCATCCTTGTAGCCAAAATAAAATTAATAAATTTAAAAAAATGAATCGATAAAAAAAATTATAGAAATGAATAAAACCATAAATAACTTAATAAATTAAATAAAAGAATAAAGACACATTTTTTAAGAATTTAATAAATTAACCCCTTCCCAAAATTAAATTATATATATATATATATATATATATATATATATATATATATATATATATATATATATATATATATATATATATATATATATATATATATATATACACATACATACATACATACTGGGTGCGGTTTGCTGGGGACCCCCCCCTGTCTGGTTTTGGACATCACTGTTGACCACTGTCCTCTGGTCTGAATCTTTCTGATCCACAAAATGCCTGAAAGAGGATCTTCACAAGCAGTGAACTCCGGGCAGAGGGGTGTAAGACAAAAGGCCACATGAACTGAACCATCGGAGAAAACTGTTGATGTAAAGGTAGTTTTCACCTGGAATATGTAGATTAAAAGTTAGGTTTCTCTGACAGTGTGGAAGTGACCAGTGTCATTACATCATGGGTTCAAGCCCCTCTGTCCATCACAAGCTTCAGTGTTTATCAGCTGGATGAGACGCAGCTGCATCAAGCTGGAGCTTTTACCATCATCCAACAGGAAGTGAAGAATTTTCTCCTAAGAATAAAAGCACTCGCATTCACACCAAGTCTGCTAATAATAATAAAAGTAATATTTTTTTTAAGTCTGGCGCATTAATTCTTAGTAATGTAATGCGGTCGGTGTACTTTTCCCCCATTACGGCCCCACGCGACTGGATTGTTCAAGTATTTTCCGTTAAACTCGGGAAATGTCAGTGTTAATTCTTACTTTGTAATCCCAGTTGATGTTTTAGTGACGAAGCAGCATATTGTGCGTTTTATTTTGAAACCGGACGCGTCGTTTTTCTCCCCGGTGCTAGCTAGCTAGCTTGATTGCCGCCACCGCTACACTAAGCTGCTCACGGCGTTGGTATTAAGGGACAGACAGGTCACGCGCATCCAATCCTGTTTTGTCATTCCTCCGCGAGCACCAAAGCAGTGCGGACGTCACTCACCTTCACCTGGACATCGGCTCTTGGCTTCAGACGGACCCGCTCTCCTCCTCCTCCGTACATGTTCGCTTCGCTGCAGTAAAGCCAAACAGACGTTCACCAAGATGATGATTTCACCGTGGGACCGCTGGTACTCCACAAGCTGCTGTCTGTGCTGCCATGTCCGCACAGGAACCATCATCCTGGGGGTCTGGTACATGGTGAGCACCGCCTCTGTCACTCACTGCAGGGATGGAAGTACGGACACAAAACATGCTCTTTACACAAAGGCTATAGTAGTATGTGTTTTTTTTAAACACATATCCCAGTATATATAGACCAGCCTTTACACACCTAGTACTGTTCACTGTTCCCTACATTTAGCATTTTCTGTTTGAGTCATCACCATTTATTACAGTATTTTCATGTGCATTTTTCATTCAAATCACATTTTTTTGCTGTGTTTAAAATGTCTTCATCATGCACAAGCTCAGTCAGTTTAAAGGTCAGAGACAATAAGATGAAAAAGTGAGTCGAATCTATAATGAACTGAACAGTCAATCCTGGTTTAATGTGGGGTTTTTTTCCTGTTCACAATGTACTTATCGTGTAGAAGCTCAGTCAATTTAAAGGTCATTATATCAAAATAGAGTCAACGGATGAAAAAGTATGCAAAATATGATTAATTGAACATAAATGCATCTCTCCAACATAATGAAAAAAAAAAAAAAAAGAGCTCATTAGACAAAGGCTATAATCTTACAATAAATCCTGGGTTAAAATGTCTTCTTTACTGTATATTTTGGGATAGATCATCCTTTACAGACCTAGTACTGTTCACTGTTTCCCTACATTTAGACTTTCCTATTTGATTCATCACCATTTGTTACAATATTGTGCATTTTTCATTTAAATCACATATTTTTCTATGTTTAAAATTCACTCACCGTATAGAATAAGCTCAGTCAATTTAAAGGTCATTATATATCAGACCAGAGACAGAAGATACATGAAAAAAAAACTTATATATATATATATATATATATATATATATATATATATATATATATATATATATATATATATATATATATATATATATATATATATATATATATTTAACTGAACATAAATACATGCCTCCAACCGCTGTCACAGGTTTTACTGGTGGATCAATGTTACAGAAAGGACAGTTTCTATCTTCACTATGGGCTGTAAATGTGTCTAAATGGGTCATATCTGTTGACCTTAACATGACGACATATTTTATGACTTAATTGTGTTGATAACATTAGAGCTTCAGCAGTTATTGCATATTTTAGGTCATATGTTGGTGCAATTGTTGAGGTTTAAATAAATGACACTGAGGCTGAATTAATTAAATATTCATTAGTTATTAGTTATCTGACGTTGGTAGAAATATTAGCTTGTTTCTTGTTGGAATAAATTAAACATTAAACGCATGCCGTACATTTTTAATTCAGACTTTGAATTAATGTCATTGTGTTGAAATGAACTTGTAGTTTAGAGCTGAATAATATGTTTGAGCATCAACATCATAATGTATGTGTGCGCAATAGTCATTTTGAAATTACTGAAATTATTTCTTTTTATTTTTTCATAATTTTTTTATTTAATTTTGTTTATTTAATTTTATTAATTTATTTGCAGTTATTCTTATTTATATTTGTCTATATTTATTTTTTCATTTATTTTATTTTAATTTTTGTATTTTTATTTATTGAATTCCTTTTATAATTTTTTAAAATTGATGTTATTTTTTATTTGTATATATTTTCATTTAATTATTTAAAAAATATATTTATTTATTTATATATTTGTATTTAATTATCATTTTTCTTATATATTTTTTATTTGTCTTATTTTTTAAATTTCTATTCATTTATTTTTCAAATTTTATTTATTTAATTATTTTTAATTTTACTTAATTATTTCAGCTACAGAAGAATTTATATTAAGTTATATTTATTTATTTTTAAAAAGTAGTTTCTATTTTAACTAAAATTTGTAAACAATTGTGTTTTATTTGCTGATTTTATTTTTGAATTGTTTTTTATTTCAAAAATTTGTCATATTTTTTTATTAGTTTTTATTTAATTTATTTTTTTTCAGTGTTTTATCTTATTTGTTAATAAATTTTTATTTAACTCTTTCATCTCCAGAAGGATGACAGTCTGTTTGTTCGTGTCGACACCACAGCTGGATTTTTTTTTCATATCGCAAAGTTAAAAAAATCTCTGTAAGTTCTTTTTTTTCTAATGTTGTGCAGCCCTCGTGCAGGGAAAGGGTTAAGTAAACCTAACACCACATGTGGAAAAATCCTCTGCTCGCCTCCGATGAATAAATTAGCAGTGGGCCTCTTCAGGTAGCAGTTTTTGTGTCGGGCCTGTCTATTGACTGCAGAGAATTTTCCATTACATTCGCATGATCAATGGAAGAGCACATGAGTCATATGCATAATTGACTGCACCAGACTAGACCAAGCGTAAACATGACATTTACCTTGTTTTTATGCACACGTTTAACTCTTAACACCCGTAGCCAGGGCTGGCGTTCGCCATAGTCAGACTAGGCGGTCGCCTAGGGCACCAGATGTCTTGGGAGCACCAAGTCCCACAGAATTAGAATATGAAGATACTGTATTTACTGGACTATAAGGTGAACTGAAAAGACTTACTTTTTTTTCCAAAAACCACAGTTAAAAACCACACCTTATTTATGGATGAATTCTGGTTGTGCTTAGTGACTTGGAATTTTGACTTTTTAAATCCGTATTTGGATTCTTTTGAAGTTTGATTTATCAGAATAAGAGTGTTTTGTTTTACGTGTTACAACTCAACAAGGTTCAGGGTTATTGTGACTGTTTAGCTTCATTTAATGCTCCTTATATATGAAAAAAACAACAAAAAAAAACATTGACAGTTCACCTTATAGTGTGAAAATACAGTAAATAAATCATTAAACTTAACATTAACAGTGATTATTCATGGACACTCAGTACGTACTCCATCAGACGTAGGACACTATGTTTACACACGATCATTTAGAATTACACTTAACGGAAAGAGGGGTGTTCGACCAGTGTGGGCCCAGTGTTGGCCTAGTGTGGGCCTAGTGTTGGCCCAGTGTGGGCCTAGTGTTGGCCTAGTGTTGGCCTAGTGTTGGCCCAGTGTTGGGCTAGTGTTGGCCCAGTGTTGGGCTAGTGTTGGCCTAGGGCACCACATTGACCAGAACCGTCCCTTCCCATCGTTATCATCTGCTCTTTTCCGTTCTGACTTGATCCACTTTATCTCCTGCTCATGTGTCTGTCTGTCTGTCTGTCTGTCTGTCTGTCTGTCTGTCTGTCTGTCCATATGTTTTCTGTCCTTAAGCTCATCAATGCCGTGGTGTTACTCATCCTGCTCACAGCGCTCAGTGATCCAGAGCAGTACCACCTGACCAGCGCCGAGTTGGCTAACGACCTGGATGTCATGGATGACGCCAGTAAGTAGTTCAAGAGGCCAGTGTCGACGAAAGTAAAACATCCTAGAGCTGAACAATATACTGCATATATGAGGTCTGACATCGCAATGTACGTGTTCGCAATAGTCACATGACAGGTTCTGTTAATGTAGGAGATGAATGAGCTCAATATTTTCTCATTTCATTAGAACCTGACACAAACTGAGCACATGACCATCAGTCTGAAGTAGTTTGGACTGAGTTACGATGGTAACAAGACTGAGAAATGAACGACCAACAAGAGCAAATTAACCAAAACCAACAAGAGCAAATGACCCAAAACCAACAAGAGCAAATGACCCAAAACTAACAAGAGCAAATGACCCAAAACTAACAAGAGCAAATGACCCGAAACCAACAAGAGCAAATGACCCGAAACCAACAAGAGCAAATGACCCGAAACCAACAAGAGCAAATGACCCGAAACCAACAAGAGCAAATGACCCGAAACCAACAAGAGCAAATGATCCGAAACCAACAAGAGCAAATGACCCGAAACCAACAAGAGCAAATGACCCGAAACCAACAAGAGCAAATGACCCGAAACCAACAAGAGAAAATGACCCAAAACCAACAAGAGCAAATGACCCGAAACCAACAAGAGCAAATGACCCGAAACCAACAAGAGTAAATGATCCGAAACCAACAAGAGCAAATGACCCGAAACCAACAAGAGCAAATGACCCGAAACCAACAAGAGCAAATGACCCGAAACCAACAAGAGCAAATGACCCGAAACCAACAAGAGCAAATGACCCGAAACCAACAAACATCAGTTATGTGGAAGTATTAACATTTTTATTTATCCATTTTTAAAAAAAAAAAATATTTGTATTTTATATTATTAATTCATTAATTATTTTTTGTTTGTTAATTGAATAATTAATACAATTTTTACTATTTATTTATTTGTGTTTATATATTTTTTAAAATTTGATTTATTTGTATTTTTTTTATTTTAATCTAGATGATCTAATGTGTCTAATCACCAGCCAAGACATAAACCACTTTGAATGTTTCCCAAACAGTTCCTTTAGTTTTAATGTCGGCACCAAAACACCAGCTGCTGAAAAATGGAAGAACTTATTCCATAATGAACAAACATTTATTATGAAATGAAATGGAAAAGTTATTAGATTTTGGATGTTTATTACAAAACCTCTACTGACGTGGTCGTCTTACTAACGACACTTTGGCTTCTTTCTGAGCAGGACGTCACACAGTTGTGTAGAAGAACGTCAGCTCTTCTCCTTCTTCTACTCCTTCTTCTTCTCCTTCTTCTCCTTCTCCTCCTCCTTCTTCTCCTTCTTCTCCTTCTTCTCCTTCTTCTCCTTCTTCTACTCCTCCTCCTCCTTCTTCTTTTCCTTCTCCTTCTTCTCCTCCTTCTTCTCCTCCTCCTTCTTCTCCTCCTCCTTCTTCTTTTCCTTCTCCTTCTTCTCCTCCTCCTCCTCCTTCTCCTCCTTCTCCTCCTCCTCCTTCTTCTTCTCCTTCTTCTCCTTCTTCTCCTCCTTCTCCTCCTCCTCCTTCTTCTTCTTCTCCTTCTTCTCCTCCTTCTCCTCCTCCTTCTCCTCCTCCTTCTTCTCCTTCTTCTCCTCCTTCTCCTCCTCCTCCTTCTCCTCCTTCTTCTCCTCCTCCTTCTTCTTCTCCTCCTCCTCCTTCTTCTTTTCCTCCTTCTCCTCCTCCTCCTTCTCCTTCTTCTCCTCCTTCTCCTCCTCCTTCTTCTTCTTCTCCTCCTCCTCCTCCTCCTCCTCCTTCTTCTTCTCCTTCTTCTCCTCCTTCTCCTCCTCCTTCTTCTCCTTCTTCTCCTCCTTCTCCTCCTCCTCCTTCTCCTCCTTCTTCTCCTCCTCCTTCTTCTTCTCCTCCTCCTCCTTCTTCTTTTCCTCCTTCTCCTCCTCCTCCTTCTCCTTCTTCTCCTCCTTCTCCTCCTCCTTCTTCTTCTTCTCCTCCTCCTCCTCCTCCTCCTCCTCCTTCTTCTTCTCCTCCTCCTCCTTCTTCTTCTTCTCCTCCTCCTTCTTCTCCTTCTTCTCCTCCTTCTTCTCCTCCTCCTTCTTCTCCTTCTTCTTCTTCTTCTCCTCCTTCTCCTCCTCCTCCTCCTTCTTCTTCTCCTTCTTTTCCTCCTTCTCCTCCTCCTTCTTCTCCTCCTTCTTTTCCTCCTTCTTCTTCTCCTTCTCCTCCTCCTTCTTCTCCTCCTTCTCCTTCTTCTTCTCCTTCTTTTCCTCCTTCTTCTCCTCCTCCTTCTTCTTCTCCTTCTTTTCCTCCTTCTTCTCCTCCTCCTTCTTCTTCTCCTTCTTTTCCTCCTTCTTCTCCTCCTCCTTCTTCTTCTCCCTCTTTTCCTCCTTCTTCTCCTCCTCCTTCTTCTTCTCCCTCTTTTCCTCCTTCTTCTCCTCCTCCTTCTTCTTCTCCTTCTTTTCCTCCTTCTTCTTCTCCTCCTCCTCCTCCTTCTTCTCCTCCTTCTCCTCCTTCTCCTCCTTCTTCTCCTCCTCCTTCTTCTTCTCCTCCTCCTCCTTCTTCTTTTCCTCCTTCTCCTCCTCCTCCTTCTTCTTCTTCTCCTCCTTCTTCTTCTCCTTCTTCTCCTCCTTCTTCTCCTCCTCCTTCTTCTCCTCCTCCTCCCCCTCCTTCTTCTTCTCCTTCTTTTCCTCCTTCTCCTCCTCCTTCTTCTTCTCCTTCTTTTCCTCCTTCTCCTCCTCCTTCTTCTCCTCCTTCTTTTCCTCCTTTTCCTCCTCCTCCTCCTCCTCCTCCTTCTCCTTCTCCTCCTCCTCCTCCTCCTGTAACGTCCATCTGTGCAGTCTTTAACCAAACCTTCTTAACAGACCAGGTGTGCACTGGGACAGTCTGATGGGACACAGTATAAGCTGCTCAGACCCTCTGATACCAAGGACAGTGTTGTCCCGGTTCCAGGGGATTAAGACTGGGTTGATGTATGAGTGTGGGCAGGACCAGACGCTGCAGGGCTCGCTCCCTCGCTCACTCTGTTCAGACACTCAGAGGGAGCATGACTGTCAGAAGTGTTACGGTTGCTCCTGTGTTAAAAAAATTGACAAAAACATCAAAATACTACACTAGTCTGAGAAGGAGGTTTATATAACTCTCAATTCTTTAATAAGCACCGGCAGAGATATTTCTATGTTCAATATGATCAAAGTGTATTTACATCAACAAAAAATATTCTGTTTGACTTTAACTTTATAATCATTAAATAAAAAAATCCTTAGCAGATTTAGTGTATATTTATAATCTATTTACTGTATATTTATTTATCCAAAACTAATATCTCTGTAAGGAAACAAATAAAGACACGTAGACTTTAATCAGATTAACTTTTTCACAGCTGTGGTTTAATGAAGTAAATAATAATATACATATTATTCCAACCCATGTGTTTTTAATGGTGCTAAGTATAGAAAGGACTGTTGATAAAATGGTGAAGGTCGTGTAGTGCCACTTGTGTTTAGAGTTTCCACATCGTTATGTAACAGAATGATTATTTTCTGCTGCTGTGTTGATATGAAGCAGATCACACACTGAACACATGCTCTTATTCTTCCTCTGTCTGCATCTGTTAACATGTCCACCACGTTGATTTGGTTTGGAACAGAGGTGGAAGTAACGAAGTACAAGTACTCCCTTTATGGTACTTAAGTACAGTATTTAAATATTTGTACTTTACTTGAGTATTTATTTTTCTGGCAATTTTTTTTTTTACTTTTACTCCCTGTATTTTTTGTATAAATACCAGTACTTTATACTATTTTGGGGTGGCCATGACAAGGGTCGTCCAGTAACTGAAGGGTTGGTGGTTTGAATCCTGCTCTGTCCTAGTCAGTCCATTGTGTCCTTGGGCAAAGACACTTGACCCTCCTGTTCTGTGGTGGTCAGAGGGACGTTTCTGTCAGTCTGTCCCAGGACAACTGTGGATACATATGTAGTTCACCACCACCAGAGGGAGCATGTGAGAGTGAATGAGTGCTGCTTGACATTCTCAGAATAGACTTATTACTTTTACAAACGTATTCAAGTTTTAAATCAGAAATTGTGACGTGACTATATCCTAATTTGCACTCTTTATCTCACAATTATCCATTTCTTGTCTCATAATTAGTTTTTTTCTCATATTGACTTTTCATCTCATAATTTTGACTTTTTATCTCACGATTTATATTTTTTTTAATCTCATAATGTTTTTTTTTCTCAATTTTAAAAAAAAATCTTCTCTTTACGACTTTTGAACTTTTCCTAAATGTTCTGTCCATATCCACTAAATTCACTACCATGACCCAATAAAACACATAATTTACCCACTAACTCACTTTTAAAGGCATTATTTTTGAATATTTTTGAAAATATTTTGGGTTTTCCTGCTTAAATAAGTATTATTTCACCCATAGCAAAAAAAACCACACTTTTACTTTTCACTTTATTACAATTCAGAAGTTGTACTTTTTTACTTTTACTTCAGTAAATTAATACACTTCTACTTTTACCAGATTCTTTTTTACACAAGTGTGTGTACTTCTACTTAAGTACAGAATGTGAGTACTTTAACCACCTCTGGTTTTGAATGTGTCTCTGCCCACTGAGAGGAAAAAATAAACAGCATCAGATGTTTGTATAAATGTATGTCGTTTGTATTTTGACATCTTTTCTTTTTCTCTCTGTTTCAGACATGGGCATCGCTTCAGCCATCTCTCTACTGATGATCCTCATATGTGGGATGGCAACATATGGTGCATACAAGGTAAAGACTCCTTTACATGGTCCCTGTAGGATTCTAAAGATATGTAGTTACAGTAGGACTGGGACCACATGCTTTTATGTTGATTTGATTCTTTTACGGGCGGCTGTGGCTCAGTTGGTAGAGTGGGTTGCCCAATGACCGAGAGGTTGGCGGTTTGCGTCCCGGCTCTGTCTGTCCACATGTCGAAGTGTCCTTGGGCCCCCCCAGTAGGACTGACCATAGACCTTAGAAACCTACTGGTGTATGAGTGTGAATGGGTGAAAAAGATGAATGATGATCCTACAGATCATATCAGGAGCCATATTTCCCAAAAAAAAGCACATCATATGTGAGTCAGTTCAGATTTATTCAGCATTAATATATTTGAACCAGACTGTGGGAATTAAACTGTTCCATTTATCTGCTTTAAATGAACAGACTTCATAATAAAGTGAAGGTTAAAGTGTACATGTCCAGCTCTGCTTTTCCTTCTGTTACAAACAACACACACTTTAACTGTTGATTGTTTCACTATATTTATTCAGGAACAACTTATTTTCTCTGTGCTGTTGAACGCACCACAGATGTTACGGTGGTCCTGAACGCACCACCTCTGTTTAGAATTAGCTTCTGTGTTGTTGCTAAAATCACTACCTCACCCTCTGGGCAACTGTGGCTCAGTTGGTAGAGCAGGTCGTCCAATGATAGAAGGGTCGTCGGTTCGCATCCCGCCTCTGGCTGTCCACATGTTGAAGTGTCCTTGGGCAAGACACTGAACCCTGGGTTGCTCCCAGTAAGGTCAGGCAGCGTGTGTGTGTGTGTGTGTGTGTGTGTGTGTGTGTGTGTAATTGTAAAGGTCTTTTGGCACCAGCTGGTGAATAAAATAAACTATATAAGTACAGTCCATTTACTATGTCTGTTTCCAACTCTGGGTTTATTACTGTGTGTAAATGACACAAGGTCACATTAATAACAACACAGTTGGAATAGATATCATCATAGTGTATTATTTATCTGTGCATAAGTTAATGCTGTTTAACGCTGGTGTGTTGTTGAAGATGGACGGACGGACGGATGGACGGACGGATGGACCGATGGATGGTCAACGGGGGCAAACGCAACGCATCGACAAAACGCTGCAAACACAAGAAAGATGAAACAACCAAACACATTAAACAAATGAAGCTGCAAGAGAAAAATACTGTAATAATAGAAACTAAGCAAAAATGTACAAACACCCAAAAGGAATGTGAAAGAAAAATGCTGCAAAGACCAAAACAACTGCAAGAAACAAACACTGCAGATTCACTCCACAACAAAACAGAAGTTCACCAAAATAAAATGGGTTCACCAAAATAAAACGGTAGAAGAAGACGATGGTGGATGAAGATGAAGTTCATTAATTTAACAGATTAGCGTCAAAAGGTTTGTTTCCTTTCATCTTTTTAAACACTTGACCATAATCTGCTACATTATAATAGAAGAGCAGCAGACGTACGACACTAACATTAAACACCTGCTGCTCCACATCTTTTCACACTAATATCTCAAATTAATAAACTTCAACTTCGTCTTCATCAATCGTCTTCTTCTGTTTTATTTCGATGAACTTCTTTTATTTTGGTGAACCTGTTTTATTTCGGTGAACCTGTTTTATTTCGGTGAACCTGTTTTATTTTGGTGAACTTCCATCTTGTTATAGAGTGACTCTGCAGTGTTTCTCTTGCAGTTGTTTTTACAGTTTTACATGTTTTGATATTTACAGCATTTTCATTCACAGTTATTTTTTGTTTTGTAGGTTGTTGTTTTTTTTCTGCTTTGTTTCTGTGACGACAGTATTTTCCTCTGGTGTTGTATTTGTGTTTATATTTTATGTCTTTATGTCTTACGTCCTGCAGGTGGCATCTAGGGGTGTGTGCAGGAAATAACACAAAAACCAAGATGTAAAATGGAACTAAAATTGTAAATTTAATAATGGATAAAGTGATTTAACAAAAGGTGTCCCAAAAGGGGAAATACAATGCAAGGAAACAAAAGATGCAAATTTAAACACGGGTAACGAATTATAGAATGACAAACTCAAATAACTAAACTTAGCTTCTTTAACTGAAGGCAAACAAAGCTAAAGAAAACTAAATTAACGAGTGTCTCATATAATTAAACAAGTCACACAAAAACGCTAGCCTAGTGACGGGACAAGAGACACAGACGAGTGGTGGTGGACTGGGACAGAGTGATCCCAGCCGACGAGCTTCTCTAAGGTGTTCAGTTTTATAGTAGGCGCTCAATCGAGTGGCAGGAGTCCGATTGGTTGGAGCAGGAACAGGACGGAAAAGGGAGAGGCGGGAATCCAGGATCCAATCAGAACGGGGAAGGGGCCAGAGGGACGGACTTTTGTTTTCCCTGCGACTTCCAAGGACCAATCACGTGCAGGGCTCCGAGCAGCATGATTTACATATAAGACATAACACGTCAGTACAACAGAGAATCAGGAGGAGGCATGACCACAAACCAGATAAGGGCGGGGCCCGTAACATTTTGGTTGTTGCATCTTTCTTGCGTTTGCTCCTGTCGGCCACCGTAGCTTCTCTTCTCACAGACATGAACAGAGCTGGTGCGCTGCAGAGTTCACATCACTGTCTAGTGCATCAGCAGCGTTAACACACTTAATGCTTCCTTTCTGATCCACCAGGACCATCTAGACTTAGTCTCCTTTTACAAGTCTTTGAAAACAGAACAAATCTAAGTGGAGTTTTTCTGCAGTTTTATTATTTTACATCCTGTCTCATTTATGTCCACAGATAAACAGATCAGCCTGTAATGACCTGATATTAAATGTTTGTGTTTCAGCTGCGCGCCGCCTGGATCATCCCATTTTTCTGCTACCAGTTATTCGACTTTGCTCTGAACACTTTGGTTGCTGTCAGTATCGTTGTTTATCCCAACACGATACAGGATTACCTCCAACAGCTGGTGAGGACCCTGCGGACCACCACCGCTCACTACTGTTTATGTTCTGACAACTGCGTTCATTCTGTAAAACTGGGTTCATTTTAGTATCTCTGACATTTGTTCAGCTTTTTCAACCCAATAATAAAAGATAAATGAGCCCTTCCACCCCCCACCCCCTGCCCCTCCAGGATGGTACATGAGGATGACCTCTGACACAGCTGCACCATATATAGTTTGAGCATCGACATCGACCTGATTCATCTGCAGTCTGTGTAAAAGTGCTATTGTTTTTTTTTTTTTTTAATGTAATGTAATTTTAGTTTGAGTCACAATTTAGTCATTTAAATCATTTTAGTGAATTTTTATTTTAGTCGACTAAAATAATTTTAGTCGCCTAAAGAATGTGACAACCAGTGTTTTTGTTTAGTTTTTTTTAACAAATCCCCACCCCACTGTTTTGTTTCTTAAAACAAAACCAAAAAAAACCCCAACAAAATTGTTATTTCGCACTATACCGCCCCCTACAGATTCACCAAATACACTGTTAGTAAAATGGCAGTGGATCGAACATACAAACACAGATATGACTCTATCTAATCTCTAGATAGACTAGAGATAGACTCTAATTTAAAGTCTATCTCTCAGTCCTTCACCAGTTTATCAATAGACCTTGTGATTTTACTCTATAGCGCCCCCTATAAAATCACTGTTACAAAAATGGCTGTAGATCGGACATACAAACACAGATTTGGCTCAAATTTGACTCAGACATCACCAGGGGAGACGGTCACAAGGGACAGCGAAGGCCTTTGAGACTGCTTGCAGTTTTAATTTTTTTTTTTTTTATATTTGTATTAGTTCATTTATTAGTTTCATTTATTTATTTGTCTTTTTTATTGGATGGCATTTGAAAGATGATTAATGTTAATGTAAGTTCATAAGACAAGTAACTTTATTAATTATAGATTACATTAAAGAAATGAAAAAAAATTGGTAAAAAATTAACAAAATAACTAAAATTCTTTTTCAAAACAGTCAAACATGAGCATCAAAATTAGTAAAACCTAAATATTTGCTGCAAAATTTGTGAAAAGTTAACAAAATTAACAACAAAAAGAACAAAATAGGCAAGAAAACAGACAAAAATATAAGCATAAATAAGTATTACAATCAAGGATAGATAGATAGATATAAATGAAATATCAATGTATAGTCTAGATGATTAAAAACAGATGAAATAAATACTGATATAAAAAGTACTACTTTAAAACCAGGTCGATGAACAGATAATAATTATTGCACATTTAAATAGAAAAGTTCCTGCTCATTAATTGCACATTCTGTATTTAAAGTGTTTAGTCTACATCTTTATTGTGTGTTTTATCTCTGTGTGTAGCCTGAAAACTTTCCTTATAAAGAGGAGATCGGTGCCCTCAGTAACGTCTGCCTCGTCCTCATCGTGCTGCTCTTCATCAGCTGCATTCTTGGCTTCAAGGTAAAGTTCATTTAGATTTCTAAGCTCAGTAAAACTATGATTACCAAAGGTTTTTTTTTGTTTTTTTTTATGATGGAAAAAAAATACATATTATGCAATTTTTATGCAACACTTCATCCAGATGTGGCTAAAATTAGATCCTGAAAAGCACAAGGCGTCAAAAATGAGGGTTATTTTCCCACTTTGTCTGCTGTTTGGTTTTTCAAACTGCTTTATCAGTGACAATTATGAGAGGAAATCATATAAAATGCTAAGTTTCTGTGCTTAGAAAATATATTTTTGTTAAATTGTATATGTGATTGTCAAGGACAGAATGGCATAAGGTTAAAATATAATTAAAATAATATAATATATAATAATATCTCTGGACTATTTGACATGTAAAGTGAATGAAAAAGACAATATCTGTGTCAGAATATGGGAACCATTCAGGTCCTTCATAGGAATAAATATTGAAACCATATTGATCATGTCAAAAAGACAAGGCTAGTTTCTTTCAATGTTTAATTTTTAATTTCATTTTTCATCCAAGAACTAATGAGTCACCTGTCTGTCTGTACTGTATATTTAAAGGGATTATCCAGAGTAAAAATAAATTTAGTTAATTTTTTAGATTATGGAAGTACATACATATAGTAAACATTAAAATCACACCATTTGGATGAACTTTGACAAATGTAGATTTTGCTGTTTTGATCCAAACTGTGTTAACATGGAAGTGGTGAGGACACGTCTTTATCACCAAACTCTATGTTCAGACTAACTCTTCTAAAGTTTTAAACAACATCACACTTCAGTGGTAGTAAGTAGAGGGTCCCTAAAGACAAACCCAAGTGTCCTCAGGTCTTCATGTCCTCAGATCATGTGTCCACAGTTATTGATCTACATTCATGTCCTAATCACTTCACTGAATGAATGTTCACTTCTATAGTTGTGTTCCACCTTCATGGTTCAAAGCTCTTTACATTAGCCTCACATTCACCCATTCACACACACTCATACACCAGTAGGCAGTGTTGGGAAAGTTCACCTTGATTAGGAACTAGTTCATAGTTCAGTTCAGTTAGTCAATATGAATTAGTTCAGTTCATCGTTCATTCTTCCAAATTATGAAGTAGAAGTTAATGGATCCTAAAATGAACTTTTTCGTTCTTTTTTTTGTGTTATTATTGTAAACTTATTATTAACAGTTCCTGACGTTATCCTGTAGTCAGAAAAATCAGGGGAAAATGCCGCCCCTCCAGGGCAGAAGTAAGTACCTTACCCCAGGGTTAACTTCCCTCTGCAGGTTCTTAGAACACAAGGAGTGGTTTCAGTGAGTTTCGTTTTCAATGTTTATTTCCAAGAACGGGACAAACACCTGCTCTGGTCACACTCTGTACATTTAACTCTTTTTCTCTGCTCCCAAAAACTAACTCTCTCTCTCGCTCTCGCTCTCGCTCTCGCTCTCTCTCGCTCGCTCTCTCTCTCTCTGTCTCTCTCTATCTCTCGCTCTCTCTCTCTCTCTCTCTCTCTCTCTCGCTCTCTCTCTCTCTCTCGCTCTCTCTCTCTCTCTCTCTCGCTCTCTCTCTCTCTCTCTCTCTCTCGCTCTCTCTGTGTGCGCACGCCCAAAACTCATTTTCTATTCCACAACATTATGTTTCCAACATTAGTTCAGAATAATACAAAAATGACATCTATGATAATACTGTGTTTTGATCCCATTTTATTCCTTATAGGACTCAATAATTACAACGTGATAAGAACGAAATGTGAACTACATAAGAGCGCAGTTCAATAAATGCCAGAATAACCACGTTCACAACTTCCCGTTCATTTGGCAAAAGTGAACGAGTTGTTCACGTTCGTTAAAAATATGATCTAGTTCGTGAACGATCGTTCAATGAACTCGTTCAGGTACAACACTGCCAGTAGGTTTCTAAGGTTCTGTCAGGGACGTGAACCGTCAACCCTTCAGTCATTGGACGACCCGCTCTACCAACTTCCATGTGAACACAGTTTAGCTGAAAACGGCTACATTTATCAGTGTTCATCACATGGTGTGATTTTAATGTCATCATATGTATGGACTCTGGATAATCCCTTTAAATATATGTGAACCTAGTCTTGTTCTAGATGTTTTTCAAGATTCAAGATGTCTTTATTGTCACTGAGCATTTGCATGTCAGTGAAATTTTCAGTGCAACCCCCGTGTAAAAGATAACAAAGTGAAACAAGATAAACCAACTGACATGCAATAAAAACAGAATAGAATAAGATAAAATAAAATGAAATAAATAAAATGAGATAAATAGAATTATGTGCAAATACGAGAGAAAATATACATGTCTGTATGTGTATATATATGTTGTGCATATGGATATATACACTTCTTCTTGTTAAATTAAATAAAAAATGAGTTAAAAATAGGATTATTATAGGAGATAGAGTATTGAATATATTTTTTGGGTGTAACATCTGCACACACACACACAGCTTCCTTCAAAGTATGAAAATAACTGCACTATTAGAGCAATAAAGTGACTCCTAAATAGTGTAATTACTGCAGTCAGAGCTGAGCCAGGCTTTGTCCACTGTACTAGATGACTAAAGCAGATGGTGTTGGAAGTGGAGGGAGACTTAATGATTCCTGAATGACACAGAACAAAAGAAGCTTGTTTTTGCTTCTTTAGAGTGATATAGATCCTTTAAACACTGTCTACAAACACTCAAATAATAAAACAGGGTTTGTTATGTATATTCTAAGTGAGTTCAACTTGTTGTCATGCTGCCATATGTGCAAAAACAAATGATATTTTCAGAGGAACCTGGCGTCCTTCAGTGTACGCTCACTCCTGCCAATACTTGTTTGTATTTGGGCCAGTTTAGAAAAGAAGAATGAAATCGATAAAATAAAACTAAACTAAATATTATATTCTTGTTTCAGTGTCAAACTCATTTTAGTTCAGTTCCACATTCAGCCCAATATGATCTGAAAAAGACCAGAGCAGTAAAATAACAGTGAAAAAGAATCTAATTATATTATGATAATATTTACATCTATACAAAGAAAAAAGACAGTAACTGTATTTTTCTGTGAAAATTAGTTATTGTGTTTTTTCCAACATTCAAATCATTCTTTGTCATGTAATAAAATATATCATCTCAAATGTCTGTCGTTTTGGACAAAATTGGTGAGTGTTTGTACAGTAACTGCAAAAAGTACTAGTAAAACAAAACTAAAATACAGTAAAGACCATTACTGTGTTCTTACCAATGTCCATTTAGGACCCTGCCCCAATAGTTTACAGTCGATCACTGTATTAGACTGAAACACATGATGGAATTAATGTATTTACTGGACTATAAGGTGGACTGGACTATAAGGTGGACTGGACTATAAGGTGAACTGGACTATAAGGTGAACTGGACTATAAGGTGAACTGGACTATAAGGCGAACTGGACTATAAGGTGGACTGGACTATAAGGTGAACTGGACTATAAGGCGAACTGGACTATAAGGTGGACTGGACTATAAGGTGGACTGGACTATAAGGTGAACTGGACTATAAGGCGAACTGGACTATAAGGTGAACTGGACTATAAGGCGAACTGGAC
Organism: Siphamia tubifer; assembly: GCA_020466265.1. Lineage (NCBI taxonomy): Eukaryota > Metazoa > Chordata > Actinopteri > Kurtiformes > Apogonidae > Siphamia > Siphamia tubifer. Next base: position 53,663,641 of record CM035798.1, on the reverse strand, counting down.
TATAAGGTGGACTGGACTATAAGGTGAACTGGACTATAAGGTGAACTGGACTATAAGGTGAACTGGACTATAAGGCGAACTGTCAATGAATGGTTTTATGAAGGTTTGTTATGTATAAGGTTCATAAACTCAAGTCAAACACCTCAATTATGGGATAAAATGTCAAAATTATGAATATATCAGTATATATATATATATATATATATATATATATATATATATATATATATATATATATATATATATATATATATACACATATATATATATACATATATATATATACATATATATATATATATATATATATATATATATATATATATATATATACATATGTGTGTGTATTAGAGAAAGTGTGCAGATAGAGAAGTCCAAAGGCTGGTGGAATAGGAGAGGATGTTAAATAATAGATAAAGATGATGACCTTTCTAATCAGATCTTTGTGTGTGACACCAGGCCTACCTGATCGCATGTGTCTGGAACTGCTACAGATACGTAACTGGACGAGGTTCTTCTGAAATCCTGCTCTACGTTACAACCAACGACACCACAGTAAGTGACATGAGGCGCTTTAAAGAACACATTTAACTTTATAGAGTTTAACATGCAGTAAAAATGTTAGCCTTCCTATCTGCAGACAGACTGACAGGTTAGAACTGGTGCTTTACTGGTCATATATTATAGAAACTGTAAATATACAAAGATAACTGACAACACTGCTGAGCATCATGATGAATGTGGAGGAAACTGACACGATAGACTTTAAAACATACACAACTCTATGTACGTGTGTACGAGGGCGTTAACTATTGTTATTTAAGTCCACTTATCTGTCAATAAAGTTGAAGTCGAGTCGACGTGTCGTGATGATGTCATCACATTGTCAGCAGAGAGAGAGAGAGACAGACAGAGAGACAGAATAACATGTGACTTGTCGACTTCTCCAAATTTAAGTGGAATTCTGCTACGATAGTCAACATTTTAGTTAATGCTCTAGTGTATGCAATAGTCACAGGTTTTTTATTTTAAAATTAAAATTACATTTATATATATATATATATATATTTTTTTTTTTTTATTATTATTTATTTATTTATTTTTTCTTGGGGGGGTAAATACATTTTTATTTATTTATTATTTATTTTTAAATGTAATTGTCTTTTTTAATGTATTCATTCATTCATTTTTTAATTTTAATTAATTTTTTACATTTTCTTTATTTTTTATATATTTTTAAAATTACTTTTATTTAGTTTTTTTATTGTACTTATTTTTTATTTTATATTTATTTTATTTTATTTATGTCTGTTTTTATTTATTTATTAATTTGTTTGTCTTTTTTAATGTATTCCTTCATTCATTTCTTTGCTTTTATTTACATTTTTTTTTTATTATTTAAAAAATCTATTTATCACAGACTCTGAACTCTTCTTTTTACGACTCTACTGTGTTTCCACTGTCGACAAATCACAGAATGACGTCCTGTTCATTTTAAACCGCGAGTCACGTTTTTTATCGTCTGCGTAGGTTTCCTGTGTCTCGTTCCAGTTTGGCAACAGTAAAGTCATCATGGTCAGGGGGGGAGAGGAAGGAAGTTTAAAGGTGGGCTGTTGTGGCAGGTAGTTTTACACAGACGTCAGGGATGAAGACGCGCTGGCAAAAGCATTACTGCAACGTCTGAGGGACAGTGGTAGACCAACGAGTTCAACCTTTTTAACAAACACTTAAAACAACAGGAAGTAAAAACACTAACGACCTGTTACCACCATCACAGGTATCTGCTCCGTCTGCACCCAAACATTCCACTGGATATGGGGGGTCAGAAACAGAAACATTTATGTGCTGCTCATAATGAATAAAACACCTGAACCCAGGCCGTTCTGCAGCTCAATGATATCAACAGTGAAAAGAGCCACAAAAGCAGCAGTCTGTGGATCATTCATTCATTCATTTTTCAAAATAAGACAACGAAAAAACAACTTCATTAGTTGTTTCCAAAACCAAAATGAAAAAAATGAATAGTGATGTGTTCTTTCAGTTTTCCTTTTTTTGTGTTTAATAAATTAATAATGGACAAAAAAAAATCCAATTTTGACCTGAAGTAAATTGAGTAAACAACAAATGCTCTGACATCTTTGTCACTGTGGGTCAAAGGTCATGTCCACGTTATTCAACTGGCTTCAGGTCAAAATTGGATAAAACTGAAAATGGACGTTCCAGAAAAGTTAGCTTCGGGAGCACTACCTGGACTCCAATAAATATTAGAGGTGCTCTTTGGACGAGAAAACTTAAAAGATTCCCAGACATACATGTGAAAAATAAAAAATTAAAAAGCCTTTATTCTATTGTCCTAGTTTCATAAACGCATTAAAAGACCCCGACACTTTTCAGCGTTCTCACCTTCATCAGGGAGTCAAATGAACTTCAAGTATTGTGTCCATGTTTCTTTCAGTTGTTCAGGTTAATTTCCAGTTTATTCGATTTGCTTCAGGTCAAAGTTGGATAAAAAGAAAATGGCCGTTATCCCTTTTTTTCATTATTGATTTAAATACAAAAAGGAAAACTGGAAAAAAAAAACCCATCGTTATCCATTTTTTCATTTTGGTTTTGGAAACAATGAAGAAACAACTTGTTGTTTCATTGTCATATATTTGGTTTTATTTTGAAAAACACATAAACCAATGATACACAGATTGTCCTTCTTCCCTCAACATTAGTTTTACTTCTGCCTTTTTGCTTTTTCAGTTGGAGGCGGTCTTATATTTAATTCCACCTCCCCACAGACCTCTGGTATCGTGGTTGTGCGTCAGCTCGACAGCCTTTAGGTCAAAGGTCATTAATGTTTTCCATATGAGCAGAGTTCCTGTGCTGGACGAACACAAAACCCAGCGCACGCTCACAGTTAAAGGAAAAAAATACAAATATTACCAAGTGTATTTTTCTTATTTGTAGTCAAAATATCTCATGATACCTACTAACCTCGCCAAGAAAATGTTTTCTTGTTCTATTGACAGATTAAACATTTGTTTTTGCTTGAATTAAGCAAAAAAAAAATAAAAAATCTTGAATTAACCCCTCAACACCTACTGTTGCAAATATGCAACATACTGAAAATCTATCTATTGTATTTTTTTATAATCAAATTCTCCACTTAATTTAGTTTTTACTTTTTTATACACCATATTTTTCAGACTATAAATCAAAATTTTTTTTGGCCAGAGGTGCGACTTTTACGTGAAATTATTAATACATTATTATATAATTTCACATGTTATTTTCACACTGACAACCAGGAGAGGGCGCTGTTGAGCATGTTCTTTATGGTATAATTATCTGAATAACTGTTAATGTTACGTGAACATACCAGGCACGTTCTCAGTTTGTTGTTTATGCATCATGTAACGTTAGCTGAATGTGTTACGTTAGCATACTGTACACCTATTTAACCTGTTGTTCTCTGTTCTGTTCTATTCTGTTTTGTTCTATTCTATTCTATTCTATTCTATTCTATTCTATTCTATTTTGTTCTATTCTATTCTGTTCTGTTCTGTTCTTTCTTTCTGAGACGATACAAGCTGAAACCATTGGTTTAATCTTGAATGTAATTTTTTAAGCCTTTCTGCTCTGTGTAATGTCCATCTTAAAAGTAGCCAAACTGTGATAGAAATGTGACGGAGCGCAGGCCCGGCGTCAGTCATAGTCAAACTAGACGGTCGCCTAGAGCACCAGATGTCTTGGGGGCACCATGTTCCACAGAATTAGAATATTAAGATACTGTATTTTCTAGACTATAAGGTGAACTTAAAACACTTAGATTTTCTCCAAAAACCACAGTGTGCTTTATATATGGATTAGTTCTGGTTGTGCTTCGTGACTGGGAATTTAACTTTTTATCACATAATTTGGATTCTTTTAAAATTTGATTTAGCAGAATAACTGTGGTTTGTTCCGTGTTCCAACTCAACAAGGTTAATAGTTACTGCGACTAGTTAACTTCATTCAATGCTCCTTATAATCCAGTTCACCTTATAGTGTGAAAATACAGTAAATAAATCATTAAACTTAACATTGACACTGATTATTCATGGACACTCAGTACGTACTCCATCAGATGTAGGACACTATGTTTACACATGATCATTTAGAATTACACTATAAGGAAAGAGGGGTTTTGGCCTAGTGTTGGCCCAGTGTTGGCCCAGTGTTGGCCTAGTGTTGGCCTAGTGTTGGCCTAGTGTTGGCCTAGTGTTGGCCTAGTGTTGGCCTAGTGTTGGCCCAGTGTTGGCCCAGTGTTGGCCTAGTGTTGGCCTAGTGTTGGCCTAGTGTTGGCCCAGTGTTGGCCTAGTGTTGGCCTAGTGTTGGCCTAGTGTTGGCCTAGTGTTGGCCTAGTGTTGGCCTAGTGTTGGCCTAGTGTTGGCCTAGTGTTGGCCCAGTGTTGGCCCAGTGTTGGCCCAGTGTTGGCCTAGGGCACCACATTGACCAGAACCGGCTCTGATGGAGCGTATAAAGTAAAGCAGCATAAAATAGGAATAAAGCAGCAGAGTAAACATGCAGAACACAGTGGCTTTTATAGACGGTGTCTTGTTGAAGCATCCAGCGGAGGCTCTTAAAGGATATTGATTGGTTTCTTTTCTCTTGTTAAAGATCACGGTGGTTAAACTCTGACACTGAGCCTCTGTGTGAGCAGAAAAACCCTCAGTGCGTCATTGTTTTAAACGTGTCTGATGGTCAGACACATGTATGAAGTGAACTGAAGCAGGAAGATGAGCCACAGTGTTTGTTTGGTGTGAATGAAACAGTGAAACCAGAGTGACACACACGCAGACAAAGAGCAGTTATTAACTATAGTGACTACAGCGACAAAAAAACACCAAAATATAAATAAATATCCTGCTCACTTTTTAACAGTGAGTCACAGGAACCGACCTGTTGGACCTGTCAGATGGACAGATAACCGGTACATTCAGGATCAGTCACTACTGAACCTACTTTTACTTTGCAGAGATAATGAATAATAGAAAAAATAGAAAACAGACGTTTCCTGTTTTAACACTTTTCATCTGAAACTGGAAATGAACCTTAACTGAATTAGACTGACGATCATTATGGTGGGATATATATGACACTCTGTGGTCGTCTTTTCAGGTCTTAGGTCAGGGGTGTCAAACTGTGGTCCTCGAGGGCCGGTGTCCTGCATGTTTTAGATGTTTCCCTCTTCCATTCCACCTGGAGGTCATTACATCATTATCAGTTTGATGAGGAGCTGATTATTAACTCTTTAAATGTCAGCGCTGATGCATTCTGAATGGATGATTTAGTTTAAATATTCAGAAAAATTCAACAGTTTTACTTTATTTTGTGCATGGAAAAGGTGCCAAAAAGCAAGAGGTGTTTTTTTTTTGTAATATTTTATTTCACCATCTTTTTAAATTGCTGTGACCAAATGTTAGCCAAATGCTAGTTTTCTTCTTTAGTAATTTTTTCCCCCCAAAATTTTCCACATTTGTCATTTTGTAAATATTTATTAGTTTTTGTTCATTTTGTTTATTTTTCTACATTTTGGTTCTTTTAATTTTTGAATTTTTCTTTGATTTTTGGCCATTTGTGTCTTTACTTTGCTCATGTTACCAGTTACTTTGTTAGTTCTCAGGAGTTAAAGGGTTAAACTGCATCACATGGGAAAGGGAAATATCTAAAACATGCAGGACACCGGCCCTCGAGGACTGGAGTTTGACACCTGTGTCTTAGGGTGACCCTCTTAGTTTCCCCAAATAGGACACAGGTTTACATCTTTGTCACTTAGGGTCAAAGGTCATTTCTTGTTTACTCAACTTGCTTCAAAATTGGATAATACGGAAAACCGACATTTTCTGTTTTTTCCTATTATTCATTTAAACACGAAAAAGGAAAAGTGTAAAACCACATCACTATCTGTTTTAGCTCCAGACGAAGTCACATTGAGCTATTGACGTCACACTTCATCAGTCGTCATCGTCCTAAAATCACTTCTCCATTCATTTTCAACAGATTTCATGAGGCACAAAACTTATCACTTTGTCAAAATGTTAAATTGTAAACAATTTGTTTATAACTTTGTATATTTTTCCAGTCTGGTATAAAATCTCTTCTCCTCCCTTAATTCACATTTTCTGATCTATTGAATGAGTCCCTTTTGTTGGTAGTTAGACACCACAGCTGTCAGGACGTGATGAGGACAGGGACATTAACACTGTCTTTTCATTTTGGTTTTGGAAACAAATAATGAAGAACGAGTTGTTGTTGTTTTTTTTGTTATTTTTGGTTTGATTTTTAAAGAACGAATGATAAACACATTTGCAAATGCAGATTTATGACTTCACAGTAGGAACGTGTCTGCACATTTTATATTTTATTTGTAAGATTCCAAACACTTGAATAAATGAATTGAGTTTTGTGCAAATTCTCATTTACAAGTCACAAATATCTTTTATACACTTGTAAATTTGACCGTTCGTGTGGATCATTCAAATATTATTGACTAAATAGTTCTTCCATGTCCTCGCCTGTCCTTCACTGTAGCCAAAGTAAACATGAACATTATGCAGGTTATTTCAGTTCAGTTCAGTTTTATTTCGAGCACACAATAATCATCAAAACAACAATGAAAATAGTCAACCATTCTTTTTTCTTGTACTCGAAAAGGAGTGGGAAGAAGTCAAACTTATAAACTCCACCCCCTTTTTACAAACTAAAATTCAAATATACTGCGCTAACACACAATATACTTTGTCCTTTTTTATCATTACCACAAAAACATCCATAACCATTTATATACACATTAATTACAATTCACTTCATATAATCTGATATGATCAACTAAAGTACTAGTATTGGTAAAAGCATTAGTTTGTGGTGAAAGTACATTCACTTTCACCACAAAAACAGTTACATAAACAATAATTACTAGATAGGATCCATACATATATAGATATATCCTAACCATGATAGTTTTATTGCAATATAAGATTCATTCCCCTTTTCTTCTACCTTATAACCATATATTCACCTACTCAGATAATATTCTATATTTTGTTATTATACTTTTTTTTTTATACATCCTTTTGAAAACACAAATTGAAGATGACTTTTTTAGATTCTGATCCAGATTATTCCACAGATGTACCCCCCTAACAGAGACACAATGACTTTTAGAATTAGTTCAACTCTTCATTTTCCTATAAATGTCAGTTCCCCTTAAGTTATAATCACTACTTCTCAGCTGAAACATCTGTTGTGAACTGTAGAAAGTATGTGGTCATGAGCTTTATACATTATAATAAGAGTGTTGACGTCCACAAGATCATGTTTTTTTTTTTTCAGGCTCATACAGATGTCACATGTGCATATATTTAGTCTTACTTCAGTATTTTCTTGTTCTTTTCCAGGTGCTTCTGCCACCGTATGATGACAGCGTCAGCGTTCCTCCCAAACAGGCTCCGCCTCCGTACTCCACTGCCACAGCATGAAGACACTCCTGACATCCTGCTCACTGGCCCCTGCTGTTAAGAAAACCCCAGCAAAATATCTGCACCACACTGCCTCTTCCAGTCCACAAGATATTCAACACACAGTGGAGCGACACATACAGAACAGAACAGCCGTGCATGTACACACACACACACGCACACACACACACACACACAAAAGCATGCGTTTACACATATTTCATATACATTGACTCCCATAAACACCACCACCACGGTGACCTTTCACCCCTTCCTGTTATATATTAATTAAGTCGTAAACTTCCTGTAACTGGTCTAATTTATTCCGTCTGTTTCCAGTAAAAAAAAAAAAAAAAGCATATTTTCTGTGCATTTGAAGCTAGTTGAATTTGAAAGAACTAGAAAGTTTGATAGATGAAAAAGTATCTCTATTTTTAATAATTCTATTTATGCTGTGTGTGTCGCCGTTTTAGTATTGTGTGAGTCTTACCTTTGATAATCATCCTCTAACAAATGCAAAGACGACCACCCCTTTTTGGAACAAAGTTAATCATATTCACAGGAAATAATCCATGCATATTTTGGGATATACATGCATCCTTGGTTGTAGTTGAGCATAAAATAAATATTGTCAAACTTTAAAATGAGTCCATTTGTACTGATAATGTGTTGTGTGTTTGATATTTAGAATACAAATCAAAAAGTTATGACATCAGAAATTACATTTATGGAATGAAAAGTTACGGGTGCACTGACTTCAGTACAAATATGAACAAATGGACTCATTTCTTAGAGATTAGAAATAATTATTTAATGTTCAACTACAGGGTGATTTTCTGAATGTGTCACTTTGTGTGCCACAGTTTTTTCTGCTAATATAATCATTTATCTGTCTACTTTAACTTTAATATAAGAAATATGAAAAAAAATATTATTTATAAAATAGCACTAATTACTTTTCTCCCATAGTTTCATTCAACCGCATAAAAGAATATCACTCACGCCTTTTTCAAAAATGGTTTAGTCCAACTTCCTGAACACCCAGGAACAAAACAAAACACATGCATATCCCAAATGTATACACATGACTTTACTGTGAACACTCAGAATTTTGTCCCAAAAATGTCGTCCTGTTCGTCTGGTCTCTGCTCATGATCACAGTTGGATTGCCTTTATTTCTAACTTTCTCTCTGATGGGGTGCACCTTCTAAATGTGTGTGAAGTGTCACCTTGACTGGAAGTTTCCCAAAGAAATGTATCTGCCTGAATTCTGACATGATCGAAGAGCGACCCAGTGTGTGTGAATCCATGTATCATTCGTTTTTCAAACTAAGACAATGAACCAAAAAGTGGTTTCTTCATTATTTGTTTCCAAATCCAAAATGAAAAAAATAAAACTATAATGATGTGTTTTTTGTCAATTTGCTTCAGGTCAAAATTTGATAAAACAGGAAACGGTTGTTATCCATTTTTTTCTATTCATTTAAACACAAAAAGGAAAACTGAAAGAACACATCACTATCCATTTTTTTCATTTTGGTTTTAGAAACAAATAACGAGTTGGTTTTTTTTCATTGTCTTATTTTTGGTTTTATTTTGAAAAACAAATGAACGAATGATGCACAGATTTATATGGAACATATCACTGTCTACTGTTTGTGTAAAAAAAAACCAGTGTTGAGTTGAACTCCATCGTGTCTAAATGTGTGTTTCTACTGATGGATGACAAAGGTCACAGGCTGCTATTTATCTGCTCAGACAGCACAGAAGTAACACTGATCTGGAATCAGTTTATTCTTTGAAGTTGCTTACGGAAGCTACTGTAATGACTCTGTATGTTCAGACGTCCAATAAATACAGACTGTGTTGTGTTTTTTCAATTAAGTCAATGGGAAGTAGTCTGTGTAAACATGAGTGTGTTCCTCCAGATGGAGATACTGGCAAAGGTCTGGACACCAAACATCTGGCAAACATCCAACCCAGAAACTCCTGGATGGAAATGTAAAGATTTGTTGAATAAAATCTAATTTCACTGACACATGGTTGTGTTTTATTTTGACAGTAGAAGCTGATGCATGAAAATGAACAGAGGACAGTTTAAAATATAGATAGTCCAAACATCACTTACATTATTCTCTGACTCTTTCCACTACATTACAACATAAACAGTAGTTTGTTTAATTATTAAGGATGTAAAAAAAATAAAAATAAACAGATTATTCACAGGGTTGCTTTGGATTAATTTGGATTAATCATGATTAAAACATTTTATCAGTTGACTGTTTTGTCTCAGAGGGGTATTTTATACTCACATTTCCCACAAAATACACAAAAGTACATGAAGAAACAAATGTGGAGGAAAAAAATATGCAAAACATGCCCTACCAATATTTGTCATTTAATTTAATATAGGAAAAATCTACATTCATTGAAAATTTTGAAATACTATTTCAATATACTACACATATGGTAGCATTAATAAAAACTATTTTACATTTGTTCACATTTTGTTTTTGCCACGTTCCGATATTGATTAGATGATATGACAACCCATATCCACTGTTTTTATTGGCTGTGCACAGGCGGGTCAGAAGAACAACAGACATCCATGTGCTGGAAACTCCCCTCATCTGTCAAACGGGACTCCCTCTTGACAGATGCGGGACTTGTCATTTCAATGCTGAAAGCTCCGGAGACAATGGCACCGAAAAAAGAAACGGGACATTCGAACATATTTCACTTCCGCAGCTGTTAGTATTAGTGCGCACAGAAGCACGTGACAACATTAATAGTGTTCAGAGTGAGAGGTTTAGCTAAGTGTGTTATCCCCCGTGTAATTTGCTGTAGTTTTACCTGTCTTAAAGGGATACTCCACCCCCAGTGTCCCCACTGTTCCCAGACCTAAATAACTGTGTGGAAGCATTTTCCTGGTGACCAGCCAATGTCCGAACCTATGAGAACTGACCACAGGTTGGATTCCTACACTAACTGCATTCTAGTGGAGCAACCTAAGTATCTCGTCTAAAGTTAATTAATGTACTTGATTTTGTCTGCTAATTACTTTCCGCGTACTGGGCATTTACTTCGAGGGTGAATGATGACAAATTCACGGCGCAAAGGACTCGTCTAAGAACTGTGTATGGGAACTATTTTTCGGTGCGGAGAAACACAGCCGACTCACACCAATGACTTTCAGTGAGAGCGGGACGCGTTGTTCAATAATAAAGGAAGAAAGACAGACAAAACGCCTCCAATTGTGCAGCGATTCATCTATGATCTGAATAAGGATGACTTTCGTAGGTTTATAGCCTAGGTTTAGTTGTTGGCTTCATTTTGATAGAGCTTTTTACACTTAGTATAGTCCGCATCATTATGTGGTGACAACCTGGAACATCTCGCGATGACGCATTTCCGCTTTACTTCCTGATTATGTGCTTCACTTCCTTTCTGGCTCCTCCGGTTAACTTTACTAGTTAACTCTGATATAAACTCAGTGGTTCAGTGAGTAAAAAATGGACATCTACAAGAGGAAAAGTGGTTCAGGACCTACGTGTGCTGTCGTTGGTTGTAAAACCCCAAGAAAAAACCTGAACGAGTGGTTAGAGTGTTTTAACCACAAACCTGCCACAAAGAGACAATGTTCATGTCTCTGTTGTTTTTAATATTTTTTCACATGTCTCTGAACCACAGACATTGGATTTAAAGTATCCACCCTGCAATGTTTTTGTGTTCCCATCACTTTGTGGACAACAGACCAAGTAATGAGAACCTGTTTCTAGAGTTATTTTTGGGACACACTGTCTTTACAGCCAAAGAGGATACGACTCACCAGTGGACTATTATCTCCACAAAGACACTTTAAACTTCCATCTGATGGTAAGTTCAGCAATTTTAGCTATGAAATGAAAGCTTTAGCTAAGAAACTGTTAATTGTGAAGTTGTCATACACTAATGTTACCACCGGTGTTTTGCTAAAACAGCTGATTAGCATCTAAGCTAATGTTCATAGACAGTAGAGCTGGACGTGTTTGTTTGATTGACAGGTCGCCTACAGTGACTGTGTGTCAAACGACCCTTAAATACAGAATGTCCCATATTAAAAACAAACTTGCGTCCCTTTATTGAGCTGAGCTTTAAACGAGACGAAATTGTTATTTTGCCATTGATGATTATATAAAAAATCCGAGGTCTGTGAATCTGATAGGATTTGCCATAGTGTCCCGTATGTCCCCTCACTGAGTTGGCAGCGCTATCTCTCTGTGTGTGTGTGTGTGTGTGTGAGGGAGAGAGGACAATTTATTATTATATATTAGTGTTTTCTATGCAGATACTGATCCTCCTCAGAGGCTGTCAGATTGTCCATAGCTTTATTGTCTATTTCAATGGAATCCATGAAATACGCACAAATCTTGCCGTACGTTACGTTGGGCCACGTCATCATATTATCCTCCAGGTCTGAACCACATTCGGGTGGGGGATAATAATTCCATCTCCAGAAAAAGTACTAAAACTATTTTCCCTGGACATTATAGCTCACAAAAAGCTAGCAATCGAAGTCTGTTCACATCTTCCGGCGGAAGTAACTTTCATATCTGGATGGTAATGGCACCGCCCAGGGTTAGTGGCGTAAACTTGTCTATAAGTCATACTTATTCAGATCAGATCATAGATGAATCGCTGCACACTCGTGGGCGTTTTGCTGTTTCTTTCAGTCTGTCTTTTTTTTCTTTATTATTGAACAACGCGTCCCGCTCTCACTGACAATCATTGGTGTGCGTCGGCTGTGTTTCTCCGCACCGAAAAATAGTTCCCATACACAGCCCTTACACGTCTTTTGTGCCGTGAATTCGTCATCATTCACCCTCGAAGTAAATACCCAGTACACGGAAAGTAATGAGGAGACAAAATCGAGTACATTAATTAACTTTAGACCAGATACTTAGTTTGCTCCACTAGAATGCAGTTAGTGTAGGAATCCAACCTGTGGTCAGTTCTCATAGATTCGGACATTGGCTGGTGACCAGGAAAATGCTTCCACACACTTATTTAGGTCTGGGAACAGTGGGGACTAGTGATGCGCGGTTTGGGGGTTTTACAGAAAGCCGCCCCGCCCAAACCCAAGACGTGGCTCGCCCCGCCCAATCCGCATGATGTCACATATCGATAAACCCAACCCGCCCGCTATCAACCCGCGAAACATTGGAATTCAGGCACCATCTGTAGATTTCAATTTGTTTAGTGAAGTTTACTTCGGAGAGTTGGCTGGGACCCTTTTGGCCCCCTCTCTATTTGTCTGTGGACACTGCTCCATGCACGCACACACAGTCTCTCTCATCTTCCTCCCTATCCTCCCTCATCGGTCTTAACATGGTCTGTAAAGATATGAAGGCAACCATTTCCTGTTGATGACAATGGAAAGGATGTGAAAATAACGTGGCTGTTACCCATTCATTCTGACTGGAGCGTGCCGCCTCTCGTGGAATGAAACTGCCGATGTCAATTGAGTTGTCTTTCATCATCATATTTTTTATATGTCGTGGATTATTCTTAATGAGGTTATTTTAAGTTGAAATATTGTATACCTTCAGTGTATCCATATTGTGCCATTTTTGGGAATGTCATATGGAAAAATGCGGGTATTGATCGTCCATGACCCGCCCCACCCGCATCCCCAATATGTATTAATACTGCGACCCAGCCCGCCCGACTTGCGGGTCACCCGCGGATATCCGCCGGCCAGTGGGTATCCCACGCAACACTAGTGGGGACACACTGGATTTGGCCTGGGGGTGGAGTATCCCTTTAAGTAGTCAACAGGCAAAGACTTTAACTCTTAAATGCACAGTATCCCAATAATGTAAAGTTTGCATATTTACCTGAAGTGCAGATGTTTTTTATTTCGTTGGTTTTCTGCATAATACAGAAGATCCCAATAATAGTTATTTATTTAGTTCTTGTCTTAAATATTTTGACAAAAGCAATATTGTTATTATTTTTTTATTTTTTTTTGAGGGGGTGTAGTAGCAATGTCCCTCCCAAAGTTTAGGCCAAACCTACGCCCTTCAGCTATTATGAAACTCAATATAAGGCCAAGAGATGAGGAAGACTTAAGGAGATTTTATGTGATTTCATGCGTCCTAATGACTGGCTTTTTATTTATTTATTTGTTTGTTTTTATTGTATTAAATTGTTGTATTTTGTTTTGCATGTCATATTTTTTTGATTGTTGAGTTGCTACCTGCAAAAGAAAATTACCGTAAGGTATAAATAAAGAAACCTTTGACCTTTGTTGATCAGAGCTCTTAGATTATATAACCTTTTTAACTGTAATTTATACTAATCATATTATATTAACATTTGTTACTGCTAACCAGTTGAAAACAATGAGTTAAATCCCTGTGGTACAACAGAGAATATTCAGATATTTGTATAAATGTGAAGAGTATAAAGTACAGATATTTCTATACAGCAGTGTTTTTTTCCACACCAGTAGCTGTACTTCTACCACCTCTGCTTATACATATTTGACTTTGCGTAACCATTGACTTTCAGTCTTGTACCAAGTAATAAATACATATAAGATGTGATTGAAGTCCCAGAGTTTCTGCAGAAGGAGAGGCGTCTCTGTGGTTGGAGTGTGTGTGTGTGTGTGTGTTTTTTGGGGGGGGTCTGGTGGATGGAGGAAAGGAGTTGAGCAACAGCAGTGTGTGTCCAGAAAGCAGACGGAGGCTGGGTACGTGAACATGGTAACAATCTGGAGACGCTGCTTTCACTGACATCCCCTTTTATTCGTGAACAACATCTGGCTTTTATTGAAGATTTCTGCAGACGGGTTTGAGAAACACTGTTCTAAAGTACGGTAAGAACCTGTTATTTCTGTTCTAAGTCAAAAGTGTCTTTATTTGTCTCTCTAGGGAGAAATTAGTCTTGGACAGAGGGTTCTGCTGCAGACAGGACGTTCCACTCACCCTCCCACTCATTACATTCATACCCACAATAAATACATTAATTAAAATACATGAATAAAAACATGTACAATTAATAATGCATCTACAGTAAAAGTCTAAAAAAAACTCTAGAATGCAATAAAAAAAAAGATCATGATATTAATAATAACAATTCAACAGCCACATAAAACACATGTCTCTAACATTCCGGTCCATTCTGTTCCATTTGTTTATTAATGAGTGTGATTGACAGTGGGATGAATGAGTGATTATATCTGTTAGTTTTGTAGAGTGGGACCCTACACCGTCTTCCTGAGTTCAATAAAACATATTCTGTATTTAAAACATGTGATATGTCTGTTAAAATATTGTTTGCTTGTTTAAAAAGACATCGTTGGAACAGTTGATGAAGACGTCATCATACTGATGAAGGCAAAACTGGTCATTATTATTTAATGATATATACAACTAATGTATGTTCACTAGCTTTAATAAAAACAGTGAAAATGTGGAACAAACAACAACCACGTGTTCTTTGTTTACCCCAAAATCAAGGTTCAGCTGCATTTTTCCATCACCTACATCATGAAAAGTCATCAAGAGTCACAGAATGTGCAAAACGGATATGAGCTCCCATAAAGCACAGCTCAGTACAAGCTGTTTTCATGTCAAATCCAAAAGGGCTTCCTGTTCTGATACCTGTACTGATAAAAACAAGTAAAAAAATAAATATAAGATTTTTATTTTGCTTGTATTAAGCAAAAAAAAAAAGGAACAAGTGGAAAATGATCTTTTTCAAAATGAGATTTTAAATATCTATTGTGTAAAAATAAGTTCTTATATCTCACTGAAAAGTTCCTCTTTAAGTGATTCTGTATGATTTTAAGTGTGATGACATATTTGGACTAAAAAAAGTGAAAAATAAAAGGTACAAACTTTTTCCAGTGTAGGAGAAATCTCCCATAATTCCTTTTTGAATCATCAGCAAAATGGAAGAAAAAATACAGCAGTGATGAAAACCCCCCACAAATGTACATATTTTCTTAATTGTTTTTATCATAAAAACTAGTACAGCTCACTGCTTTAGTATATGATGATAATCTATAAATGATGATGTTTTATTGTGGAAAAAGTACAATTACCTGTTTATAATTCAATGTAATTTATTTGTCATTTCTCAGTACAAAATACAAAAGAAATAACATAGTGTACTCCTAGGTTAAAAACAATATAAAAAAACAGGCAATAAATAAATCACATTTAATCAACTAAAAAAGATGTAATGAGTTAAAAGAATCATCTCGTCATCTGAACCCACTTTATCTTATTTTGTCTGTATTGTAATATTACAAATAAATGTATTATTTTTTTGTCTGCATTTGTTCTCATTGTTTAACACCACAGAGAGGGTGTCAACATTGTTTGAGATCAATGCATTTTTTAGTCTTGCAGCCAAATATTTTAATATTTAGTGCATGTGTGTGACCATCACCGGTCCTCCCTGAAAGCTGAGCAGACATCCTTTATTAGAACTCTCTATTATAAGCCAGGGAGGGCAGTGCTACACCTCAGTGATGTGTGGGGGAAACAAAGACTATTACAAACAAGTGGCAAAGACCGTTCCTCTGTATGAGGTGCAGGTTTCAGACTGGTCTATGCACATCAACTGTAACAGAAGAAAATATTTGAAACATTTTACTTACTTTAGTCTTTTTTTTTTATCTCCCCAAAAACAACAGGTTGTTGTGCTCCACAGCTGATGGCTCAGTTGTATGATTTAATGACCAGATAACCAGGTCTATTTCTACATTCTGTCATCCAATAAGAATGCAGAACAGAACAATGGGACCTGTTGATCATATAAATGTGTTTTAAAAAGGAAAAGAATGTGTGGAAGGTTTGTTTTTATAGACTTAATATTACAACACTGAACCTCTCGGGGTTACAGTGCTTTTTTTTTCCTGTTTAAAATGTCAGAAGGGACCATTGGCCTTCTCCACATTATCAGATCTGACCCTCTCTTTAAAAAAAAAATGTTTTGGCACCCCTGTTATAAACCACCTGTTCAGTGGAAATTTGGCAAACTGGAAAAACGACCCTCTAAAAACAAGTATGAAATGAATATAAGGAATACAATACACAAATAAATAAATAAATAAATCTGCCAATAGAAGATATGAAAATGATCTTTAAATCACATTTTCCAGATTTGACGTCTACATTGAAAAAAAAACACCCCTCTAAAAAAAAAAAAAACGTTTTTAAAAATTAACATAAGATTTTTTTTTGTTTGAATTAAGAAAAAAAAGGGGGAAAATATCTTTCATGGAAACAGATTTTACAGATCTATTGTCTATAAATCAGTTTTTCTGTCACTGTCGTCTTTAGGTGTTTCTGTGTTAAAGGGTGATCAGATATTTAGACTAGAAATGACACAAATACACTTGGTCAGAGTACATTTTTTCCCCAGTGTTAGCCTGTATTTTAAACATTTGAAGAGTTCATTTGCAAAAACAGATAACTCCCATTTTTTCTTTTTTTTTTTTCAGAAAATTGCATTTTTTTACTCTACATTCCAGGTAATACTCATTGATTTGATATATTATTTATTCAATTTAGTGGATCTTACCAAATGAAATAAATAATATATCAAATAAATCAGTATTATCTGTGGAATGTAGAGTAAAAAAAAGAAAAATGGAGTTATCTGTTTTTGCAAATTAACTCTTCATTTGTTTCATTGATTGACATTTGATGAAGAAAACACTGTCAAAGAGGCATCAAACAGATGTGAGGTCAGAGGTCAACGGGGTTGTTACACTGGTACTTGACCCCAGCAGGTCTCAGGTCAGTTGTTACCGTATACATGTGTGTGTTTTTTTGTTTATGCCTGTTGAAATAATCACAACTATTTTAAAAATCCTCCAGGTTCTTCATGTAAAACTCTTCTCTGCTACAGGACTGTGTTTTTCATATCTGGATGCATGTGTGTGTGTGTGTGTGTGCTCAGCGGTTGTAGATGAGCCTTCAACTAGATACGACAGAAAATAAATGACTCTTCAGGGGACTGGATATGGAAACAGTCTGTGTCTTAAATCACCTTAAACCACCGACGCAGAAAAACCAGCAGCAGCTCCTTCATATAGAGTCATGTTGACTTCATATGAAGGACAATCACAAATATAATTAAAGGAAAAGTGGTGTACACCCTGGACTAGACACCTTATTTATTTATCTATTTATTTATTTCAACTTTTGATGCCCACTGGTCACTCCTGTTCTCTTGTATATTCATGTTTTTTGTGAGTTAATGCATCATCTAATACACTGACATTCATACTATGACTGTAACTGTGCTGTTCTTAATGACACACATGGAAGTAACTAAGTAGAAGTACTTCCTTTACTGTACTTAAGTACAATTGTTAGGTATCTGTACTTTACTTGAGTATTTAATTTTCTAATAGGTTTCTACTTTTACTCCCTATGTTTTTGTATAAATATATGTACTTTATACTTTTTACATTTATATAAATATCTGTACTTTATACTCTTTACATTTATATAAATATCTGTACTTTATACTCTTTACATTTATATAAATATATGTACTTTATACTCTTTACATGTATATAAATATATGTACTTTATACTCTTTACATTTATATAAATATATGTACTTTATACTCTTTACATTTATATAAATATATGTACTTTATACTCTTTACATGTATATAAATATTTGTACTTTATACTCTTTACATGTATATAAATATCTGTACTTTATACTTTTTACATTTATATAAATATCTGTACTTTATACTCTTTAGACTCATTACTTTTTCAAACTGGACAAATGTGACAGTAATAAGTTGTAAATCAGAAATTGTGACTAACTATATCATAATTTTGAATCTGATTTTAAGAGTGTAGAGATACTTGGATTAGAAATGAGAAAACTGTATATTGAATATTGATTTATTTATTTCTAGAACTGATTACTCTTGTCTGCTGCTATAAACCTAGTGGGACTAATAAATATTAAAATATAATAAATCTTATCTCATCATATATCATATTTATTATCTTAGTCACATGTTTTTCCAGTGTAAATAAATATTCCGCTGCTTCACTAATGTTTTATTTTTCTCTGTCGTTGTCAGTGTCCCTGGAGTGCATGACCGTGGGCTGTCTGTTCTTTGGCCACGCCTCTTATGGGTGTGGCTTATGCCTTTAAAACCACCTGAGCAGGTGTGCTCCCTCCCTTTCAGTGACATTTGACCTCCTGTTAAACACTGGTACTGTTTGACTCACACACATGTATTACATTACTGATGTCTGCCATTTACATCCTGTAATTTGACTTTTATTTGAGTTAAAATCAAATGTTTTTCTTTGTTCACAGGTGAAATTATCAGGTTTGAAATGATTCTAGTTTAACATCCTTTTGTCTGTTGTTTCTCATATTGCAGGAGTTCGTCTGTTGGCTGTTTCTTCAACTGTATTTCTTGATAAACGCGGCAGTTTTCACATCGTAGTCAAAATGAGGTCCTTGGTTCTCGGCCTTTTCTGCCTCTTGTGTTGTGATGCCTTTTTCTTCACCAGAAAGCGCCCGGAGCCAGTGTCGGATAAAGAGCAAAATGAGACAACGGTCCAACCCGAGACAACAGGTGATCTGATCTTTCTCCATTTTTGGATCTAGAAGAGGGAATGGGAGGGGGTAGATCCAGGCAGGTTTATTTCTGTAGCACATGTCATGTATATGACAATTCAAAGTGATTTAATTAAAACATTAAAGTGTTAAAGCAAGAAGCAATAAAAGTATATGCAGCTGAGAACGAGTGGGTTTAAATAAACTGTGTCTCTGCTGATGGGAGTTTGTTCCAAACATTCGGCACAGGGTTCCAACAGGTCCTTGAAATCCTTGAAAGTTTATGAATCTGGGGAAAAAAAATGCGTCTAAGGCCCTGGAAAATTTTTGAAAATGCACATAAAAAGGCACCATCTTTGAAAGTCCTTGAAAAAAATTTTAAATTTTTTTTTGTTGGGGGGGGGGGGGTCAATACTGACTATAAAATTCAGTGCATGAACACGCATTACTTTTTATCTAACTTTTTTTTTAAACAACATTTTCATTTATTAGGATGAGTGTAGTGAGTTTTTTTGTTTTTTAATTTTGAAAAGCTTCACGTACCCCCATTTGAGAACCACTGGATCTTTCTCCCAGTACACCTGATTGAAATGATCAGCCTGCCACTAATGGGACCTTCAGGTGTGCTGGAAGAGGGAAAATATAGTTTATCACATTTTAAATTTTAAAAGCTGTTGAATTTTTTTTTTGCACCCAAATGAAGCATCTTATTTTTTTCCACTGAAATTAAATACTTGATGTTTGTTTTTGTCTTTGAATTCAACTACATTAATAAAGTTATAATAAAATAATATGCCAAAAACCAGCTGTAATAATAAGCTGCAAACATATTTGTCTGTCTGTTAACTTTACACAAAAACTACTGGACCAATTTCCAAGAAAATTTCAGGAAAGCTGTGAGGGAGTCCAGAATAAATCCTGTTAAACTTCGGTGAATGTCAAAGGTCACAGTCATCAAAAATGTTTTCACAATAACGAGGCAAATCTGGTGAAATAATTTTATGAATGACTTTGTAATCAAAGACTTTTATTTTGTAGAGTCTAGTAGGTTAAGGTGTGCGGTGGTCCAGAAGAGATCCCATTAAATATAGGTGAATGTAGGTCAAAGGTCACAGTCACCAAGTTGTTTTTGCAGTGACGGAGAGAAAATCATGTGACGCGTATACATGGCAGTGGGCTTCGTTTTGCCTGGATCCTTATTTTCCAGATCTATTGTCTATTAATCAGTTCTTATTTCTCACTGAAAAGTTAGTGTTGAAGTGATTCTGTGTAAATGTAAGATGATGTTCTGACTAGAAATGAGAAAAATACACTTGGTAAGATTTAAAATTTTGTTTTTAGCAAATTCATTTTTGCACATGTCACTGTTTTTAATGCATTTAACATGTATTGTGTAATTTTATGTATAATTAGTGGATATTTGTGTATTTTTCTGTAGGGGTGTTACACTGTTTTTAGTTCAGTTCCACATTCAGCCCAGTATGGTCTGAAAAGGACCAGACCAGTAAAATAACAGTGAAAATGGTCAAATAATGTTTACATCTAATCTATAATCAATAATTCTTATGTCTCACTACAAAGTTCGTCTTTCGTTGATTCAGTCTGATTTTAAGCGTGATGAGATTTTAACTAGTAATGAGAAAAATACAAATTGGTCAAGTTGTTTTCCAGTGTACATTTTCCATGTGACTCACCCCCCACCCCCCACCCCTCCTCCATCAGTCCCAGTTTCCTCCTGCAAACCCATGCCCTTGGATTTCGTCTTCGTCATCGACAGCTCCAGAAGCATTCGCCCAAATGATTACGAGAAGGTCAAGACCTTCATCATCAACCTGCTGCAGTTCCTGACGGTGGCTCCGGACGCCACGCGGGTCGGTCTGCTCCAGTACGGCAGCGAGGTCCACAACGAGTTCTCCCTGAACACCTACACCACCAGGGCCCAGGTGGAGCGGGCCGTGAGGAACATGCAGCACCTGGCCACGGGCACCATGACGGGCCTGGCCATCCAGTACACCATGGAGACGGCCTTCACAGAGGCGGAGGGGGCCCGGCCCAAAGACATGCTCATCCCTCGCATCGCCATGATCGTGACGGACGGGAGGCCTCAGGACACGGTGGAGGAGGTGGCGTCGCAGGCCAGACAGGCCGGCATCCAGATCTTCGCCATCGGAGTGGGCAGGGTGGACATGAAGACCCTGAAGGCCATAGGGAGCGAACCCCACTCTGAACATGTGCACCTGGTGGCCAACTTCAGCCAGATCCAAAGCCTGACCTCGGTCTTCCAGTCCAAACTGTGTGGAGGTCAGAATACAGAACCGCTCATAAACCAGGGTAGCCTAGCTGCATTATCCCAATGAATTGGGTCTAGTGGTGCTTCATAAGCAGGGGAGGCGGGGCTTAAAGGTGGTCTCTCTGTATGGAGAAGCTAACCCCACTATTCTACTTCCACTCCATGGGTGCTTAGCTCACAAAAAATGTGAACGCAGCACGTAAAGCAAAATTCTGATTCCGTTTGACAAGTGCTCTGAAATTCACACGACGGCAGTCATGTGTGAATATCACAGACAGACCACCCGTTTATGATGGGAAACAAATGTGATGTTGGGTCTTAGTAAGACACTACAATGAGTGGAGTATGTGACGTCACACTCCACTCAGCTGTGGTGTGGAATCTGACGTCACATGAGCGCCAGGCGTGTGGTCCAAATGAACGGGTTATTTGAGTAACAGAAGCAGTTGAAAAGCATCAATAATAATAATTTATTATGAGCTACAACATGTGTGTGATTCAGGTCACATGACAAACCAGATGCCATTTAAGAATTATTTCCCATTGAATACCATTCATTGATTTTCTGATCTCAGGCCCCATGAGCCTCATGGAAGGGGCGGAGACTTAAATTCACCATACAATAGGACGGTATTACAAACCAATCAGCCTAATCTTTAGGATGACGTAGTTACAGCGCTAGAAAGTTCATGGAGGAGTCCAGGGAAAGTTTAGCCTGTATGACTTCATAGTCTGGAGACGATCCATAGACTGAGCTTAAACGTACGGGTGGGATCAACGACTGTCTTTCAAACTGTTCTACATGTAAGTGGTCAGCGCTGTGACCAATCAGCGCAACAATGCAACGTTTATACAGAGCAATGAAAACAAGTCTAAATAAACTAGCATCTATGTCATTGTTTTAACATCCTATATGCTAGGCTAATAAGCGTTAACACACCGCTAACAGTGGAGGAAAAGTATCCAACCGGCTCTGTTTACATGCTGCTTATCCAACCATAGACTGTAAACCGGTTCCTACTTCTTCAACCCTGTCGTCATTGTGCTAAACCCCACCCTACAATCGAGCGTTGTGATTGAACCAGTAAAATGTTACTAGTCTCGGCACCAGACAAATGATTGAGGCAAAAATATTTTTTGCCGATAGAGGCGCGCTAGTTTACTACACAAACTGGTTCTCACTCTTTTTTTTTTTTTTTTTTGGAAAAAATGTGGACATTTGTTCACCCTACTGATGTTGTGCACTTAAACAGAAAACTCAAGGCTAACATTAGCCTTTGTTTGGTTTGGGTTAAATGTTGATGCTTGTGTCTTGTGAGTAGACCTTGTTATGTTGCAATGAACTTTAATACAAGTTGCTAATTGCTGGACAGACATGTGTCCGTGTTTTGTTTTTGTTTTGTTTTTTTG
Source organism: Siphamia tubifer (assembly GCA_020466265.1). Lineage (NCBI taxonomy): Eukaryota > Metazoa > Chordata > Actinopteri > Kurtiformes > Apogonidae > Siphamia > Siphamia tubifer. The sequence continues at coordinate 53,640,856 of CM035798.1, read as the reverse complement.
TTTTTTTTAGCTGTGTCTGCTTTGTTCCGCAGCTGACAATGTGATGACGTCATCGCGACTCATCATTGCGACTTTATTGATAAGTCGACTTGGAAAAAAAACGTTAATACCCTAGTAAGGAGTGTACAAATATTTATATAAATGTAAGGAGTATAAAGTTTTGATATTTTGGTAAATGTAGGGAGTAAAGTCTCAAGAAAAATACTCGAGTAAAGGACAGATGCCAAAAAATATACTTGCGTACAGGAACAGGAAGTACTTCTAGTGGTTACTTTCCTCCTCTGGTACTTTCATTACTTGTAGTAACAGAATCTGAAAGCTTGTTTTAACTGGATGTTTTTTTTCTTGTTCAGGTTTGGACATGTGTGAGGTGGTGGATCATCAGTGTGAGCACATCTGTGTGAGCAGCCCGTCCTCCTACAGGTGTCAGTGTAGGAAAGGCTTTGTCCTCAACGCAGATGGAAAGACATGTAAAGGTAAAAAAAAATAAAAATAACCCCGCCCCCCTCGCACACATCTGCCCCATCTCTTATCACCAAAATAATGAATCTCTTTCTGGCTTTTCTGTGTGTGAGCGAGATGACTGAATCGCATTGGGGAAATAAAAATGTACATGGGAACACTGGACCTGATGAAAGTCTATAACAGTTGGTTGTCATTAGTAATGCACTACGGTAAAGCTGGAGCCAAATCAGGGGGCGGGACTTAGGCAAAGCTCAGAGCGTTTGTTCGTTAAAGTTTTGGACTGTTTTGGGGTAGGAAGTCCTTAGCAACGCATAATAATTTGTATCCGATTGACACAAATTGTTGACAGATGTTAAAGGACACTCTGATGGACATGTCACAGAAGTTTTATATATTATAATAATAGGACAGAAGTGTGACGTATTATAATCATTTGGCTTACACCATTGGACAGAACATTCAATATAAGCTTTTACCTCGTACCAAACACTTGGGTGTTTACCCACGGAACGGAGATCGTTTTGTTCGGCGAAAAGAGGTGGAAGTCGTCTTTGTCTTTGCTCAGCAATACCTGAACTTTTGTCGCCGCTTAAATAATTGACTCAATAAACACCTTTATTGATTGGATTTCAATATAATGACCACAGGAACTGAACATAGAGGTGTTAAGGTACCGTTTTTTGATAAGGTGTAAACACTAATAACAAATCACCTTCCAGCCTAAATTTGGCTGTAGCTCTGAACGGCTCAGTGCGACTTATGCCTGGTTTCGTGGTGGCGGGTCACATTTTTTATGACTTTGACCTACATTCACTAAAACTCAATGGATTTATACTGGACTTTAAAAAAATTAAAAAGTTTGTCTTTTGGTGATTATCTTATTTTAAGCGAAAAGTGATGTTTTGATATTTTGGCTAGAAATGAGCTAAATACACGTGTAAGATTTAGGTATTTTCCCACTGTTTGCTGTGATTTGCTTCCTGACTGTTGGGTTTGTTTTGTCTGTAGCTGAGGATGCATGTGCGGAGGTGGATCACGGCTGTCACCACATCTGTTACAACCTCCCCGACGGCTACGAGTGTCGCTGTCGTCCAGGATATGAGCTCACTGTGGACAACAAGACCTGCAACAGTAAAAACACACACATTTCCCACTAATCCACAAAAAAAAACTACAAACGGGGGTTGGAGGGGGCATGCTAAAATTCATAACATAGTTCAGTTCACAAAATTAGACTCCAGGTCTGTTTTGGTCTCTATACACAAACGCAAAAATTTAGTTTTTAAAAAAAAAACTTGACTTTTGCTGGAGCTTTTATGAAAATGTGTTTTCAGAGGAAAAAACACTTTGTGTATAAACGAATGAAGGCAAATGTCTGTGTTTTCAAAAATACCTGCGTAGGTGTAAACATAGCCCAAGTCACAGACCCAGATAAACTATGGAATAAAAAAACATCAACTTTGTCTGAAAAATACGGTACATACTTGAATTTAATTTCAGGTGTAAAAGGGTTAATCATTTGTGTGGCTCTAAACTCTTCTATTGTCTTTGATAACACTGCTTTATTAGGGAACTGTTGAACTTATATGCAACTGTTTAAGCTACACACTTATGATTATTATTGTACTTCCATATTTGTATATAGTCAAATACCTCTGTATATAATTCTTGTAGATATATTTAACATTTCATGTCCTTGTTCTGATACGACACAAGCACAACTGCTAATGCCTGTACTGCTGCAACAACTAAATTTCCCAACTTGGGATGAATAAAGTGCTCCCATCTAACCTCAGCTAACCCTGTATGTGTTCCACAGTGGCCCATATGTGTGGTTATGTAACACTGAAGCAGCTCTCAGGTCTTCTAGTTCTAATAAAGTGAGCAGTAGCAGGAGCTTTGAGGCGTGCGTTCACAATTTCGATGAAGTTTAAATCATAACGAGTCTCTGCTCTGTCCGTCATGTCCAGGAGCGTCTCCTCTGCTCCTCTGGTGGACTTCTGTACAAACGTAAAGGGGAGGTTTCCTAAAGGAAGTAGTGTGCTTTTGTAATCATCAGAGCAGCTGCTGAAATGTGGAAGTGCATTTATGGTGTCTGGTCATCTGAGCTTCACAGCTCTGCAGCTTCACCAGAGTCACAACTTTAATGTCCCGCAAGAGGAAAAAATATGTAGTTCAGACCAGATACATAAACGGATTACAAACGGTACGGTCAAGAGAATTTAGAAATGAATTATTTATGATCTCTAACACTGGTATACTAAAGACAAAATGTTCTGGAATCAAATTAATGAACGTTCCCACATGTGTTGGTGATAAAGAAAAGTCTTAAATGATGGTTGGATCAAGTTTACAACATAAGTTTGGGCTCAAAATGTGAGATGGTTGGAATGAACAGTAGAATATGTTTTAGGCCAAAGGAATATTGGTGTCAGATCGACTTTAAAACACTGTTGGCACATTATGATCAATTCACTTTACACTGGGTATTTTTTAAAATCACAAATTGGTAAAAGAAAACAATATATGGAGGAAAAATTTTAAAATAAGCAAGAAAATAAAATGAAGGCAAACAAAATATGAAGATATTTTGAAAGAAAATGAACAAAATAATTATGAAAAATTCACAAAAATCAACAAATTTGTGAAGGAACTAAACAATATATGGAGGAAAATGAACAAAATAAGCAATAAAATAAACAAGTTCTGAAAGATGCTTCTGCCTTAAAATTCACAAAGTAATCAAGAAAATTCACTAAAATAAACTATTGGTGTAAAAAATGAAGACGTTATGGAGGAAAATATACAAAATATGGAGGGAAATGTTTTTTTTTAACCTGATCTCATTATTTTTTCTTTGTAAATGGGTTTAGGCAGAAGTATTAACTTCAGCCTAAACCCTTTATGAGTCATTATATATTTAGATAAAGTAGTGGTGTGTATGTGTGATGACCGAATAAACTAACTTTATCAGCAAACATGACACGTACACTTTTAGTTTTTCATCCATATTGCAAAGCATGATAAAAGTGACTTCAAATAACAAACACCTTATAAAGTTTATTCATTAATATACCTCTGGAAAATAACTTCTTTATGCCTCTTTTTTTAAAACAACCTCCTGTAAATCTTCTTCAGTCCATAGTTTCAGTGTCAGTAGAAGTAGGCGAGTGCAGCTGTAATGGGATGTTGTTTGTGTGCAGGAATAGACTACTGTGACCTGGGGAACCACGGCTGTGAGCAGGACTGTGTCAGCGTTCCTGAGTCCTACATCTGCAGGTGTGGGAGGGGCTACGTTCTCAACCCAGACGGAAAGACCTGCAGAAGTAAGTTCTCTGAGAAAGTAGAAGACGGTAGCAACTAAACCAGTCCAAGGTGCACTGGAACCCCCCCCCAATCTGACCCAAGTCTGAGTCATTTTTTATGATCAATCAGAATCAAAAATACTTTATTGATCCCCAAGGGGAATTAGCTTGTTGCACATGATCCAATAAAGTACAAGTTTAACAAAAGAAGAAAAGTGCAAGCACATTTAGAAATGGAAGTGTAAGAAAATGAATAAAAGAAAAGTATATATGTGTGTAGCCTAGCAGTGCTATCCTTATTCATTCCATGTATGGGTCTAGTGGTGCTTCATAGTCAGAGGAGGCGGGGCTAAAAGGTTGTCTTTCAAATCCTCTGTATGCAATAGGACGGTACTACAACCAATCAGTGTAATCTTTAGGATGATGTAGTTAGAGCGTCGGGAAGTTGACGGAGGAGTCTGGAGAAAGTTAGGAATGACTAAACAAAATGGTGGATTATGGAGCTGAACGACTGTTGTCGCTTCTGTAAAAAGAATTTAAAGATTGTTGACGTTTTCTCACATTCTTCACTCATCTGTGATAAAAGGAAATCTACACCTGTTGTTGTTTACGCTTCTTTCTCGGACTCGTCGCAGTGTCACTTTGTTAGGCCCACCCTCTGACTCTATACTTCACCCTGATTGGTCGAACAGTTTGAGGGAAATCTATCAAAGTTGCATTGAGTGAAACTAGGCTACTATGATAGAACATTAGATTTACTGATGCTAGGAGGAGCTAGTGTGGCTAGGCTATAAAATATCCACATGGACACCCAAGTACCACATTCATATAGTGCAGATTGTATGTTGCAGTATACTGGATAATATGTGCACTACTTTTCCATATATGGGAAAATACTTTTTGAATATAATGAATTATATTTTTCCATATATTGCATTTATTTTTGTTTCATGAAGGAAAACCTGATTTTCAGTGGAAAAAAATGCAGAATACGGAGGATGTTAGGATAAATGAAGATAAAACACTTCAATTAAATTACATTTTATTTATAGAGCCTTAAATCACGTCGTCTTCCAGGGTTGACTGGAGAGAACAGTCAATCACAGAAATAGAAATGACTTCATTCTACTTCCTTATACTTCAGAAAAGGTTAATCTATAGAAAAGTGTCGATTAGGGAGGGGGTCTGTTACAAAAACTACCACTGGGTCTTTATAGTTAATGTAACTGTTTGTTTTCCATCTAGAGATCGATCACTGTGCTGATGGAACCCACGGGTGTGAACAGGAGTTTGTGAACACTGACAAGGGCTGTGTGTGTAAATGCAGAAAAGGATACACACTCAGGCAAGATGGAAAAACATGCAGAAGTAAGTTGGTGTTTACACATAAAGGCCCAAACATCTACAATTAACCAGAAGTATTTACTGATGTAAAATGTTGAATCCTACTAATGTATACTGTATATTGATTAATATTTTTGAGTCACCTCAATTTTAATCTGAGCATTTATGAACCTCAAAATAATCAGTGAATTAAGTATAGAAACCCTCATGAAAATATGTGTATGTGTGACTGAAACATAAAATATGTGTATAATGTACAAAAAAAAGTATCGTCAATATAGTTAAAATACATAAGGAATTGCCACTTTTGACACATGTATGATAATGTACGTTAATATATATATTTAATCATGTCTGTAATTATATATTTGGTTATACACTTCACAATATATGTGGGAAAAAAAATTAGTTTCAGTAAAAATATAGGTCAGCTTTTTGTCTTCAGTGCAATATACGTTTTATATTTGTCAATGTATGATCAATTAAATACTCTATTGATCGCCAAGGGAGAATTGCTTGTTGCACACGCTCCAATCAAGTATATTTCTTAATGTGTGCTTTCGCTTTTCTTAAACTTAAAGTATAAAATAAAAAAAAGTAAAAAAAAAAAAATATATATATATAGGCCAAGTATCCACATATGTACACTTAAGTACCAGAATCATATCATACACTATATCATATGTTGAATAATATATGCAGTACTTTTATATCTGAAATTTTTTTTGAAAATAATGCATTATATTTTTCCATACATTGTTTTATAAGGGAAAATATGATTGTGGAAAAATGCAGAATACAGAGGATATTAGGATAAATTATGATAAAACACTTGAAAGAAATGTCATTTTTAGAGCCTCAAATCACGTCGACTTCCTTCCTTATACTTCAGAAAAGGTTAATCTATAGAGAAGTGTTGATTCGGGGGGGGGTCTGCTACAAAAACTACCACTGGGTCTTTATAGTTGATGTCTGTAACTTTTTTCCATCTAGAAATCGATCACTGTGCTGATGGCACCCATGGGTGTGAACAGGAGTTTGTGAACACTGACGAGGGCTGTGTGTGTAAATGCAGAAAAGGATACACGCTCAGGCAAGATGGAAAAACATGCAGAAGTAAGATGGTGTTTGTGGTTTTTTTTTTTCTCTCTGGAATATTTTAGTGGGATATGGATCTGTGAGGAACCTGTGGCCCCTAAATACTGGAAAGATCAACTTGTTAGTGACGTTTGCGTGAAGTTCACTTTTATCGTCCCTGTAGGAATATTTAACACATGAAATGTATATGACGAGCAGTGGACAAAAAAGGCTGAAGCCAGATCCAAACCAGTCCACTGGTCTGGAGAACGGACAAGAGATTTAACCCCTTAAAGCCTGTCGTCACAAATATGCAACATACCAAAAAAAATCTATCTACTGTGTGTTATAGTCAAAATGATTATCTCCACTTAATTTAAGTAATTTTAGTAATCATGATTAAACATTTTGTCTGAGTGTTTTGTCTCATTTTATTTGGGTTGTTTTGTACTCAAATTTCCCACAAAATACACAAATGCACTTAGAAACACAAAAAATGTGCAGACAAACTATATACAGAACATGCTAAAATCTACTAAACGTTTTCGAAACACTGTGAAACTTATTTTAAAAATTATTAAATCAAAAACAGAAGACATTTTTTGGTGTGTATTTCCTGTATTTTAAAAATGTTCAGACATGTTGGATGTCAGGACTGCAGATAAACCCTCACAGGTATGTGATGTCTGTCCTTGTCCTTTGTCCCTGCAGAGATCGACCACTGTGCAGACGGGAAACACGGCTGCGAGCATGAGTTTCTGAACACTGAGGACGCATGTGTGTGTAAATGCAGAGAAGGATTCACACTGACCCCTGATGGAAAAACATGCCAGCGTAAGGAGGCTTTTTATAAACACATGAAACCACATTCAGATTCTCATCTTCCACCAGCGTAGGTTGAAATGTTGCTTCTGACTGCAGAGTTTTCCTGGTATTTGAATGTTGCATAATTCTTATGAAATCAATTTTAATCTCAGCTCTCACTAAAAATGTAACCTCCCCCCTGTAGTAAAAAAGAGGTGTTTACGTCCGTGATGGAGCATTTATGTAGGAGGTATGAGTGAACATGAAAGAAAAGACCCAGAGTTAAAATGCTTAAATTCTTAACCTACATATGTCGTAACTTTTCCACAAACACAATAGTACTGTATTTTCTGGACTATAAGGCACAATTAAATCTTTAATTTTGGCCAAATATGATGGCACCCCTTATAATCCAGTGATAGATATATATATATATATATATATATATATATATATATATATATATATATATATAATCATAAACAAACTCTGGTTGTGATGAGTGACTTGGAATTTTGACTTGGCCTTACATATGAAAAAAAAAACCTTCTGACAGTGCGCCTTATAGTGTGGAATACTGTCGTTTTATACCAATTTAATACACTTGTGGGATGGCAAAAATATTACCTTGCATAATTGTAATGACTTCCCACAAGTTAATAGTTTGTTAACTGTTGTTTGTGGGGAAAGTTATTAAATTTGTCTGATTATTTTGTTTAAAACTGCAAATTTTTTTATTAAATTTGTGGCAAGTTGTTGCATTTGTAGAATTCTACCATTAAAAGCTGTATCTTTTTTTTTTGTTTTGTGTGGTTAACGTTGGTGAATTAAACGTCCCAGGGGTGGATCTGTGCCAGACATTGGACCACGGCTGTGAACATCTGTGCATCAACACAAACGACTCCTACGTCTGCAGATGTTTTGAAGGATTCACTTTGGATGAAGATGGAAAGAGCTGCACAAGTATGAGCTGCGACTTTGACTGGTGATCAAAAAAAAAAGATCACTTTCAGTTTATTTGTTATTAATGCTTTTGTGCATGAACTTAGAACCTTAAGATCTTTTTTTTCCTGCATGGAGTTGAACACCCCCCCCCCCTTGTTTTTAAGTCTGTAAATGTACTCCTCCTGCAGTAGTGAATATTGGACAGCGTGAGATGAAGAAACATTTAGCGACTGTCAATGACGGCATCTGAGGTTTTTTTTTTTTCAACAAAATTTGTGACTCCTCAAAATATTGTTTTTGAGGCTTTCAGGGGTCTGATGGGTTAAACAGGGGGTTGAACCCTCCTGCCCAGGGGTGTTGCTAGGATCTTATGGGGGCACCAAGCAAGAACACACACACACACACCTGTGCATATCACAAAAAATTACAATTCCACACAACTACACAACAAAGCCCACCCCCCCCTCGTATTTCACACACTCCAGTTTCCCATATATAGAGTAATTTGTGGCGCAGCGTCGCAGAATGAAAACTGAGCGGCACAACTTTTTTTTTTTTTCTCCTCCCCCAAATGATTCTGACATTCTCACTCGGACACAGAAAGCGAGCAAGAGATCAATATTTCGGTACCACACACACGTATACAGCTTAATTACATTCTTTCTCCACTGTTAAACACGTGCACACAGCGGTAGTGAGAAGGTCACAGTTCATAGGAAGTTTCAGATGTTTCCATATGCTACAGGTGTTAAAGACATTTACATGCAAAGGCTGGAACATGAGTGATTTAATAAAGCACCTGGTGACAGTGTTTACAAAAGCCTCTGTGAAGAGCTAAGTAAGCCTAGCACTGTGCTAATAATGATGATTTTTATTTGTATAGCACAGGGGTCTCAAACTCATTTTAGTTCCGGGGCCACATACATCATTATTTGGTATAACGTGGGCCGGACCAGTAAAATTCTATAAATAATAAGATAAAAATGTCTAAAATATTGTTCATGTGAAAAATTTGTGTTTGTGAGTGGGGGAAAAAAAGGCAAAATTTTCCAATAAAAATGGTCACATCTATAAACTGTACATGAACATAACACAAGAACAACCTCTAAATTCGTAAGACAAATAAGTGCAATATTAATGATATTATGCTTTAGTTTGTCATTTATACATAATTTAGTAACAGGCTGAATATTCCACAAAATATTTCAGGTTATTCACATTTTTTTTGTAAAAGGCTAGTCTTTTTTTCTACTTTATTTTACACTAAAATAGAAAATTAGTATAAAGTTGTTTACCATTATTTCTAGGTTATTATGATAGTATTTTACTTCTCATCCACTTTAGATTGAATTGACATAAATTACAAATGATTTGAACTTCCTTGATTATTAATTATCTTCAGTGTATTTCTTGCATTTCACACATTCATCCCAGGGACCGGAGTGGACGCTTTGGCGGGCCGCATTTGGCCCCCGGGCCTTATGTTTGACACCTCCTGGTATAGCACCTTTTGTGGTATATCTGAATATAGTATATAAAGGTTAATGTTTTACGCAGGCTATGTTTGTTTACATTAGATCAATAACATTGTATGTGTGGGGTCAGGTGATGATGAAGAGACATCTGGGTCAGAGGGCAGTTCAATAAAGGATTACTATGTCTGAACACAGATTGTTCCATACGTCTGTTAATCTTCATGAATAGAAGATACGACACCTTTCATACAGAGATTGTAGCCCGAAGTCGTTTACATTGAAAATTAAAATGCATTAGATTTGATTACACACAAAATGATCAAAGTGCCCCTAGTGCCACCCAATGTCTTAGTCTGTGGGAACACTGCACTGGACCACACCATATGTTTATTAAACAGTTTAAATCTGTGCATATTTTTATCACTTATGTTGAATATCGATTGTTCCAGAGTTTTCTCGCCACATACAGACCTGCTAAAACATTTTCAGGTTAATGTTAAATATTTAAAAGTACTAATAACTACACCAAACCCCTCTTAATGATGACCACGTCTGTTCTAAACCACCGTTCTTCCACTTACACGAACTGTTTTATTTGAAACTTTTCCTCGTTTTTCCTCAGAGTCGGAGTGCGGTGACGGGATCATGGATCTGGTGTTTGTGATCGACGGCTCCAAAAGTCTGGGTCCAACCAACTTCGAGCTGGTCAAACAGTTCGTCAACAGCATCATGGACTCTTTGGACATTTCCAGGAAGGGGACACATGTGGGCCTGCTCCAGTATTCCACCAAAGTGCGCTCAGAGTTCACCTTGGGCCAGTTCTCAAGCGTCCAGGACGTGAAGCGGGCCGTGTCCCGGATCCAGTACATGGGCAGAGGGTCCATGACGGGCTCGGCCTTACGCCACATGTTCGAGGTCAGTTTCTCATCTAAAGAAGGAGCCAGATCTAATGTCCCTCAGGTCGGCATCGTCTTCACCGATGGACGATCGCAGGATGACGTCTCAGAATGGGCCAGTAAAGCCAAAAACTCAGGTACATGTTTGAGCCCATTCCCCAAATGCAGATCTGAATGAAAATGAATGATGCGCTGTTTTTCATCTTTATTTCCATGACTCTTAGGAATCACCATTTATGCCCTGGGTGTCGGTAAAGCCATCGAACAGGAACTGAGAGAAATAGCATCGGAGCCGGAGGAGAAACATCTTTATTACGCCGAAGGATTTGAAAAAATGGGAGAAATTACAAAGAAGCTTAAATCCAGCATGTGTATAGGTATTTATTAAGCCTTTAACTGATGAGATTTTAACAGTTCTACAGTCAAAAAGAATTAAAAAAAAGCAACAAAATTAAAAAAAAAACAGCCAAAGTGGTCAACAAAATGGTATGCAATATAAACGGACAAAAAATAGAACAAAATTAAAGAAAAATTATAACATTACAAGTAAAATGTAGAAAAATTAAGCAACACATTTCTGGCTTAAACATAGTTAAGCTAATAATAGCTATAATATAAACTATCAGGTCCTGCTGTTATTTTGACCAACAGTAAAATAAGCATTAATGACTTATTTAACAATTTGACACCATATTACAGATGGATATAAATGAACTTTATACTTAACTCAGTCTGTGGATGCTGTTGATTTGGTCCTGAGTGTTCTTGTACCAGACTGACCCCTGCTGGACAGGGTTTGGAATTTTTTTTTTTATTTCAGACACAAACTTAATACAGTATAAGGGGAAAAAAAAAATTCGTTTTATTGAACGTCTTATCGTACTGTTAATGTTTGCCGAATGCTATCATCATCAGTTAACATTTTCCTCTGGCAGTTTGTGTTGGTGTTTTCATGTCATAGTGTCACATGTCGTAGACACATTTTCTGTGTCTTACTGCTGTTGCAGTAACTACTGTTCACTGGCTGCTGTTGCAGCTCTATCACTATTTCAACTCGTTCCTTACAAGGATACTGTTTGCTTAAAATGTAGTTCAGACCATTAACCTTTACACACCAGTACATCAGTGTTGGCAGTAAACGATTCGTTATTTGTGTTGACCATAACGTTCAAAACCATGGCAGGTAGACGCTAACCTGACTCTCATCATCTGGCTGTGTTTCACTCTGCTAACCCAACCATCAGAGTACCATGAAGTTCATGTTTTCTTCAAAACAAAGGAACCAATCGGTGTCATGGGGTGGGACTACCCCATGACTGGGCGGCGTTGTGCCTGATGTGACCAAATGCGTCACGTCCAGAGCCGGCCTTAGGTATAGGCAGACTGGGCGGTCTCCGAGGGCACCAGATGTCTTAAGGCACAAAGTTCCACAGAATTAAAATATTAAGCCGTTTCTTCCAGACTATAAGGTGACACGTGCAGGTATAGATGATAAAGAGCATAATATTAGATTTTCAGTATTTACACTGTGGTAATGAGTGTGTATGTGCAGTTACTGTCACGGACCGTCAGTGTTTTCTTTTCTGCACTCGTGTCGTGTTGTAGATGAACGTCTGTTCCATAAGACATGAAAACTGTAGATGTTGAAGTGAGATAATGTCTGAAAAGTGAAGACAAATCACCCCTTTTGTCTTCATTCACAGATAAACCTGATGAAAACATGTGCAAGTGTGAGAATGTAATGATGTTCCAGAAGCAGGTGAATGAGAAGCTGAAGGACATGATGCAGAAGAATATCCTTTTCTGACAAGATGGGAATGAGAACCTAAGTAAAGATGAGGTGGGTTTTTGTGTAAAAGTCTGTGTGAACATTAATAACAGAGGGATATTTAGTTTATGTGAAGCAGCCAAATGGTGGCACTAAGTTTAAAGTAGATGAACTCTTTAATACCCTGTGCTTATCACTGATTAACCAATAGTGTTTTTGGGACAGATGCCAAAAAAATGATCAGCCTCAGCCAATGAACGATATGGATCACAAATTCATAGTTGTATGAATGTTTGGTGGTGGTCAAAATGTCTGCCATGCTTCTGTCAGTCTGCACCAGGACAACAGTGGACACGTATGTAGTTTACCACCACCAGAGGGAGCATGAATTAGTTTTTTCCAGAAGTCCCCATAAAGCAGGAGGGAAAGGGTGCAAAGTGAAACATGTTGATATTTTTACAAACACGTTTTATACTTTTCAAAGGTTTGAAGAGGTTTACGTACAAAAAGTTCTGCATTTCTTTATGTATTTTATTCATTTTTTAATTTTATATATTTAAATGTTATTTTGTTTTTTAAATGATTATTTTTTGTATTTATATTTTTAATGCCTTTACACTCGCAACCCAATGGCTACTTGATTACAAATTTGATCCTCATTAGACATGGAAGGGTGTGTGTACTTGTATTCCGATCTTTATGGGGACATTGATATGTTTACATATACGTGTGAATAATCATAACTTGGCCTGTCAACATGGCAGGGGAAAAAATAAAACTCAAGACGCCGATGTCAATAAAAGAAAAATGTATATATGGGTCGGTTAGTATCGGTATCATTAGTGCATATATGCTGTGTCTATGGCTGTAATTCTTTGACTATTTGTGTAATAGGACACATTCCAATAGTTTCTAAAACCTCTGAGACATTGCACTTAAGCTTTTATCAGGTAATTATGCTGGTTTTATTAATGCCTGTAATTGAAACTCAAGATATAGAGGTTTTATCAATATTGTAACATGTAATAAATTATAAATGACAGATCTGGGAAAAAGTGTCCCAGAAAAATTAGGAAATGGACTCAATCTGCATATGTTCTAATTTTTTTATGTAGTTTTGTCAATGAGAGGAAAAAGTCCATGTGAACCATTTGACTTAAGTTTTAAAGGGTTAATGCAGAATAACTCACTAAATTCACCCAGTTTCTGCCACTGTACACTGTAGTATGGTTTGTCTGGTTTATTTGTTCTGCTTCTGTGACAGTCCTTAACCTTGTCTTACTTGAAGCCATGTCCAAGAGGCTGGAGACATTGGAGGATCAAGTTGTGCGTAACTAAAAATCCAAGTCTGACTTCCAGGTGTCTGAGCAACAGCATCCCTGGAGTCCCGTTGACCATCAGATGCTAAAACCTATGCAAACGCTTTCTACTGAAGCTATTTATACACTTTTGTATACAACAAAACATTTGGACTCTGTCCTTTATGTCCTTGGCAGTGTAATGCCCAGTCAGTCATATTTTTGTACAGAAAACTGACAATAAACATGTTACACCTGAAACTTGTTTGTGGCAAAATCCCATTTATAGGATAGGATTAAAAATAGAGCTGCACAGTATATTGTTTGAGCAACGGCGTGTGTCCAATAGTCACAGTGCAGGTCCTGCAATTATTTATTTTATTTTTTTACTTGAAATTTTTATTTATTTCTGCTACAAGGATGACACTGAAATAAAACATACCGTGTCGACCACTAATCTGTTTGACCACTTGCATCGCCTCCATACTGCGATATATAGGGAGCCGAAGTGACGCGATTCTATTTCCGGTCGATTTCCGGGCAATGGGACCTAAGTGCCATAAAAAATTAACGCGAGTCAATGAAGGGATAAAAGTAATTTTATGGTCCCGTTTGAAATGTGCTACGGTTTTCACATATGATGTGTGTGAATTTTAAAGATACATTTTCACATTGAGAAAGCACTCACTTTGGACAGGCATCGAAAGTTACGTTAGGTTTTATGTGAGAGTAAGTAATGGACTACAAAGTTCGTCTCACAAATATGACGTCACCACCGAGCTTCACCATCAAACTCTTTGAAAATGGCTGTGACTTTGGCGAGCTTCACCTCTTTCTTTCAGGACGAAGGCAAGAGCATCAAACGTGGAGAAAACCACTTTAAATCCGGGCATGTGGAAAGTGGCAGCTACTCCGGGGTAGAGATAGTTGGTGGAGTGAGAGCCAGCATGCGGGACAAGCTCTCGTCAGCCGGGAAGCGGTAGAAGGAACATGTGGAAATGGTGTTGTGATTACACCGGGGCACAAAGCACACAGGCATTTTCAAATTAAAAAAAAATAGAAAAGGCGGTATACGGTTTAGAAAAGTTTGCAGGGAAATATTCTGCTGTGACGTCAGCTATGCGACGTCTGATATGTAGTCCAGAGTCCAAATAATGACATATTTTTACACGCTAATAAAACACAAAACACGTATCAAAGAATCTCCAAACGCACATCATTGGTTATGATTTTAATTGAAGTACAGTAAATGTGTGATTCAGGACATAAAGTAAAGTGGAGCAGAAAATAATTATTTTCTCCTCATCCACTCATGTTACATTTTTCCGAATTTAGGCCCAGTGGACCGACCGGAAGGGGCGGAGACTTAGGCTCCCGATATAGTCCTGAATATTTTTTCATATTGCAGGATTGAAAAAAAATCTAATCTCGTTTTTCCCCCAGTATCGTGCAGTCATAATTAAATTAATTTATAAACATGGGTTGGGTCTGTTGGACAGTATTGGGTCTGAACTCCTGGTCTTAACGAAAGGGATTTTTTTACACCGTATTTTCCGCACTACAAAATTGGCATCGTAAATTCAGTCATACTTTTTATTCTAAAATAAAAACATGTTTTTCTACTTTACATGTAAATGTTATGTAGTTATTTTTTTACTTGACATGCATATTTAGACTTCAACCAGACCGGAAAGAACAGTGGTGTAGAACAATGCACTGTTCGGGAGAGACGTTCATTTAGCTACTGGTGTCAATGTAGCAACAGGGAGCTAATGATGGGCCAGGAAAGGATTTCACATTTGTTTAAAGATGGAGGAGGCCAAAACGCCAGAGAGGAAAAAGTCATCCTATGACGGAGGGCACGAGAAAGTTCAGAAGGTGCACGAGACTCCTTCATTATCACACTGCAGCACTGGCAGCAGCACTGCTACTGTCGAGCAGCTAAAGCTAAGTGGCTGTAGTGAGCTGTCAGCGAGGCAACAAGTGGGTATGTACCCGACGACGAACCCTTTCACCCAACAGACCACTTGTTCCCACTAAATTAGAGAATGGAGAGAACAATAAGTCACACCTTTTACTTCCGGTCCGTTGGTGCTTAGCTAAAAAAATGCAAATGGGAGTAAATGGAGCGAGTCAAGCTAAATTCTGATTCCGTTTGACAAGTGCTCTGAAATTCATATGATAGCGGTTAATAAGAAATATTTGTGTCAAAAGCAGACCACCCACTTTTAATGGGAAGCAAACGTGACGTTAGGTTTAATGTGGGCTTGGTAAAGACTACAATGCGTCGCGTATGTGACGTCACACCCCGCTCTGCTGTGGTGTGGCGCCTGTGGTGACGTCACATATGCGCCAGACGTGTAGTCCAAATTATTAACGGGTTTTACTCGCAAATGACTCAGCCGTTGGTTAACGGAAGCAGTTAAGTAAAAGTTTATTTATATAGCACCCTTCTCAGTACAGGTACACAGAGTGCTTTATAAACCAGGCAATAAATATGTGGGCAATACATTATCCCTTGCTTATTTATACCCCCTGAACGAAGCAACGCATTTTTATCTGCTGTAAGGGACAAAACTTTGACAGTTTTCCTTTAAAAAAAATGCTGTCCATTGCAGAAGATATTCCATTAAGAGAAATGACTAAATAAAAAAAGTACCTTGAATAAAAGTTGAATTATACAGTTTACAATCAAGACAATTATTTAATATAAAAAAGCTAAAATGTTCACTACTTAACTGGGTTTCAGGAGGATATTATGTGCCTGACTCCACTAGGTCTATAATGCACTGGGGTAAACACTGCATATACACACTGCACATGTGCGAGCCTGAACTCCACCAGCAGGAGGGGACAGTCCTACAAACGGAGGACACCCTCCTTCAAACACATACACATGTGAGCCTCTTCCTCCTCCCCCCTATGAATGGTGTGACTGTGGGCAGGAAACACTCGGCAGTAGAGGCTGCTCTGCTGATCTGCTCACAGCAGATCGTTGTCTGTGGGCACGAGGGCAGCAGGCCATGCACCAGCACACAGATGAAGATGCACAGCTGCTCTTAGGAACTCGAGCGCTCTACTGTCCATGTTTCTGCTTCTAAACTGTCTTCATCTATTCTGACAGAAAGCAGTGGAGGCTTCTGTTTCTTCTTCTTCTTCTTCTTTTTTGGTTCCAAGTTTAAACACTTTTTTATTCATCTCAGATCTTTTTTGCTTTTTCCTCTAAACATGGGCTGCTCTTCATCCAGCGCACAGACTGTAGATCAGGAGAAAAGACCAGGGACCAAGCCAGAGGAGGCCAATGGAGACCCAGTGGGTAAGTAGTCTCACACACAAACACAGATAGAAATGTGTACAAGGATCCACACAGGGTACAGAATGTGCAGGTTTTTGTCTGGAATATGTGCATTTTTGTGTGGATATTTGCAGGATTTCCTCCAGTTTGTGTTCTTTGCTTTGACTCAGGTCTTACTGAGGGGTGTGTACCGTACTTGCCGGTTGTTCTGGTACACTGTGTGCTTTCTCACTCTAGCCCTCTGCTCAACATACCACAGCACCTCATGGATACACAGTCCCTTATGTTTACCTATTTTTTTCCCCAGTGAAGTTACATTTCCCTTCCTCCTACAGCGTTTTTGCATAAAGGCTTTTAAAAGCACATGGCATGATGTATTTATTGATTAAATGAGTCCTGAGAAGGATCTGAACTCGTATGATGCTGTTTAATTCTCCACCTGATACCATAAAGTTAATTGTATGTTATTCTTCTGATGAATCCCTTTTTGGTATATTTATATTTATTCTTGTTTTGTTAAGTTGCATTCACCCCTGTCAGTAGCCCCATGCCAAAAAACATCTGGGAGTGTTTAAACAGATCATCTACAGCCTCAGGCCACAGTTGCAACCCAACCAGTTTTCTGTTGCTTTTCTCTAGTCTGATTTTTTTTTTTTTTTTTAGACATTCTTCTTGGCAATGAGTGTATGTTTTACAAATGGGAAAATGTTCTCACAGTACGCCGTCTTGAAAGAATCACAAAGTTTCAGCTCTTTAACAAACTAGCTGCAGGTTTAGAAAAGAGAGAAAGTGAGGAAGCTAGGAGATTAAAAAAACCCAAAACTTCCTGTGTTAATTCCTCTTTGTGAAACAGTAAAGCCTGTGTCTTCCCTATGCAGAGCAGTCTTACAGTCACAGTCAAAAGTTTACATACACCTGTGAAGAACAGAATGTTATGACTGTCTTGAATTTCCAATAATTTCTACACCTGTAATTTTTCTGTCGCTTCTGATTGAATCTTTGACCATTGCTCTTGACAGAATCAATGCAGTTCAGTAAACTTAATACTTTTTATGGTTTTTCCTATATAAGGCACACTGGACTATAAAGCGCATTAAGTGAAATCAAAATCATAAGATAAAAAGTCAAAATCATGAGATGAAAATGGAAAATTATGAGATAACGACCCCAAATTATGAGATAAAAAGTCAAAATTATGAGGTAAAATGCAATAAAAAAATATTGACATCATATACTTTTCTATATATTATATAAATTTTTTATATTCAATTTCAGGCAGTAATACTGTATGTTCCTAAAACACAGAGAGGAGTGGCTGCCCATCAGCCTGGTTTGTTTGGTTTTGCATACGGACTCTGTGTTCCAGGAGGTGATGCACTGACATATTTAATCATTTTTAGTCAGGTTTATTTGTTTTTATTATTAAATTCTCTTTGAGGTTCACATTTCTGTGCAGAAATAAAGCAATACAAAATAGAATCTTACTACTCCCTCCCTTTTTTTAACAACTGAACAGGTATGAACATACAGCAGATATAAAAAAACCTGACACATTAACTAAAAGTATTACGATCATTTAAGACTAATATACTTAAATGTTTAAAATTAAATTAACAAGATAAAAGGATGTTGGCATTAGCTTGAAACCAGCTACTGTTGAAACTAGCATTAGCCAACATTAGCAAAGTTGCTTACAATTGAAAGATGATTAATGTTAATGTAATCTCATTTGACAAGTAACTTTATAGATTAGATTAAAGAAATTTGAAAAAATTAACAAACATAAAAAAAATGTCAAAATGGACAAACATAAACATCAAAATGAGTAAAACCTAAATATTTGCTGCAAAAGTTGTGAAAAATGAACAAAATGAGACAAAATTAATTAAAAGAACAAAATAGGCAAGAAAATGGACAAAAATATAAGCGTAAATAAGTATTAATATATAGATAGATGTTATTATGTTATGAGTTTCTTAACACATTAATTTTGACATCCCTAAAAAATACTTAAGATTATTGATACAGTACTTTTTAATACTAATAGATTAGAAGTACTTTATTGATCCCACAATTGGGAAATTACTTTACAAATACAATATGAAATTAAACATCATGATATACTGCAGAAGTGATATTTTCTTAGACTCTTATTCCCTTTATAGTTGGTGTTGGATTCTCCTCAGGTCTTGTTTTCCGTAGTTTTTTTTGTTTCACTTTCTTCGATTGTATTAATCCTGGCACCACAGCAGGACATTAAGACGTCATATGACAAAGACGATGATTGTCCATTCAGGATAGGACTGCATGTCTCCGTCATGCCACGGCTGCATGTACAGTATGTTCTCATCTTCCCACACATACGTGACGGCCGTCGTTCTTGTTTGGTTGTTGATTGTTTTCTCAAGTCGAGGCAGAAAATGCAGAGGGTTTTCCAAGAAGTAGGCGAGTGATGAAACACAAGTCAGTCTGGACTGTTTGTAATCGTGTACAGCCTCTCCATCTTCCTGTGACAGCTCATTGTTGGTGTGGGGGGGGGGGGTCACCTGGAGGAGCTGACGTCAGCCCGATAAGAAACCCACTCATTGTCCTTTTAGTCCCCGCAGTCGTCTCTAATGGAGCTGAAATCATAGTGTCCAGTCTGTTTCACAAACCAGCTGTACGCCATCCAGGCCCCCGCCAGTCCCATCCCCTTGTTCAGACCCCCTCCCCTCTCTGTCCATCCATCCTTCCATATCTCCGTCTGTCTGCCCCTCCCCCCTCCCTCCAGCCCTGGCCACTGTTTTGACTGGGATCTCTGTCATCTTTGGCTGTTAAATCATGTTGACACCCTGGTCATCCATGCCTGGAGAGGCCGTCTCTGTCTCCACCCCCAACTCACTCACTACGTTTACATGTTCATCGACGTCAGGGCTGTCAAACATACGCCCCGGGGGCAAAATCCGGCCCTCCAAAGGGTCCAGTCTGGCCCATGGAATGCATTTGTCAAATGGAAAAATGACACTGAAAATCTAAATTTTAGTTCATGTTCCACATGCAGAGCAATTTAACTGTGACATAAGTGGAATTTCTCTAAGTTTGTTTGTTTGTTTGTTTGAGTTTATTTGAGCAGATTACATATCTTGTAACAGTACAAGTTTTAGTGATTATATAATGACATCTCAAAAGGAGTAGGCTGAAGCAGAGTTGCTTATTTTTGCCTACCCCCATTCCATAGTCACAACACATACATTCATACTTAAACAAAAAATATATAAACGGAAAAATAAATAACTTACTTGAAATGCATGGTTCCAGTCACAAATGTTCCTTGATCTGATTGATTCATTGCTCTCATCTCTCTACATTTTAAATGTATATGTAAACATACTAATATTCACAGTTTCGGCAGCAGTTTTTATCATCTCTGTGTTTTTATGGAAAGAAATAGTCATTATAACCTTTATTTAACCAGGTTTGTCCTATTGAGATCAATGATCTTTTTCAAGGGGGACCTGCCCAAGAATGGCAGCAACACAGTTTAATTTACATTCAAACTACATAAAACATAATGACTAAAATACACACGGAGTAAAAAACGGTGATTAAAAAACACAAACGCATAAAAACACACGAATAAACGCTGTGAAATTCAGACAATTTACCTTCGAAAGATTTCGCTGCAAATTTAAAAGCATTTAGAAAGCCACTCTTGTGCAGTTTGAGCTCAGTCTGCAGGTTGTTCCAAACAAAAGGAGCATAAAAACTAATTTAGTTCTAACTCTGGGAACAACAAACCTTGCAAAGTTCAGTAGCCTTAAGTTGTGTACTGCATTTTTCAAAACTAAAAAAAGAGGAGAGATAACTAGGAATTTTGCCGAGGATAAAAAGGCAAAGAAAAGTCAAATATATTCATTCTAAAGCCACGGTAAATATACAAACATTTAAAAAAGAGCCCTTTACAATGTGGTACTGTTAGAACTCTGTGCATGTTTCTAAGAACGGTCCTGTATATGTGCTGGTGTGTCCATGTTTGGTGTTCTTCCTCCAGCTCATTTTCATATTCCGTGCCAGGCCGTCACATTCCCTTCCACCCATCGCTCCCGGTTCTTTTTACCCCCTCTGACAGACAAATAAAATCAGGAAGCTGCAGCGTCCAAACCATCCACGCGTTCAGCTCACTCAATCCATCTGCTTTGCCTCATTTGGGAACAATGTCGACGCTCTTTTTTTTACAAGGAAGTCGGTCATAAACGAAGTAGATGTTTTGCTGCAATTTCTGTAACTGAGAGCCGGATATTTGAGTGAAAGGATCCATGTTGATCATTGTTCGTCACCTACTGTATAGAAACGATGGCTCATTCACACCCACTGCTGCAAAACCAATGACAATGAAGCTCTGGTGTCTCTCCAGAGGCAGGGAAACCATCCTCACATGGGTTTTATTTCCTCAGGGTGACTTCTGGGCCTTAAACAAACACAGGCTTCAAGAAATTATTTTTACTCCTGGAAATGAAAAGATGTTTTCTTAAGCATCCAATCTCAGTTTTGTATTGCTTATTTCCTTTTCCTGCATTCCATGTGTTTCTTCTAGTTTATGGGTTTAATTATATGCTGTGAGTGAAGTGATGCTTCGACAGGACTCATTCAGTCTGATCTATAAACATATATGTATATGAGACTGAATGCGTTTTTTCTTACATTTTTTCCTTTTTTTTTTTTTTTTTACTCGCATAGCAGGTTTATTTTCTTCTTTTTTTCGTTTAAATATATTCTTGTCTTTTCAGCCAGAAAAGGGTCGGGGGGGGTCCTGCCTCAGGTAGGAGTTCAAGTGCGGTGCATCTGCAGTAATGCAGGTGTTAAACCGACCTGTTGTGGTGAAGAAGGAGCTAAGCCAGAAGGCGAAGCTGTCGATTTACTGGTCGATCCACGTTCCGACCCTCACCTATGGTCATAAGCTTTAGGTCATGACTGAAAGAATGAGATCACAGGTACAAACGGATGAAATGAGTTTCCTTCACAGGGTGGGCGGGCTCAGCTTTTGAGATAGGGTGAGAAGCTCAGACATCTGAGACGTACTCGGAGTAGAGCCGCTGCTCCTCCATGTCCAGAGGAGCCAGCTGAGGAGGCTCAGGCACCTTGTGAGGATGCCTCCTGGACGCCTCCCTAGGGAGGTGTTCCGGGCATGTTCATCCAGGAGGAGACCTCAGGGTCGACCCAGGACACGCTGGAGGGATTATATCTCTCGTCTGGACTGGGAACACCTTGGGATTCCCCTGGAGGAGGTAGCTGGGGTGGGGGAAGTCTGGGCTTCTTTGCTGGGTCTGTTGCCCCCACGACCCGGATGGAGCGGGAGATAAAGACAAGTAGGAGTATATTTTTGTGTTTTATTGCTTTTTTTTAATCTATATATTTATCTTTATTTAAGCAGGACACATTAATGAACATATTTATGCATTTAATTTCAGTATAAACATGTGAACATGCCAGTGAACTGATGACAGAGTTGAGTGTTGAAGGGGTGTCCCATTTCGTAGGGGTTGCTTTTCAAGCCCTACCCCTCCATTTGAAGGTGTAAAGGGTAGGGGGGTGAAATAAGATTCAGCCCAAATATCCACAAAACTTTGCATGATGGAATTTTACGATGTTTTATAGCACATCCATTCTCAGAGAAAAATGTTGACACTTTTACACAATTACTAAAAGCTTTTAATGCAACAAAAACTTGATAAAACTACTTGATTTAAACATTTTTGTCTTCTATAACAAGTTGTCGATGTCTGAAATGTGAGCTCATTATAGTGACACTGATTTAACTCCACCAAACAGTCTGTTTTTTATTTCTTTTTTTCCCCGCTTTCCTAACTTGGTACATGGTTTTCATTTCAATAAATGTTTAAATCATCAAATATTTCACTGAAAATCCATGGATTAGAGGGAAAAAAGTAAACTGAGAACAGATTTAGTTTGATATGTCTTCTTGAGTTTTCTTCCTTCAGATTGATCTAGTGTTCCTTCATTGAAACTCTAACTTCAGCAGCTTCAACAGGAGCCAAACCAGTGCTTCTACTTAAATACTTGAACTATGATTTGCTGTTGTGCTTAATTAAACAGCATTCTTCCCCGCAGGATATTTACTTCTAATAGAATATTTTCACATGGTTGTTTGTGACTCGTATGTAACACTAAACCTGGTTAATGTTTTCATGGGTGTTAATACTGTTGTCATGACGATGTGGTAGTTAATGAACCACTCATACAAACATTATTTAGACATATCTATCATTCAGGTTCTAACCCCCCCCAAGATATTTGACAAACCTGTGTTGTCATGTAGACGTTATATATTAACAATAAAACATGTACAGAAACAGAGCTGGGAAGTAACTAAGTAGAAGTACTTTGTTACTGTACTTGGATTTCTTAGGTATCTGTAACTTTGACTTTTCCTCCCTACATTTGTTCATAAATATGTGTACTTTATATAAATATATGTACTTTATACTCTTTACATTTAAATAAATATATGTACTTTATACTCTTTACATTTATATAAATATCTGTACTTTATACTCTTTACATTTAAATAAATATATGTACTTTATACTCTTTACATTTATATAAATATATGTACTTTATACTCTTTACATTTATATAAATATATGTACTTTATACTCTTTACATTTATATAAATATATGTACTTTATACTCTTTACATTTATATAAATATATGTACTTTATACTCTTTACATTTATATAAATATATGTACTTTATACTCTTTACATTTATATAAATATTTGCACTTTATTCTCTTTACATTTATATAAATATATGTACTTTATACTCTTTACATTTATATAAATATATGTACTTTATACTCTTTACATTTATGTAAATATATGTACTTTATACTCTTTACATTTAAATAAATATATGTACTTTATACTCTTTACATTTATGTAAATATATGTACTTTATACTCTTTACATTTAAATAAATATATGTACTTTATACTCTTTACATTTATGTAAATATATGTACTTTATACTCTTTACATTTATGTAAATATATGTACTTTATACTCTTTACATTTAAATAAATATATGTACTTTATACTCTTTACATTTATGTAAATATATGTACTTTATACTCTTTACATTTAAATAAATATATGTACTTTATACTCTTTACATTTATGTAAATATATGTACTTTATACTCTTTACATTTAAATAAATATATGTACTTTATACTCTTTACATTTATGTAAATATATGTACTTTATACTCTTTACATTTATATAAATATTTGTACTTTATACTCTTTACATTTAAATAAATATATGTACTTTATACTCTTTACATTTATATAAATATTTGTACTTTATACTCTTTACATTTAAATAAATATATGTACTTTATACTCTTTACATTTATATAAATATCTGTACTAACCTAACCCTAACCCTTTACATTCTCAGAAATAGACTCGTTACTTTTTCAAACTAAACAGATGTGACGGTACGAAAAATCAGTAGAGAGAATTATGACTTTTATCTCAGAGTTTTGACTCTTGTCTCATAACTATGCATTTCTTATCTCATAGTTTTGTGACTATCTCACAATTTGGGCCTTTAATCTTATAATTATGCATATTTTTTTATTTTATTACACTGACTTTTTATCTCGATTGTGACTTTTTTTCTCCATGTTTCCTCAATTTTCTGTCCATATCCACAAAACTGAGTAACTGTGACCTGATCAATCACATTATCTACACAGTAACTGATTTTTAAAGACTTTATTTTTGGATACTTTAGAAACTTTTATGAATTTTCCTGATTAAATCAATATTATTTCATCCATGGGAAAAAACAATGCAGTTTTAGTTTTTACTTTTGCATTTTATTACAATTGAGAAGTTGTACTTGATGGGTTCACCTTTTTAATTTAACATTAAATAACACAGGACAAGTAACAAAAAGGCAGTGACAGTTTCAATTTCACATTCATATAGGACAGTAGGTCAGTGATGAGTCCACACTAACTCCCGCCCTGTGTCTGCCTAATACACCCTTTTATTAAGGAATATCCCTCATACGACGTCACTAAGGGGAGGGGTCAAGCAGTCAAGTAATGAATGACACATTCAGGAACCCCTTGATGGACCTCTTTATCAGGTGGTTCCACCTGCTTCTCAGTGTAGCAGGTGTGGACTCCTTATCATGTCTCTCGTCCTTGGATTTTCACAGGTATCCTCTGGTTCCCAGGTTCAGGCAGAAACTATGAAAAATAAAGAAACTACACAGAAGAGAATATTCACAATGATTTCTAACATTTCAAATGTTCCAATCTTTATATCGTACATAAATGAGGCAATTAATACGAGATGGTTCCAACGGTATTTTTGTTTTTTTTACTTTTACTTCAGTAAAGGACTTGAATCAGTACTTCTACTTTTACCAGAGTATTTTTTTCCACAGAAGTAGTACTTGTACTTGAGTACAGAATGTGAGTACTGTTACCACCTCTGTGTAGAGATGATAGATGCAGTTCATAATCCAGCCTTTTTTATCCTCCTCAGTCCGGAATGGCAGAATCGCAGAAGATGCAGAAACCATCGAGGACCAGATGCAGCTGCCTGTGCAGACCGCCTTACCCGATGATCTCCACCGAGGAGCTGATGAAGAGCTGGACCCTGTGGTGATGGCCCTGGAGGCTCAAGAGGACCTGGGCTCTGGGGTGGACCTCCTGGCTGCTCCTCAACCTCAGCCACAACACGAAGCAGCTCCAGTGGAGGTGGAGGCATCTCCTGAAGCGGAGGCAGTGGAGGAAGCTGCTCCTGTAGAAACTGTCGTGGCTGAAGCCGCTGAAGTGGTGGAGGCATCTCCTGAAGCGGAGGTTGTGGTGGAGGCATCTCCTGAAGCGGAGGTTGTGGTGGAGGCGTCTCCTGAAGCGGAGGTTGTAGTGGAGGCATCTCCTGAAGCGGAGGTTGTAGTGGAGGCATCTCCTGAAGCGGAGGTTGTGGTGGAGGCATCTCCTGAAGCGGAGGTTGTGGTGGAGGCATCTCCTGAAGCGGAGGTTGTGGTGGAGGCATCTCCTGAAGCGGAGGTTGTAGTGGAGGCGTCTCCTGAAGCGGAGGCAGTGGAGGAAGCTGCTCCTGTAGAAACTGTCGTGGCTGAAGCCGCTGAAGTGGTGGAGGCGTCTCCTGAAGCGGAGGTTGTAGTGGAGGCGTCTCCTGAAGCGGAGGTTGTGGTGGAGGCGTCTCCTGAAGCGGAGGTTGTGGTGCAGGAAACTGCTCCTGTAGAAACTGTTGTGGCTGAAGCCGCTGAAGTGGTGGAGGCAAAGGAGGAGGCCCCCGCTGTTGAAGCTGCTGTGACAGAGCAGACGGAGGCTCCTGCTGAAGCTGAAGCCTCCACTCCTGCTGCTTCAGAGCAGGTGGAGACCCCAGTGGCTGCGGAGACCCCCGCTGAAGAGTCAGAGAGTGGAGCACAGGTTCCTGCACCAGCTGAAGCTGAAGCATCAACTGAAGCACCACCTCCAGTTGAAGCACCAACTGTAGCTGCAGCATCAAGTGAAGTTTCAGCTGAAACTGTCACTGCAGAACCAATGGAAGCTTCAGCTCCTGTTGAAGCACCAGCACCAACCGCAGCTTCAGCAGTTGTAGCAGAAGCAGCAGGTGAAGCTGCAGCACCCACTCCCTGTGAAAATGTAGCATCAGGTGACACTTCAGCACCAGAAGAGGTTTCGGTACCAGCTGAAGTTTCTCCACCCGTTGAAACCTCAGTACCTGCTGAAGCTGCGCCGCTTGTAATAGATGTAGAAATTGCTGCTGCGACTATTCCACAAATGCCTCTATTATCTTCTGCTCCTGTTGAAGATGGAGCCACACCTCAACCTGCTGCTGAAGCAGCTCCAGAAGTTCAGCCCACTGCAGCTCCAGCTGATCCACAGCCTGAACCTTCACCTGCAGGTACCACATCACACACAGCAGTAACCTAACCTTTGTCTTTGTAGGACAGAGGTGTCAAACATGCGGCCCGGGGCCAAATTCGGCCCTCCAAAGGGTCCAGTCTGACCCTTGGGATGAGTTTGTGAAATGCAAAAATGACACTGAAGATATAAATCATTTTAGTTCAGGTTTCACATATAGACTAATTTAATCTGCAGTGGGTCACACCAGTAAAATACTCTCATAATGACATATAAATACAACTCCAAATGTTTCTCTAAAAATGTAATAACCCTTATGAACGAAACATATTTATCCATATACAGACTATCAATATTTTACTGCCTGAAATTGAACATAAAATATATGTATATACTATACAGAAAAATATATGGTGTTAATATATTAAAATCTAGTTAAAAATACATAAGGAATTACTGCTTTCCATATATTGAGACATATATTATGATATATGTACTCATATGTTATATATATATATATATATATATATATATATATATATATATATATATATATACACTTCAAAATATGTGGAAAGAAATTGAGTTTCAATAAAACTATCTGTGAAAATATAGGTCACCTTTTGTCTTCAATGTATTGGATAATATATGCACGACTATATGGAAATACATTATGGATATAATGCATTATATTTTTCAATATATTGCCATATATTTCTGTTTCATAAGGGAATGTTCATGTCATTTTATTGTATTCACACTAAAATGACCATTTCACAATAATACAAGTAACATGAACTAATATGAATTTAAATTTAAATGTCTGAAGGGCAAGTTTACTAATATTCTGCCTGTTACTAAATGTTTTATGTATGTTTTGTTGATCTACTCTGACCTGTAAATTGTAATTGACATGTGTAAATGATAAACAGACATAATATTGTTAAAACTGCACATAGTTTTCTTAAGACATTTCAGTTTGTTCATGTTTTTCACATTGTTTGAAAGGATGTAAAGATTTTCATCACATTACTTAACTTTTTCTTCTCTAAAACATAGAGGACATTTTGGAGTGGATATATTTGAATATTATGTTATTTCACTGGTCCGACCCTCTGCAGATCAAATTTGGCTTCATGTGCCCCCCCCCCCCCTGCACTGAAGTGAGTTTGACCCCCTGTTGTAGGAATTTACCCAGAAGCACACTCATTCTTAGAACTGACAGATGTTTTATCATGTGACAGTAACATGTTGAGACGTGTCTTTATTTTCATACCAGTGACATACCATTGTTTGAAGGTTTATCTTGGACAGATTTGCTGGTTAAGTAGTTTTTCTTGATCTAACATGAAAAGTGACAAAGTGTCATGTTTTAACCTGCTCGATAAGCCACGAAACACAACCTGTGACAGAGCTGCTGGCAGGTCAGAACAGTGCAACAGGGAAGCTACGCAAACATAAGCATGTGCAGACAAGACAAAAGAAAGGGTTAAAAAGAGTCGAAACACTGTGATGCACAAATAGAGGAGACCTTCATGTTTGTGTAGAGCTAAACATTAGTGTTCCTGCAGGTTAGGGCTGCACGATATTAGAAAAAACTGACATTGCAATTTTTTGTATTTATTTTTTTAACCTTGTTATATACATACAGTATGTGACCCACCACCAGTAAACCAGGCATAAGTGTGTGTAAATCCAAACAGAGTTATGTGTGTATCTTGGTAGAGTGGAAACTAAGGTTTAAGATGGTGAAAAAATGATGTTTCTATCACAAGTAGAACCAAAGTTATGGTCATTTTAATATCCACATTTGGACATATTTTACAATTTGCATATTTTTAGATATTGTCCGTTAAAGTTTTGGACTGTTTTGGGGTAGGAAGTCCTTAGCAACGCATAATAATTTGTATCCGATTGACACAAATTGTTGACAGATGTTAAAGGACACTCTGATGGACATGTCACAGAAGTTTTATATATTATAATAATAGGACAGAAGTGTGACGTATTATAATCATTTGGCTTACACCATTGGACAGAACATTCAATATAAGCTTTTACCTCGTACCAAACACTTGGGTGTTTACCCACGGAACGGAGATCGTTTTGTTCGGCGAAAAGAGGTGGAAGTCGTCTTTGTCTTTGCTCAGCAATACCTGAACTTTTGTCGCCGCTTAAATAATTGACTCAATAAACACCTTTTATTGATTGGATTTCAATGTAATGACCACAGGAACTGAACATAGAGGTGTTAATAGAGGCCTAAATTTGGCTGTAGCTTTGAACGGCTCAGCGCGACTCATGCCTGGTTTCATGGTGGCGGGTCACATGTTGTGATATGAAAAAATCAAATGTAGGTCATTTGGTCCTAGGACGAGATAGTTAATTTTTCCCTCACAGGTCCAGGCGTCCGTTTGTACGCAGGTATCTGACACATTCTCCACCACAAACCAGTGAGTGAAGCCATCAGCTGTTCCTTTAATGAACAAGACTTCTCGTAGGTTCCTGTACGATTGGTGGGAGCTGACGGGATGAACGGGAGATTGTTGGGCTGCGTCGCTGAACAGATAACACAGTGTGAGAAACAGAAAGCAGCAGCACATGCAGAATAAGAAACCAAGTCTTGTCTTGAGTGTTGATTATAGCACGAGCATGTTGTCAACACAACGGCTCCAGTCACGCAACTAACACTCCTTCTTTCTATTGTTTAACTGACTGCAGAATAATCACGCCCTGCTGCTTCCAATTACATAACACAATGTAAATGTTTGACAGGCCTGGCTGGATTCAGGTCATCATGCAAAAAAAACTGATGGAAGCTCAATTTCAGGGCTCATTTAATTTAAACATCCACTGACTCGTCTGGTTCTACCACCATACTACTGTTTCCCCTTCAGCTGGTTACGGCTTTTTGTAATAATGTACAGTGTTCACTGAAGGGCGCATGTGATGCAAAATGTACTTTTTCATTAGCCTGACAGGCCTGACTATGATATGAATTTGTCTGGAGACGATCTATAGACTGACCTTTAGCATCTCCAAACTATTCCACAAAAGGCCGCTGTGGCTCCAGGGTTTTGTTCCAACCAAGGGTTCACGTCTGACCAATCAACTCTGAAGACTGAGATCAGTTGATTAATGAAGTATCAACTGCTTGGTTGGTAGAGGTGGAAGTAACTAAGTACAAGTACTTCCTTTACTGTACTTAACTAGATTTGTTACATATTTGTACTTGAGTATTTGTTTTTCTGGGAACGTTTTACTTTTACTCCCTACATTTATATAAATATCTATCATTTATACTCTTTACATTTGTATAAATATTTATCATTTATACTCTTTACATTTGTATAAATATTTATCATTTATACTCTTTACATTCTCAGGATAGACTTGTTACTTTTTCAAACTAGACAAATGTGACACTATGGAAAAATAAGCTGTAAATCAGAAATTGTTACTGACTATATTCTATTTTTGACTGTATCAAATAATTATCAATTTTTTGTCTCAGAAATTATTCTTTTTTTTCTCATTGTCACATTTTAGCTCATAATGACTTTTTTTTCTCATAATTTTGACTTTTTATCTCATGATTAAAATTTTTGTAATCTCATAATTATGATTCTTTTTCTCCATTTTTAAAAAATGTCCTATTTATGACTTTTGAACTTTTCATAAATGTTCTGTCCATACCCACTGAACTCAGTACCTGACTCAATAAAACTCATCTACACACTAACTCCCTTTTAAAGGCCAATAACGTTTTTTTTTAAACATTTAATTGCTTGTCTGTTATGTAAAGGGCCTGAGTGTCCAAAAAACCAATATATAAATTTGACCTATTATTAACTAACCCTAACCTACTGGTCACATGACCTCTGCTCGCGGATCCTCCATTTTTCTCTATTGTATCACACACACGGTGTGTATATATATATCTGTAAAAATATAGGATAGTGTTTGACTTCAATATATATTTTATATTTATCAATATATGATCAAATCATATATTACAGTATATTTGATAATATATGCACTACTTTTCAATATATTTTATTTTGATCTGGGTATAAATAGTTTATTAGTAGTTGGATGGTTCCTGTTCCTTCAGTGGTCAGTCATCTGGTGTTTTAGCAGAGCTGCCTTCACCCTGCACCCCAGTCCTGACGCTCAGAGAACATGTTGTACTTTTAGGGCAGAGACGCCCCTCCAGGCAGCATGTGTAGAATACCAGTATACTGTGGGAGATGCATTGCATAACTTTTAGAGGTCTTTTCCCCCTTTTAGAGTCAAACTTGTATTCACACCAAACCAGTTGTGGTGTGTGTTTGTTAGAGCGTAGCTTCCAGAAGCATCCATAAATCACTTTTTGTGCAGTTGTAGCTCTCTTTTTCTTCCCTGTGAGGTCATGTGACCATTGTTTTGGGTTTAGTGAAGTCATATGTTAAAACATGAAGCTCAACATGCGGTTGGAATTGAATAAAAAAACCCTGTGTACGTCTGTGTTTTTAGTGGCGTCTCCGACAGAAGCCACTCAGGAGACGGAATGTGAAAAAGCCAAAAAGGAGGACTGAGTCGGTAAGTTACGACCACATACCACACTTTAACGTGACACACTGGGGGGAAAAAAAACTAAGTGTAACCAAGTGTATTTTTATCATTTTTAGTCCAAATATGTCGTCAGCCAGAATCACCTACAGAGGAACTTTTCAGTCAGAAAGAAGAAGTGATTTATAGACAGTAGATCTGGAACTAATCTGAGCAACACAGTTTTCACTTGTTCCCTCAGCAGGAGAATAAAGTACAGATAAAAGTAAAAAAACAAATGCCAGAAACAAAATACTCATATATTCTAATGCCACAGTGAATGGTACTAACCAGAAGTCTGACCTGGGTCTGGTACCTGATGGGTAAAAACTAACTAACTAAATAATTAACTTAACTGAATAATTAAATAACTGAATAACTAACTAACTAAATGAATAACTGACTAAATGAATAACTAACTAACTACATGAATAACTAACTGACTGACTGAATGAATAACTAAATAATTAACTAACTGTAGAACTAAATAATTGACTAATAAAATATAAAAATAAAATTACTGACTGACACACAAAACCTTTCTGTCCTAAAATGAATATTCAAACACGTACACTACCGTTCAAAAGTTTGGGGTCACCCAAACAATTTAGTGTTTTCCATGTGAAGTCACACTTATTCAACACCATACGTTGTGAAATGAATAGAAAATAGAGTCAATACATTGACAAGGTTAGAAATAATGATTTGTATTTAAAATAAGATTTTACATCAAACGTTGCTTTCGTTAAAGAATCCTCCATTTGCAGCAGTTCCAACATTGCAGACCTTTGTCATTCTAGCTGTTAATTTGTTGAGGTCATCTGGAGAAATTGCACCCCACGCTTCCAGAAGCAGCTCCCACCAGTTGGATGGGTTGGATGGGCACTTCTTGCGTACCATACGGTCAAGCTCCTCCCACAACAGCTCAATGGGGTTCAGATCTGGTGACTGCTCTGGCCACTCCATCACCCATAGAATACAAACTTCCTGCTTCTGCTCTAAATAGTGGAGGTGTGTTTAGGGTCATTGTCCACTGGGTATGGCATGGCGTTGCAAAGTGGAGTGATAGCCTTCCTTATTCACAATCCCTTTTACCCTCACCTTACCAGCACCAAAGCAACCCCAGACCATCACATGACCTCCACCATGCTTAACACATGGTGTCAGACATTCTTCCAGCATCTTTTCATTTGTTCTGCGTCTCACAAACATTCTTCTTTGTGATCCAAACACCTCAAACTTACATTCGTCCATCCACAACACTTTTTTCCAGTCTTCCTCTGTCCAATGTCTGTGTTCTTTTGCCCATCTTAATCTTTTTTCTTTTATTGGCCAGTCTCGGATATGTTTTTTTCTTTGCCACTCTGCCCTGAAGCCCAGAATCCCGCAGCCGCCTCTTCACTGTAGATGTTGACACTGGTGTTTTGCGGGTACTATTTAATGAAGATGCCAGTTGGGGACCTGTGAGGCGTCTGTTTCTCAAACTAGAGACTCTAATGAACTTATCTTCTTGCACAGTTGTGCAACACGGCTTCCCACTTCTTTTTCTACTCTGGTTAGAGCCTGTTTGTGCTGTCCTCTGAAGGGACTAGTACACACCGTTGTAGGAACTCTTTAATGTCTTAGCAATTTCTGGCATGGAATAGCCTTCATTTGGAAGAACAAGAATAGACTGTGGAGTTTCAGATGAAAGTTCTTTTTCTGGCCATTTTGAGCCTTTAATTGACCCCACAAATGTAATGCTCCAGAAACTCAATCTGCTCAAAGGAAAATCAGTTTTGTAGCTTCTGTAACGAGCTAAACTGTTTTCAAATGTGTGAACATGATTGCACAAGGGTTTTCTAATCATCAATTAACCTTCGGAGCCAATGAGCAAACACATTTCACCATTAGAACACTGGAGTGATAGGTTTATAGAGGCCTATTTCCAGCCACTATGTAGATATTGCACCAAAAACCAGACATTTGCAGCTAGAATACTAGTCATTTACCACATTAGCAATGTATAGTGTATTTGTTTAAAGTTAAGACTAGTTTAAAGTTATCTTAATTAAAAAGTACAGTGTTTTTCCTTCAAAAATAAGAACATTTCAACGTGACCCCAAACTTTTGAACGGTAGTGTATGTTACATTGGAATAAAACTTCAGAATATATCATGTGATCACAACATCACAAGTTTTTCCTTTTACTGTTGGTAGCTGTTGTTAATAAACCGCATTTTCAGTTTTTTAATGAAGGCTAATGTTAATAGTTTAATACTGTCTCTTAGTAAAAACAAAAAAAGTCTTATTTGGTCTAATAATTGGATTGTAAGAAGTTAACTGTGACAAAATTATCTGTAGATTTCTCACAAATGTCTGAATCTGCTCTTTCTTCTTTTCCAGGGAGCGGAGATTCACCAAATCGATGACATTTCCTAAACTACAAATGAATAACCTACCGGATGGAAAACTCTTATTTTCCTCAGTTGCCTTATCAAATCTCAGAAACCACACAACGTCAGACACATTCATACGAGGGGACTTTCATCTAATTAAGAGGAGCTTTTTCCTAGTAAGACCTAAAGTGCCTATAAAGCCACGTTCTGCAAAGTGCTATGAAAAAAAAAAACAAAAAATAAAAAACAAACCCTGAGGACTGTTCTAGCAGAGGATGCAGTATTCCCTGAAATCTGTGAACTTCTTCTACTTAGAAGTTGTTTGTTCGTCAGTGTCTGGGGGTGACGTGTATGAAAGGATGCTTACAGTAAATCTTTAATTATTTAAATTAGCTGCTTATATGAGGAATAAAAGCCAAACACAACTGTGAATGAAATGATGCAAAGAACCTGCAACGGAGACACAAACTGGAGATGTGACCAAAAGGGTGGGTTCACGCCCCCCACCCAAAAAAAAAACACTTAATGTTATTTACTTTTAATGCAGTTTTCAGCGTTCCAAGAAACACGGGTAAAACTTTACATTATGGATCGCTAATAAGGTAGTATGCTATGGTCATTTTTGTTATTTTATGATAATAATGCTTTTGTAACCGCTTATTACAAGTAAAGGATTACTAATAAGGTGGTAATTTAGTGAAACTCCCAAAAGGTAAGGAGGAAATATTTCTACAAAGTACAGATGCAATGAAGCCATGTTTTTAATTTGGCTGAATAATTGTTTGTATTCTGCTTTAGAACACCGAAGCATCTGAAACACATGGGAAAATATGTCTTGTCAATTTTCAAAACGGGCACATTTCATCCAATTTCACTATCTGGTCACAAATTACATCAAAATTACCACCTTAGTAACGATACGTTACTTGTCATAAGCAGTTACAAAGACATTACCATGAAATTATGTTAAAATTAGCATTGAATCACCACCTTATTAGCGATCCATAATGTAAAGTGTTACCGAAACACAAATGGAAATGTTGATATCTCATATTTAGGATTTTAATTTCATCTTTCTAACAGGAATGACAGTACTAAGTGTTGAATAACAGTGTACAGTTTACAGCTGATGAAACACTACTGTTAAAATCACAGACGGCACCTTTTTGCTTTTGAAAATCACAATTTGTCTTTTTGTTTTTGTGTGTTTAAAAAAAAAAAGAAAAAGTAAAGTGATATAATTGGATGCGTAAGGTTACAGATCACCCAGGATATTTAACTTATCATTAGTTTTAGGTTTTCTGGAATGAAAATGGTGTAAAATGTTGTAGAACATGTTTAAGTGATGGGAACGTGATGGACGTGATGGGAACAAATGTTTGTTTTTTTATGTCTGATATCTTTGTTTCATCAATTTTTCTTGTTTTATTCTCTGTAAAATATTCACTGTGTTTGTCTTTGTCTATGGTTGACTAACCTAGTTTAGAATAAAGCTTCTCACTCCTATATGCTCTTTGGGATTTTGTATTTTAACATGTTTGTTCATTAGATCCTGTGTGTGATTTTACAGGACTTACATGACACGTTCACTGAAAACAACAAACTATTCACTTTAACCCACAAAGACCTAGTGCTACTTTAATGCCAATAAACTAATTATTCTTTCATTTGATTTCACTTTTTCAAAGTGAATCATTATAATTTATTGTAAAATTAACCTCTGTGTTTTGTATTTGTCTGTGTAAACCCCCCCCCCCCCATATTTCCCGAAATGTGTGATTTTTATCAGTAGGTCCTTGCGCTCTTTTCGGAGTCCCTGTAGACTCATAAAATATTGATGTTGGTGTTAGTATTATCTGAATTTTACTCGGTGGTATGGAACCACCTCTTGATTAATAGTAAGGCATACTCGGCCTTTTTTAACGAGGTTTTCACAGCAATGGCGGAACATGGAGCCCTCTAAAGCCCCTTGCTAACTTCCGCTCAATGTATTTAAATGGAGAGCATGTACGGAGAAACACTTGTTCCAGGTAAAACGTTTTTAAAATGACTTTCAGTAGGGCATCGGAATTAAATTGACACAATTAATTACGTTAGCGTATTTTCTCAGTCGAGATTATAGGATTTAGAGAATGTTAAGTAAACATTTATGCTAACACACTGGATAACAATGAATTTGTATGGAGGCTAAGCCACGCCCTTCTGCTTCCGGTCCAGGGGTGCGTGAACGGAGAAAAGTGAGTCCAGCTAAATTCTGATTCCATTTGACAAGTGCTCTGAAATTCACATGATGGTGGTTAATAAATATTGATGTGTCATAGGCAGACCACCCATTTTTGATGGGAGGGAAACGTCACGTTAGGTTTCATTTGGGCTTCGTAAGAAACTACAATGCGTCGCGTATGTGACGTAACACTCCGCTCAGCTGTGGAGTAGTCTGTGGTGACGTCACATGTGCGCCAGGTGTGTAGTTCAAATTATTAACGGGGTTTACTTGCAAATGAATCAGCCGAAGACGCAGTTGAAATGCACATCAATAATTGTCATTTATTATGAGGTACAACATGTGTGATTCAGGTCACATGACAAACCAGGTACGATTTTAACATTTTATTTCCAATTGAATACCACTCATTAGTTTTCCCATCTCAGGCCTTATAAGCCTCCCGGAAGCGGCGGAGACGTAAGCCCCCCATTTATACTTATTTAAGTAACCAGGTTGAATGAAATGACTGCAATGTCTAAAAAGTAATGTGACCTACTGCCCATAGATCAGACATCGCCATCTGTTGGCCTTTTGTGTGCTGCAGTTTCATTAGTTCAACATTTGTATCATTTCTTATTTTATAGGATGAATTGGATCATACAAGTAATACTATTTATTGTATACAATATTCATTTCCAATATTTTATTTAATTTCTATTCATGGTTATATTTAACTAGGCTGAATGAAATAACCCCCCAATAAAAAAAATTAAATAAATAAAAACAGGTGGTGGGCTGGTCAAAGTAAAAAATGTCCGACCTGAAAAATTGACCCAGTCCAGTCCTGTGTGGAACATCAGTATCTAGAACCAGGGTCGCAGACCCCTGACTTAGATGAACCACTTAGTCTGATGCATATTTCTGATTAAACCTCACCTGGTCGAGACAGTGATGTTGTCATGGAAACACCTGCAGGTGCACAGCCTTCAGTGGCATATACCTGTTGCTGTTGTAAAAACTTTGTGAAATGAAAAAGTATTGAGGAACACGTGCATTGAGTTTGTTTAAAATCACTGAATTTACAGCAACTATGTGAAAGAAAACCCCAGAGCTGCACAACATATTGTACATCGTAATGTACGTGTTCGCAAGAGTCACATGACAGGTCGTGTAATTTTGGAAACAAATGAGCTCAATATTTTCTCATGTTGTTACATGGGTCTTTATTATAAGTACAGGAGATTTTCTGACATTTGTTTTCATTTGCTCCAAATATTGGTGGCTTGTAGTGGTCATCATCATTAGCTAAGACTAATGTGTAAAAAAACAAAAACAAAACAAAGCTCAGTATTGGCCCCAAAAAAATGTATGTCATAATGCAGGTAAAATTTTCTCTGCTTTTTTTATATCTTGAATTCATCATTTCCTAGAACAATATTTACTAGAAAATAATTCCATGTATGTGTTCACATCCTTGGCCAATAAAGATGATTGTGATTAATCAGTTACAAAAGATGGATTCAGGATATTTTAGCAATAAAACAAAGAACAGATAAAAATGTGACTGGATTCTTTGACTATGGCCTTATAAGACTTTTACACAGTACTTTATTTACTGACGAAGAATAAAAACAGTAGTTATGGATCATGAACTGACTTTATTTAAGTAGTTTCAGTAGCTACATTAGTTTAAACTTTACAAACACGTCTAGAGCTAAATTAAATAATTAATCCCTCATTATATCTGTCTGAACACTGGTCCAAAAAAAGGCACATTTAGAGTTGAATGATCTTCAGTTTTCACATTTTTAGGGTTAGGATGCGTCTGTCAGAGGCCCCAGGACGGCCACCGCTTCGATCTCCACTAGTCCACCCTGAAAAACAAAATAACAGAAACCAAGAACAGACATTAGACAGCTTTCTACTAAACCAGAGGTGTCAAACATGCAGCCTGGGGACCAAAACCAGTCCTCCAATGGATCCAATCGGGCCCTTGGGATCAATTTGTGAAATGCAAAAATTACACAGAATATATTCATAATTAAGGAAGTTACAATTATGACACCAATTCAATCTAAAATGGATCAGACCATAATCATATTCAACAAATAATGAAAAACACAAATGTTCTTTGTTTTAGTGTAAAAAAAAAAAAAAAAAGGAATAGGTCAATTTGGGCGCTCACGGTGGTGCAGTGGTTAACACTTGTGCCTCACAGACAGAGGTTGTTGGTTCTATTCCCACACCAGACCTTTCTGTGTGGAGTTTACATGTTTTCCTCATGTCTGTGTGGGTTTTCTCCAGGTACTCTGGCTCCTCCCACCATCCAAACACATGCACTGATAGGTTAACTGGTTAACTAGTTAACTGGTTAATCTAAATCACCCATAGGTGTGAATGTGACAGTGATTGTTTGTCTATATATGTTCAGTCCTGAGATGAACTGGAGACTCATACAGGGTGACCTCTGACCCCGCCGTCACCCATTGGAGCTGGATTAGGCCCCCAGTGACCCCTGTGACCCTAGTGAGGATAAAGCGGGTTCAGATGACGAGACGAGATAAATAAGTTACACAAAAATGTGAATAACCTGAAGTGTGTGTGGATTTTTACAAATATTGTGAATGTTACTAAATGTGTGTATTTGTAAATCCATTGTTATATTTAACTTGTGATGCACATGTATAAACGATAAACTAAAGCACAATATTTTTTTTAAATTGCACTTATTTTTATTAACAATTCTCTTAGACTGAATGTGGAACTGAACTAATATTAGTTTGACAACCCTGGAATAAACGATTGATGAAAAAAAGAAGAAAAAAACCACTCACTCTTGGCAGAGCAGCGACCTGGTAGGCTGCACGAGCTGGAAAACTGCTGCTGAAAACTGGAAAAAAAGATAGAAGATAAAACATGATTAAATTAACTCACCCATAATTACTCAGCATGTAATGAGTATAAAGTACAGATATTTATGGGGAGTAAAAGTATTAAAGTTGCCAAAAAAATAAATACTCAAGTAAATATCCTTACATACAGTAATGAAGTAATTTTACTTAGTTACTTCCCACCTCTGGACACAAATAATCCTTTGGCTTTGGTGAATGTAGTCCAATAGACTGACAGGAATAATCACATGATCGTCCACACCTTGATATTATTGATTGATTGCTTTAGTGTGTGTGTGTGTGTGTGTGTGTGTGTGTGTGTGTGTGTGTAGCAGCTGAACACCAAACACAGCTTCCATCATCACATGAAGGTATGACAATCTCACTTATTTTACACCTTTAGCTCAATAAATCATACATCATAACAGTAATATTAGGGCTGTCAAGATTAATGCATTAACTTGATTAAAAATGTTAATGCAATTAACAGTTGTTCCGTTTCAAGTTTTGTTGAAGAAGTTGAATAAACATTAATTAAATAAATATTCATTCTTTGCATATGTTTTGGATATTTTATCACTTTTTTGTAGTTTTTTTCCTGTATTTTCTAAGATTTATTTTTTTGTGTATTTGGAATTTTTAATCTTTTTTCTGCTAGTTTATTTTTGTGTGAATTTTAATTTTAGCATGTCTTGGGTTTTTTTTCTGTGCAATTTTCATGTTTCTTAGTGTATTGTTTTTTTGTATTTTGTGGCAAAGTTGAGTAAAAAAGAAAAATAACCTGTGACAGTCGACGAACAACATGTTTTAGTCATAATTAATCAGAGTTAAACCAAAACAATGTTGTGATTAATTTGATAAAAAATATTAATAATTTGATAGCCCTAATTAATATCTCTTATCAAATCAAAGTTTTACAAATACCTCAAATAATCTGAATTAATGAAAATAGTATTGGAGTGGTTGTGATTCCCATGAGCAGAGCTTTGTAATCAGAGTAAAGTGAGTGATGGGTCTGGCATGTTCTTTGACATTTACTGGAGCCTTAATCCAGCAGAAGCACCAGCTCAGGTTTCACTTTTCCTTAGTGACTCAGCACGCTCCTGCAGGCTTTTGTTTCCACGTGCTGCCAAAACTACACAACCCCTGAACATTACACTGAAAAAAGTTAAACATTGAATCAACTTAAAAATTCTTCTTCAATAGGTCACATGTAAAAAAAAAAAAAAAAAAAAAAATCTAGTAAATTAAATTAAAATAATCATATACAATTCCATTTGGTTCACTCAACTAGATTGTTTTGTCTGACCATAAAAAGTAAAGGAGTCAAAACTGAAGAAAAATTCTTAAGTTGATTCAATGTTTGACGTTTTCCAGAGTCTCTCAACATTTACCCCTTAGTCTAGTAGTTATACTATGAACTAGAAAAACACTCAGAACCCAGACCTCCAGGGTCTGGATCACCAACAAATTGTAATCATTCGTTAATATCCCTATTATCACCATACCCTGAAAATGTAATAAATCCATCCATAAGTTTTTGAGTTATGTTGTTCACAAACCAACACAACATACATAACCTCCTTGGTGGAGGTAATAAAAGAAAACAAGTGAGTTAAAGATAACATAATTATTATTATTATTATTATTATTATTATTATTATTATTATTATTATTATTATTATTATTATTATTATTATTATTAAGCACAATGTGTGTGAGTTTGCAGTGAGTTTTCTGGACTGTGCTGACACCTAGTGGCTGAAATCTGTACTGCAGCTTAAAACAGGCTTCACTTTTCACTTTTACTCAAATTCTGTCCATTGTAAATTACAATCCATTAAAAAAATAATTATGAATAAATAGAAATAATTTGAAGAAAAAACACAGTTGCAGTGTGTAGTTTACAATCAAGATAACTGTGTAATGTTTTAAAAAAGCTAAACGTTTCAGGAGGATATGGGAAGGGTGTCAAACTTCAAATTTAAGAGCTGCACAATTTTATTGTTTCAGCATCGACAATGTACATGTGTGTAGTAGTCACATCGCAGGTCCTGCAATTTATTTTTTTATCCTTATTTTTATTTATTTCATTTTCAATTAATTTATTTGCTGAATGTGGAACTGAACTAAAATGAGTTTGCCACCTGTGATGTAGAGACTCTGCCAGACTGTAGAAAATATAATCCTACTTACACTGCATGTAAACTTCATTGACGTTGGTGAAGTCGTTCATGTCTGCCAAGAGCACCGTGGTTTTCACAACTGTTGAAAAACACACAAAAAAACCCCAAAACATTAAAACCTAGGCTTGTGTCCAAATTCTAACTTATTAAAAATTTAGATAAAGGTGATAATTTTCTTACCATTCTGATAGCTACAACCAGCAGCTTTAAGGATTTCCCCCATGTTCACAAGGGCCTAAAGGAGAGGAAAAAAGATGAGGTTTTTGCAATTGATAAACAATAAAAAAGTTTTATTATGGACATTTTTCACCCATCATAAAAAAATGTGTAGGAAGACAACTGTGACTAGGAATAGGCGGTAAAGTCAAAAATGTATATCCCAGTATAATTTGAGCCACTGGCGGTATACGGTATAATGCTTTTGTAGGCTACTATACATAAATAATACATTATAAATGACAGCAGAACAGTTTGTTAATGGCCATATAGCTAGGGTGAGCACCCCCACCCACCCAGTCTTTAATATTAATGCAGATTTCTTCATATTCGCGAGTGTGATCAACCATGAACCACAGAATACAGGAAGAGGGAGAGGTGACAAAATGAATGAGGCACATGGATTTTATCCAATTATTATCCGGCCCTCTAGAACGTCTAGAACGTCGAACTTTGAATGACGTCAGCGGGCGGATTTTTTTTCGATAACCGCCCGCTGCCCATGGCAACGGGTTTTGTCACTTCAGATTCACTGTACCATATCACTCCGCAGGTAGTTCGGCCACTTTTAAAATAAATATTTGCGTCGTTGTAACTGTTAGCTTATCAAGTGTTAACCTATCCTGATGTTATCCT
This sequence comes from Siphamia tubifer, assembly GCA_020466265.1. Classification (NCBI taxonomy): domain Eukaryota; kingdom Metazoa; phylum Chordata; class Actinopteri; order Kurtiformes; family Apogonidae; genus Siphamia; species Siphamia tubifer. The sequence continues at coordinate 53,599,170 of CM035798.1, read as the reverse complement.
GACCGTAGTCAGGAAATCACCGTCCTCCTCTCATTTCCAGGGCCGAAGTAAGTATTTTACCCTGGGGTTAACTCCTCTATGCTGGTTTTTAGAAAACAATGAGCGGTTTCAGTGAGCTTCGTTTTCAGTATTTATTTGCAAGAACGGGACAACACCTGCTCCGGTCGCCGACCTGACTGTTTACATCCGTCTCTCTCTTTTTTCCGACCAAAATTCTCTGCGCCTCCCTTCTGTCTGCCCCACCTATTTCACAACACTAGTCTGTTAGAGTAGTGACAGTAAAAAAACTGTAATAACCCGTAGAATAAGCGGGATAATACATGGAGCACGAGTTACTATTAGAAAAATATGACCCAACGGGGCGAACAACACCCCGACGCCGAACATCAGCATTATCCCTTGCTAACACCAGCATTATCCCTTGCTAACACCAGCCAGATACCATGACTAATAATAACTCAACTGGATATAGTAACATACAGTTATTACGGCTGGTGCAACGTGTTAAATTTGAGGCAGTTGTAATGTTTAGCACAATTGTTTTGTTGTCATCATAAACTCTATGGCTGTCATTACTTTAGCTGTTAGCTTGTTAGCTCGCTTTTCAGGCATCCTGTACGTGAAATCTTAAGAGTCCTGAATCGAAATATGTTGAAGTCAGATACCATTATAAGCAACAGTACACTACATATACTATATATTTTATATTTGTATCTTATTTAAACGAAATGCTACAGCTTACACAGTATCTAGGAATAGGGAGCCTAAGTCTCCGCCCCTTCCGGTCGGTCCACTGGGTCTAAATTCGGAAAAATGTAACATGAGAGTGGATGAGGAGAAAATAATTATTTTCTGCTCCACTTTACTTTATGCCCTGAATCACACATTTGCTATACTTCAATTAAAATCATAGCCAATGATGTGCGTTTGGAGTTTCTTTGATACGTGTTTTGTGATTTATTAGCGTGTAAAAATATGTCATTATTTGGACTCTGTTTGGACTACATATCAGACGTCGCATAGCTGACGTCACAGCAGAATCTTTCCCTGCAAACTTTTCTAAACCGTATACCACCTTTTCTATTTTTCATTTGAAAATGCCTGTGTGCTTTGTGTCCCGGTGTAATCACAACACCATTTCCACATGTTCCCTCTACCGCTTCCCGGCTGACGAGAGCTTGTCCCGCATGTTGTCTCTCACTCGACCAACTATCTCTCCCCCGGAGTAGCTGCCACTTTCCACATGCCCCGATTTAAAGTGGTTTTCTCCACGTTTGATGCTCTTGCCTTCGTCCTGAAAGAAGGAGGTGAAGCTCGCCAAAGTCACAGCCATTTTCAAAGAGTTTGATGGTGAAGCTTGGTGATGACGTCATATTTGTGAGACGAACGTTGTAGTCCATTACTTACTCTGACATAAAACCTAACGTAACTTTGGATGCCTGTCCAAAGTGAGTGCTTTCTCAATGTGAAAATGGATCTTTACATCATATGTGAAAACCGTAGCACATTTCAAACGGGACCAGAAAATTACTTTTATCCCTCCATTGACTCCTGTTCATTTTTTATGGCACTAAGGTCCCATTGCCCGGAAATCGACCGGAAATAGATTCGCGTCACTTAGGCTCCCTATACTGTGGCGTTGGCTGCTTCTTAGAGGCAGCCGGCGGACGTTCAAAACTTTGCATTACTGCCATCTATAGGATGGACGGTAGAACTGTATGACAAAAATCTACTGTGGACAAAAAATACCTCAGAAGGTATGATAGCTTACATGCGGCCCATTCCTCACTGTGATGTGTGTCTCGAGGCTGCACAACTGAAAAATAAGTCAGTGTGACGTCATGTCTCCAAAGTTTATAATCTAAGTGTTTGACCAAAAAGTCCTTGAGGTATCTTTGCTTTATTTGTCAGGTTTTGTTAAGTTTAGTTGATTTCAAACTTTAAAAGATGACAAATACATAACCAAGTGTAAATACAAATAAAATATAACTGTGCAACAGAGGCCAAAAGCTTAATCTACTTCGATAGATCCTCCCTTCATCAACTTAATTAACTCTTCAAATAAACAAAAAATTATTCCAGTAAATAAAACAATACAATAAAACCAAATATATATATTTTTACCATTACTTACAGTGATACATGAGCATAAATTAAATGTAGATTTTAAAGAGAAATGACAAGGAAACTTAGAAATAAGAAAATATGAGGTTATTTATAAAACCAGCTTTAGTTAGAGTTTTGAAAGTAGTAAAGGAGGGACATAATTTTAGTGATTTATTCCAAACATTAGACCCCTGGACATGATTGTAAATTGTCGTTAGTTTGATTTTGCAATAATGGTCTTTAAGTAATGACTTTTCATGTGGTGATTGTGGAAATCTGAATTTAATAAGAAGGTGTTACAGTAAATTTCAGGAAGACAGGAACATTTATTTATTATCTATTACATCAGTAGATTAATTTGTAGTCTGTCTATGTCATATATGGGCAGTATTTTTAGCTTTTTAAACAATGGTAAACTAGGGAAAATGAAATGTTTGATGCTATTCTGAATTTCTGAAGTTATTTTAGTGATGTAGAGTTTGTTGAGATGAGAAACAAACCAAACAAAGAATAATCTGTTCAGCTGTGCATATTCTTTTGCAGAAGTTCCTGTTTAATTTAAGGTGGATTTGAGTTGGGTTACCTGTCTGGTTTGGGCCTGAACGCCACCGTCCACCAGCTGACCACTGGTAGGGTCCATTCCCAGCTGTCCGGAGATGTACATGGTCCGATCTACCAACACCGCTTGACTGGACCACAAACAACATGAACAGAGGCTCGTTTAAGGTACGACAGGGTTTTCAACTTCAATAGGCAAAGCAGGTTAATATGAAGGACTAAAAGTGCCAAAATTAAATGACTAAATACATCATTAAATAATGAATTGAATATGTCATTAATAAAAAATTAAATGGATAAATGTGTTATTAAATGTGTCATTGATTAATTAAAATACATGAAATAAGTACATCATTAATTAATTTAAATTGGAATTAAATTCATACAGTAAATATGTTATTAAATGTCACTGATTCATTAAAATGCCAATTAATTTGAGGTAAAAACATATTGTTTTTTGTAAAGCATATAAAACCCAAGGACTAAAAAGAACCAAAATTAAATAATTACATTAAATAACTAAGTACAGAGACAAAATGCTCTGGAAGATAAAATGGGATTAGAAGTCACATAGTGTTCACATCTATTAATAAGGCACAAGAAAACTTGAATTTCTCAACTACAAAAACATCAGTAGTAATGATAGATAGATAGATAGATAGATAGATAGATAGATAGATAGATAGATAGATAGATAGATAGATAGATAGATAGATAGATAGATAGATAGAGTTTATTGTCATCATACAACTATGTTCAATGGCATTTGAGCATCTCCTTTGAGTTAGTACAACATAAAAATAATAGATTATTAAAATAAATGATAAGTAATGCATGAATAAACACACACACACACACACATATATATATATATATATATATATATATATATATATATATATATATATATATATATATATATATATACACACATACATACACACACATATAGATGCACACATATTTAAAATATGGCAGCCAGCCACTGCAGGGTTATGTCAAACCTATTGTGGCCATAAACCTACAGTAACAGTCCACTGAACAGTTAAAGTACAAACTAAAACCTGCACTTTGCTCCAGAGAAGCACATTTTTACTGGGCAATGTCTAATCCTCCTCCAATAACAGAGCAACCAATAGAACTGCACAATCTAAAAAAAGAAAACCATGAAAGGAAGACGTACTCAGATTATTGTGCAAAGTATTAAAACCACACAGAGGTAGGTATTAAAAGGACAGACAAAGTTGTCAACATGCAGTTAAAAGTTGTTTTTACAATTATATTTTATGTTTATGGAGTAAAATGACTACTTAAAGTGTTTTAACCCTTAACGCCTACTGTCACTAATATGCAACATACCAAAAAGTCTATTTCTGCGATATAGTCAAATTATCTCCACTGAGTTAAACTTTTTTTTTGGGAGGGGGGGGGGGGGGCTGTCAAATAATAAACAGGTTTAAACAGGTTACTTTGGATTAATTTTGGTTATGATTAAGGCACTTTATGTCAGTCGTATGTCACTGTTCTGTCTGTTTTTCTGTGCTCAAATTTCACATAAAATACATGAACAGAAAGAAATGTGGAGAAGAAAAATACAAAACATGCTAAAATTCACACAAAAAAAATAGTAACAAGAAAGTAACAAGAAATCCTAAACATATTCAAAAACTCTTCTAAAATACATTAAAAAAAACCCAAAATAATAATAATAAATTAATGTAAAAGTTTCAGATAAAAATATTTTGGTAACAGTTTATGTATCAACCATTTGTTACCCATGTGTAAATGGTTTGTTCATGATGTATTAACCATTTGTTAATGTGTATAAGCAATATAATCATAAAGCATTTGTTCACACACACCTACAAATGGTTTGTACATAGAAAAGAAGAACACATACTTTATGATAAATTGTGTATGAATAAACCATTAACAAATGGTTAATACATAGTGAATTGTGTGTTGGTATTATAAAGTGTTACCAATATTTTAATACTACAGTACTTGAAGACGTTATAAAAGATGATCATGTGAATGCTGAATTAAAAATAAAACTGTAGTTCAGATGTATAACGGCCTCTGAAATGCAGAGGAGTAAAAGTGCATCAAAATACAAGTAGTAAATAACCTTAAACTTCTAAGTCAGTGCAGTAGAAGTTAGTTATTAGTATTACATATCATTACTGCTTTGCACACGTGGTCTCCGTTCGTTCAAAGTCATACTTCGTTATTGAAGTTGTTTAACTCCATCATTTCTCACCTGTATGGTCCGATGGCAGCAGGAGCCTTAGTGGTGCTGATGATTTTCCTGACTAATGTAGCCATATTTAACGAAAAATAGCTGCACTTAAACCAAGTCAATGTCGCAAGTACAGCAGCTGCTTCGACGAGAACGAAGAAAAAAAACAACAACTTTATTTGACACACGCAGAAAAAACAGTTATGCGTGATATTAGACCCGCACAAAACATTTAATTTGGGTATTTTCTCGTTTGTACATATATAAGCGAAGATTTATGTCGTATAAATATTGTTTTTTTAATACTTTGTGTGTTTATTTCTTTGTGTAGATTTTATGAGGATTTTATGACGCGCTTCTATACTACAATTCCCATGAGCACCACACACCCGGAAGCTGACGTCAATCCAAACAGCATGAGTAACCTCACATGGTCACTGTAGCTAACAGGAGAAACGGAGAACTGTTATATTTGAAACGAAATTCCTGATCTATCATCATACTGGGGGACCTAATGGTAAAGAAATCGATACGAACTATTAAATATTTGTGATCTATTCGTGTTATTTGTATCCGTTAACCCAAACGATCAAATTAGAGTAACCTAGCTAGCTAGCTAACATTAGCAGTTGGTGATATTGACTAGTCATGATGATGTTATATTGTAGTCAACGTGTTTTTTAAAATCTTTACAGAAAATGTCTGCATCTAAAGTAAAGATGCGGGAGAAGAAGATGAGGAATCAGCCCGTCAGTGTGCAGTATCCTTCCCAGAATGTGGAGGGAGGCAGCAACGCAAACGGAGGTGAAACCTTAAGGACTGGTAACGACACTGCAAATATTATTGTCTGTCAATTGTCTTTCTGTGCTGTCAGATTAATTTTGGCAGTCAGGTTTAATCCTGTCTCATTATGATTTGTGCATTTAACGCTGAAGGTTTAGGCTTCTTCAGTCATAAAAAAGCAGGGCTGTCAAACTCATTTTAGTTCAGGGGGCCACACCAGTGAAATAACAACATAATACGTAAATAATGTCAACTCCAGATATTTATCTATATTGTAGGGTGAAAAAAGTAAAATTAAATAATGAAAATGTTTGCAAACTACCCTTTCAAACAATGTGAATAACAAGAAAGAAATGAAAGAATAAGCCTAATTTAACAACATTATGCTTCTGTTTATCATTTACACATGTTCAGTATAACTTGCAGATCATAGTGTAGGGGTGCTCAGTCGTGGTGCTCGAGGGCCACTGGCCTGCATGTTTTAGACGTTTCCCTCTTTTAATACACCTGACTGTCATTATCAGTCTTCTGCAGAACTTGATGACAGGCTGATCATTTGAATCAGGTTTGTTAGTTGAGGGATACTTCTAAAATATGCAGGACAGTGGCCCTCGAGCACCAGGGTTGAGCACCCCTGTCATAGTGGATCAAATACAAATACACAAAATATTTAATCAGGCAGATTATCTTTAAAATTGCACTGTCTTCTCTAGAAAAAACACTACTTCATATATTTAAAGATTATTCAAATATTTTTGACAAATTATACTTAGTTTTAGTGTAAATATATGAAAATATTAACATTTACAAAGAGAAAAATTTGGAGTTGTGATTTTTTTAAATAAATTATTATGATAGTATTTTACTGGTCTGACCCACTTCAGATTGAATTAATCTAAATGTGGAACCTGAACTAAAATGATTAATATCTTAATGTCTATTTTTGCATTTCACAAATTCATCCCAAGAGGTTGAACCCTTTGGCGGGCCAGATTTGGAGCCATAGAACTTTTTTGTCAGTGGGTGGGTCCACAACCTCGGTACCAAAAGGCTCGGTGATAATTATGGTTTGGTCTTCGTCAGGGTTAGTGTTTTATTTGTAAAGATGCCATGTCAAGATATGTTGCATGTTTGTTTACCTTAGTCGCTGCTAGCCGCTAGCAGTAGCGACTAATGTCAACAAATGTGCAACACATCTTGAGGTGTCTAGGTAAACCATATTACAAGAGTGTAAATGATCATTTAACCACAACCTAATGATATATAGCACATCCACAAAAAAAAGTTAGCTTTGGAACAAACCTCTGACCAAGTGGTCGCTGCAGACACGGGCATTAGCTTTAGCAGACTCTGCTCCTCCTGACCACAAACACAGATTTAAAATTCACTTTTTACACCTTTTTTCTATGAGCTTTTTCCATTTCTCAACTTTGTGAATGTCAGTCTTTGGTACTCTTTCCTTCTCTTCATTAGAACGATTGGCGCAGCCGCAAAGTACAAAAAATAGACATTTTCCCAACGGAAAAGTCTCTCAGCTTCACTCCCTGCCTTCCATCTGAAAATTGCACGCTGACTATATAGCAATGTGACGTCATTTGAAATGAACCTATTTCATTTTACCCAAAGGTGGAGGTCCATCTACAAATAGGCCGAAGCGCTCTCACCATCAGTCTTGGTGGGTTCGTGGACACCAGAAAGATGGAGGAGAATACTCCAGAGAAATTCCCAAATGCATCACTGGTAATTTAAATTAATGTCGTCTGTCTCAGCGTGTCATGTTTGTGCACAGTTAACATTGGACAAAAATCAATAAAAAGTGTTTTTTCTGTTTCCATCCTGTCACAGCTGGAGGGTTCGCCAGGGCTCGGGCAGCGGAGGTGAAGGCGATGATGAAAGCCGTCACAAAAAGACCAGCCAGTTGTCATGTGTTTGAAAGTCTGCCGAAACACATGAGACGACGAGCCATGAGCCACAACCCCAAACGGCTTCCCTGTAGGCTGAGACTCATGGCGATAAAACTGGTAAACTTTTGGATTTGTAGTTCATCTCATGCATTCTCACTGCAGGTAAAAGTTTCCCAAATCTGATGACACTGGTCTGCGAGTCAAAAGGTTCTGGAATCAAATGAATAAAATGTTCCCACATGTGTTAGTGATTTAAAAAAAAAATAATAATTGTAACGCTTTGGACAAACCTCATTCACTCTGCACATGCTCAGTTTCATCTTTACATTCACATTTATGAGGGAAAACATAATTTTGTGCTTGGTAATATTTTTTCTCTAATTATTATGGTGAATCATAGTTTGTTATATCCCCAAAATGTGGACCGTCGGGGATGTAATATTTGTGCGTGTGGTGCATCCACCACTTAAGGTCTTTCATTTTTACATGATAACTTTTGATCGGTTGGACGGGTTCGTTCCAAATTCGGTGTGCTAATGTTCTAGGATAGGTGCATGAACTGATTAAATTTCGGCAGTCAAAACTGTCAAGATGGCTGAATTTTTTTCTTGCCCATAACTTTTGACCAGGTGGATGGTGTTCATGCTGGAGGTCAGACACATGAACTCGTTCTTTTATATGTTGTAGGGTTGTCAAAAAAATCGATTTTAGATACTAAATCGATATCAACGCGGTCAGCTCTGGCACAGCCGTAATGCCGGCGTGTAAGTTAAAGTCTCTTTTTTTCTCCAGCTGCCTCTGACAGCACACGGGATGACGCCAGTGCGACCACAGACCTATACACTATTTCTATAGGTCTGTGATTGGACCATCCGATGTAACTTTGCTTTTAAAGGCCTCCATATAGTCGAACGTTTATGCGCGCGGGCGGCAGCCAGGCGGTAGCACATAGTATCACGTTACCACCACGGAGGCCACCGTGAGCATGTCAGCCTATCATTTTTGACGTGCGCGCTGCTAGTCCCGTATGGCAAGCCAAAGTGTTCACATAGACACGCGTTGTCTTTATTATATCACGCGTTACAGAACGCGTTCTAGCACGTGCACAATGGCACGCGTTCTAGAACGCGTTCTGTAACGCGTGATATAATAGAAACAACACGTGGCTATGTGAACACTTTGGCTTGCCATAGTCCCGCAAGGGGTCCGCGGTGACCTCCGCGGTGGTCACATGATGCAATACGCTGCCGCCCGCGCACATGATGCTCGACCATAAAGAGTCTTGCAGTTAGCACTGCAGAAGGGCTTGAGCAAAAAGATAGGCTTACCTTAACTTGCCAAGAGATAGACATGCATTTATTCTGCACCCGCACTCACTACCTTTTTTTAACAGTCCATGGAGGACATTTTAAATGGAATCCCTCACATCTCCGGTATCGAAATTAGTATCGAGTATTATCCTTAGTATCGGTATCGAGTTGGAAATTTTAGTATCGTGACAACACTAATATGTTGTATTTAATATATAAGTTTATGAACGGGTGGGTGGGAGTGGTGGAAATGATGGGTGACTGGGAGCGTTGTGTTTCAGGAATATACCTTTAGCAGTTGGAAACGATGTTGTAGTTGTTTGTAGTTGGATTCATTAAAGGCACATCTGACTGACATTTTAAGGAATTATTTAACAAACTATTTGTATTTCACTACTTATAAAATATGGACAGATCTTTTTCAATCGTTTGCTCTGCCCAGAATTAAAAACTAAAGACCTTTAAAGTACTTTATTTGTCATTATACATACAATGAAACCCATCCTTCATGCCATTGGGGCACCTGTAAGGAGCAGTGGGCACCCATGGGTGGCGCCCAGGGACCCATCTCCAGCTGTAGAGCCAGGCTAATGGTCAGAATCACCTGCTGGAGGATTTTTACCCTAACAAACATGTTTTTGGCAGGAGCGCTAACGGCTCAGCCACCGTACCGCTGCCATAGTTGTGACCACATCTATAACCTGCGTTTTTTTTCCCCATGGATCGAATATTAATTTATCAGAATATTATATTGTCTGAAAGTTGTGTCTATTATCTTTGTGAGATAAACAAAGATTTATGTAATTATTGAAGCACATGTCCACAATTACCTAATATAGGATCATTATATCCTGCGTAGATAAATTATTTTATTTCATATATCGGCTGTCGGCCAATACTGGATATCGGCCGATATATAGGATATCGGCTTTGTTACCCTCTAATATCTCTCTGGCTATAGTTGGTGTCAGCGTGTTGTCACCTGTTGGTCTGTTTCAGTTCCATTATATGTGTTCATACATATTTTCACATATCCTCAAAAGTGTTGGTCGTTGAACAGATTCAGTGTGTGTTTCTACACTCACACCCTCCTCCTCATCGACACAAACTGTAACTTTGCTCTCTTCGCTAACACTCTGCTCTTCTCTTTCCCAGCGAGAGAAAAGCCTACAGGGCTCCAAGAAAAAAAAGGAACAGACCCGGAGTAAGAGTCGCAAAGCTCGCCGGCGGCACGGGAACCTCTTGTTGGAGTTTAACCGCCGCCAGAGGAAGAACATTTGGTTGGAGACGCACATTTGGCACGCCAAGCGATTTCACATGGTTAAAAAGTGGGGCTACTGCCTCGGAGACAGACCCACATACAAATGTTACCGGGCCTGTTACAGAGCCATGAGCAACCACTGCCTGCTGCAGGTAACCATAGCAACCTGGGTTTGGGTTGGCATAGGTGTGTATTAGGCCTGCACGATGTTAGAAAAAAACTGACATTGCGATTTTCTTTATTTAAATTTTTTTTTTTTTTACCCTGCAATTTTTTTTACAGCAGTATTAAATTTTGAGAATTTCCAAGGGTAATGGAAACGCGGCTAGTGTCATCCTTCTTGTAGTCGAAATAATTCAATTAAGTTAATAATTAAAAATAGATTAAAAAATGTAATAAAATGAATGAATTAATTAAAAAAGACAAATAAATAAATAAATAAAAATAGAAATAAATGAATAAAAACAATTTAAAAAAAAGTTTTTTAAAAAAATATATGCAAATAAATTAAAAAAAAATTATTGCAGGACCTGCTATGTGACCATTGTACATGTACACATTGCGATGTTGATGCTCAGACAATACATCGTGCAGCTCTACTGCATGCATATATATATATATATATATATATATATATATATATATATATATATGATGTTTTTATACTCATGGGTGTTTCTCTGCCAGGACAATGAAGATAATGTTTCCTGTTTTGGTTGCACAGGATCTGTCTTACTACTGCTGCATAGAGCTGGAAGGAGAGGAAGAGCAGCTGCTGACGGCTCTGAGTCACATGACCAGCAAGGAGGCAGGTGAGAGGAAGCCCCACCCACACATTACTGTCCGCAGCAATGGAAAACACTAGTCACTTTTCAAGATTCAAGAGGTTTAATATATATATATATATATATATATATATGTGTGTGTGTGTGTATATGTACCAATTAATGTATAAATCTTCATTCTGCATTATTTGGTACCAATCTGAAAGTTCTGTGACCCTCTGTTCTTGAGTTATAACCCACAATGTGATTTTGACCTTTTAGTTAATAGTTACCTTAACCTTTGACCTTTACTGAACAGGATCTTTGCATCTGATGCGCATTAGCTGTATGTATATGCCTATGTAATTTCATGGTGATATCTCAAGTATTTAGAGTTATAGCATTTTATGTCTCTACACACACACACACACACACACACACACACACACACACACACACACACACACACTGATTATAATAATCTCTCCCAACCAATATTGAGTGAGATTAAAGAGTGAACTAGAAAAGCACTCTTGAGAGTGCAGACCTCTGCCTAAGTAGACCCCCCCAAACACACACACACACACACACACACCCTCACCTGGATCAGCACCAAAATCTAATCATTTCCAGATGTCCCCATTACCAACCTACCCTGAAAATTTCATCAAAATCCATCCATAGGTTTTTCAGTTATGTTGTACACAAACAAACAAACAAACAAACAAACCAGGTTATGAATGTGTGACTGTGATGGTAAATGTGTGTCATGAGCAGATGGTGTGTGTTTCCAGGTCCAACGTTTGCTGCAGCTGTGTGTCTGTCAGGGAGGAGGCAGGGCAGTGTGGTGGTCTACAGGGCCGGACAGTACCCCTCCCAGCCCCTGGGCCCCCTCACCTTCCTCTGGAGACCCCCAACCCAGGGCTGCACTCACAGACAGCTGTGGATCTGGGCCCATCCCACCCTCAAACAGGTACTGTCTGGTACTAATGTGGTGGGAGAAGCACTGAGCCCCTTTACATTCACACTAATACTTCTGTAAAGAGTTTCATCTAATGATGAGACACACCTGGTTATCTACTAGAGCTGCACAATATATTGTTAGAACATCGACATCACATCTCCTGACATAATTTTTTTGTATATATTTTTATTCATTTTACAATTCTTTTAAAAAATGTATTCATTCATTTTTAATACATTTTTTATTTTACTTTTCTATTTTATATATATTTTTCTCATTTTTATTTATATCTGTTTGTTTCTAACATCATGAAGCTCTACTCTGAAACAAAATCCAAAAATGGACTGTAAGTAATGTTTAAACCAGGGTCTTTTTAATGACCATATTTCTAAAGCGCATGTAAAATCATCAGATCCACTTATTATAATTAAAATAGAATAGAATGTCTTTATTGTCATTGTACAAAAGTACATAATTGGATCGTGTGAATTGTCTGAATCGTCATATTTTCGCAGTCATGTGATCAGGCTCAGTGATGACTCTTTCTCCAGGACCTTCTTGTCGAGTTACGAAGTGTTTGCGGTTGTTCTGAGGCTGTCGTGCCTGTGGTCGAGCCTGAGACGTCGCCTGCAGAGGTTGTTCCCACCGTGGAGGCGGAGCCAAAGCCCAAAACCACCCCAGGGGCCAAGAGGAAAAGGAGCTCCAGGGACCAGAGTGGACCCCCAGCCAAGAAGATCCTGGGTGATGGGACCAGATCTCCCACCACCCCTGTGACATGGACGTCCAACTCCTCTACAATAGTCATAAAGTTAGTGTGGCTTCATTCACATCCTGGAAAACCTGGAAAATGATTAAGCAATTTCCAATCATAGAAAATGTCCTGGAAATGGTTCAGTTATCCTGGAAAATGCCCTTTGACCTTGTGTGTCTAAACTGACATGAACTAGTTTTTCAGTGATTTATTAAAAATATAAAATTATTTTTTTGTAGGGCTGCACGATACTATGCTAGCAGTGCTAACTCTGTTCATTCCATGTATGGGTCTAGTGGTGCTTCATAGTCAGAGGAGGCGGGGCTAAAAGGTTGTCTTTCAAATCCTCTGTATGCAATAGGACGGTACTACAACCAATCAGTGTAATCTTTAGGATGACGTAGTTAGAGCGCCTGAAAGTTGACGGAGGAGTCCGGAGAAAGTTAGGAATGACTAAACAAAATGGTGGATTATGGAACTGAACGACTGTTGTCGCTTCTGTAAAAAGAATTTAAAGATTGTTGACGTTTTCTCACATTCTTCACTCATCAGTGATAAGAGGAAATCTACACCCGTTCTTCTTCTATGGTTGTTTACAGTTGTTTCTCTACCAATCATCGCAGCGTCACTTTGTTAGGCCCGCCCTCTGACTCTATACTTCACTGTGATTGGTCGACCAGTTTCAGGGAAATCTAACCAAAAGTTACATTGAGTGAAACTAGGCTACTACGATAGAACATTAGATTTACTGATGCTAGGAGGAGCTACTGTGGCTAGGCTACTACGATAGAACATTAGATTTACTGACGCTAGGAGGAGCTAGTGTGGCTAGGCTACTACGATAGAACATTAGATTTACTGATGCTAGGAGGAGCTAGTGTGGCTAGGCTACTACGATAGAACATTAGATTTACTGATGCTAGGAGGAGCTAGTGTGGCTAGGCTACTACGATAGAACATTAGATTTACTGACGCTAGGAGGAGCTAGTGTGGCTAGGCTACTAAGATAGAACATTAGATTTACTGATGCTAGGAGGAGCTAGTGTGGCTAGGCTACTACGATAGAACATTAGATTTACTGATGCTAGGAGGAGCTAGTGTGGCTAGGCTACTACGATAGAACATTAGATTTACTGACGCTAGGAGGAGCTAGTGTGGCTAGGCTACTACGATAGAACATTAGATTTACTGATGCTAGGAGGAGCTAGTGTGGCTAGGCTACGACGATAGAACATTAGATTTACTGACGCTAGGAGGAGCTAGTGTGGCTAGGCTAGCACAATATTCGAAAAAAGAAAAATTCTCAGTAGTAAATAACAGCTGTGTGTTGTTGACAAAAACACTCAGATTAGTGGTCGACACTGAACATACGTTTGTCATTTTGTAGGTGAAATAATTAAGTAAAATGAATAATTACAAATAAATTAAAAATTATTAAATGAAAATAAAATAGTAATATATAGAAATAAATAATTAAAATACATGAATAAAAATACATTAATTAAAAATAGAAAATTAAATAAATACAAACATTTAAATGTATACAAATAAAAATAAATCTATACAAATAAAACTAAACTAAAATAATTGCAGGACGTGTGATGTTACGCACATGTATGTTGTGATGTCGATGCTCTAGTCTGAATAAATATGTTTGAGCTGTAGAAAAGAACGCAGTGTATAATGTCATAACCTGAAAATGTCTTTGAAAATAATTTTGGGGAAACATGTAACTTGTTTAATGAGTGTTTTTATGTGTTGCAGTGATCTGACCATGGAGATTATTCGTTACCGTCTGATTGGTCCACAGTCCCACACTGTCATCACTGATGCTTTGGAAGCAGCGACGTGTTGTGATGTAAGATTTACGACGAACAACGAAACTCTGATCCATGTTTCAACTCAATGCTTAATATTTCTACTTATATTTATATATGTTTTCTTTTTAAGGAACTGAATGGATCCCAGGCGTCTTTGTTCTGGTGGTCCGAACACTGCAAAGACGAAAACAAGATGAATCTACATCTGCAACAGTCTGATGTGTTTCACTCCCTGAAAGGTGACGCATGTCCTCACTGTCAGTCAGAATTAAGGCTGCACGATATTGGAAATAAAATGACATTGCATTTTTTTTTTTTTAACCCTGCGATATGAAAAACTCCTCAGGAGTAAATGACACAAATAGTCAAACAGATTAGTGGTCGACACTCAACATACGTTTGAGTGTCATCCTTCTGTTCCTGAAATAATGAAATTCAATTGATAATTAAAAATAAATAAATTCACCATGATTGGTCGACCAGTTTCAGGGAAATTTAACCAAAAGTTATATTGAGCGAAACTAGACTACTACGATAGAACGTTAGATTTACTGACGCTAGGATAAAAATAATTGCAGGACGTGTCATGTGACCTGTACATGTGACCTGCTCAGACAGTATATTGTGCAGCTTTAATAAGAATTGTACTTTTTCTGGCCTAGTTGTACCATCTGGTTTGGGCTTCATATGCTCATTGATTGTAACTGTATATTTAATGTCATTTGTCCAGGCATGTTTTCCAGCGCAGAGGTTCCTCCAGGCACCGTCCTGGGTCTGACTGTAGACGACCCCAGACTGACTTTACCCACTAAGAAGGTTAAAGCTTTGCCCTGTGTAAAGCAGGAACAAGGTAAAATCTGACCTACCTGATGCACACTGGACCATGTTGTTTTTATTTTTCGTCATGAAGTATTTTCTTCTGTCCTGATGTCGTGCAAGATACAGACTTGATTTAAACATAAATATAAAAAGAAATTAAAACATCTCTTCAGTAAATGGAACAAAGTTAACGTCCTTCAGCTTCATATATCCCCCTCCCAGTGTCATAAATTAAATAATAACCTTTTTTCCTCATTGTCCCAAGTGTAAAGATTAAACATTTTAGAATGAATGGTGGAGTATAATGTTTATATAATGTCTGTTATTCTGTTTAGTATTTCAAACTTCTTAATCAGTAACAATTATCAGGAGAAAAAAAATGACATAGAATGCTAAGTTTCTGTGCTAGAAAATGTATTTTTGTTAAATTGTATATCTGATTAAACCCCCTTCAAGGACACAACAGCATAAGGTTAGAATATAGTTGATATTATCTAACGTGTAAACTGCATGAAAAGGACAATATTTTATGGGAAACATTCATGTCCGTCATAGAAATACAAATATCGAAACCATATTGATCAGAGGATTCATGGGGGAAAAAAAAGACGAGACTAATTTCTTATTATCTAATATGATCTAATGTTTAATTTAGAATTTCATATGTATGAATAGATACTTTATAATTTTTCAAGGAAATTGCTTTTGTTACAGCAGAAGAAAAAAAACACTCGCATGGCCCATCATCACAGACCACACACACAAAGACGTCACCATTATACCTTAAACAGATCACTATTATAAATTAAATAGATCACTATTATCCATTAAACCAATCACTATTATACCTTAAACAGATCACTATTATAAATTAAATAGATCACTAATATTCATTAAACAGATCACTATTATCCATTAAACAGATCACTATTATAAATTAAACAGATCACTATTAACCATTAAACAGATCACTATTGCACATTAAACAGATCACTATTATCCATTAAACAGATCACTATTCCACCTTAAACAGATCACTATTGCACATTAAACAGATCACTATTATCCATTAAACAGATCACTATTGCACATTAAAGAGATTACTATTATCCATTAAACAGATCACTATTATCCATTAAACAGATCACTATTGCACATTAAAGAGATTACTATTATCCATTAAACAGATCACTATTATCCATTAAACAGATCACTATTCCACCTTAAACAGATCACGATTGCACATTAAACAGATCACTATTATCCATTAAACAGATCACTATTGCACATTAAAGAGATTACTATTATCCATTAAACAGATCACTATTGGACATTAAACAGATCACTATTATCCATTAAACAGATTACTATTATCAATTAAACAGATTACTATTATCAATTAAACAGATCACTATTATCCATTAAACAGATCACTATTATCCATTAAACAGATTACTATTATCAATTAAACAGATTACTATTATCAATTAAACAGATCACTATTATCCATTAAACAGATCACTATTGGACATTAAACAGATCACTATTATCCATTAAACAGATCACTATTGCACATTAAACAGATCACTATTATCAATTAAACAGATCACTATTATCCATTAAACAGATCACTATTATCCATTAAACAGATCACTATTGCACATGCACATGGTCGCTGCTGGCAGAAAATACTTCAGGTACCGTTCAGTCTTACATTTAAATATATTTAATTATATGTGAGCTGAGTCTTGTTCTATATGTTCTTGTTAAATTCAATAAAAAATGAGTTAAAAAATAATAATTTAAATGACCCTGGAATCAGTCGGTTTGTGGTCCGAAGGCTGCTTCATGGAGTACTCATCTGGTTCTGTGCTCCAGGGGGCCTCTGCTCAGCCATGCAGATGTTCCAGGTTCGAATCCTGGCAGGACCCTGTACTCTGAACATGCCTTCAGTGACAGAAAACGACTGATTCACTGACCAGGGGGTGGGGGTGGGGGGTGTAGGTCCGTCAGCATCAGCAGCTCTCGACACAAAAGCTTCTGACAAATTTCACTTCCAAAGTTTTAAAAGTGGTCACTTCACACCCCTTAACAACCTGAGTAATAAAATGTCTTGCATCAATTACCGTGTTTTCTGGACTGTACGTGGCTCTGGAGTGTAAGTCACACCAGGCAAAAAGTGCATAAGAAAGAAGAAGAAAAAAAAGATATGTCGCATTTTTTGGGGGGGGAATGTATTTGATAAAATCCAACACCAAGAACAAACATTTGAAAGGAAGACGATAATCAAACATCATAAAGTCTATATCATTATGATAAATCAGGGGTGTCCAAATCCAGTCCTCGAGGGCCAGTGTCCTACATGTTTTAGATATTTCCCTCTTCCATGTGATTCAGTTTAACCCTTTAACTCCTGAAACATTTGCAGTTACACAGTAAAAAGAATGAAAATAAAATAAGCAACAACATGAACAAAAATGAATAATAACCTGACAAAATAATTAGTAACAGGAACAAAGTAAGACACAAAGTTTTTGTTGATTTTGTTGCTTATTGTTTATTTTTCTACATTCTACTTTTTTATTTTATTCTTTTTTCTTTCCTTTTGCTCCATTTGTGTCTCACTTTCTTCATGTTACTAATTATTTTGTCAGTTTATTATTCATTTTTGTTCATTTTATTGATGACTTTGGCCATTTTTGTTCATGTTGTTGCTTATTTTAATTCTTTTCACTGTGGAACTGATAAAGTTTCAGGAGTTAAAGAGTTAAACTGAATAATGTGGAAGAGGGAAATATCTAAAACATGCAGGACACTGGCCCTCGAGGACTGGATTTGGACACCCCTGCTATAAATAGTGATCACCAATACCGATCACTGAAAAACTTGACCTGCCAGTCATGAAAGGAATTGTAAATGTCCATAACTTTCATTTAGGTGTGGATAGTTACAACATGTAGGGCTGTAACTATCAAATATTGTTGTAATCGAGCATTCGGCCAATTTTTTTTAATCGAGTGATCGCATGCATATAAATTTTTTTTTTAAATCCTTTAACTTCTGATGCATCATTGGTGAGTGTTTTACATGTATGAGTTATTCTACATATTCATAATTCTGAACATACAATGGAGCAAAACAAAGCAGTGAGTGAAACTAAAAGTAAGTGGTTTGGGATTAGTTTGTTTTTACAGTTCCAGGAGTTAAAGGGTTAAACTCGATCAATCAATAAACGGGGACGAGAGAATACTGAGGTGTTTTGAGTTGAGCATCGTCGCACAGGCACATATGGCAGAATATGTGAAGCAGTTGTAGCGTAATTTAAATGTTCTTATGTTTTATGTAAAGCACCTTGAATTGTCCTGTACATGAAATGTGCTGTACAAATAAATGTGCCTTTCCTAATAATTACACGACAAAACAAGCTCTGAGACAAAGTACCGTTGAAGTGTGGATGCGATTGGTTCAGGTGTTGTACCAATACGGCAGAGCTAGGCTAATGCTAATGCTATTTTTCTGTGGACACACTGTTGTCTGCTTTACAAAATGGTCCCAAACGTCTACTATTAATAAACTAAGTATATTTTAAAAAGTACAGAAACAGTCCAGACCAGATGCTGTTCTCTAGCGTGTTTGACCATTTGAAAATGGTCGCGAGTAATTTACGTTACGTGATTTACTTTTTGATCGGCATATTTTTCTGATCACCGATCGTGATTTTAGGCAATAGTTGTCAATTATGATCTGCAGTCGATCGATCGGTGCAAATGCAGTTGTTGTTTATGCACAATTACCTAGGTTTTGTAGGAGTAAAAAAGTACCATTGTAGTAACCCTAAAGACCTCTACAATTAGTGATCATAAAAGTATGAATTAAAATGATTATAGACAGGAACATTCAAAAAGTTCTGGAGAACCTTCAAAATAAAGATGCAGAGAGATTTTCAACAGTTATTTTTCGTTATGTTAATCTGGTTTTTGTTTTCATAATTGAATCATCTCTTTCTTATATGTATAAGTCATACTACAGTACTACTCGCACTACAGTAATACTAGCATGAGGCTAATGCTAGCACTAGGCTAATGCATTGCCTAGCTTGGACAAACACATTCAGTGCAGATATATTCACTTTTGTTTTGAGTCTGTTTGCTCATTGAAAATGAAATGCAGTTAATATAGATTAAAACTGTGTATGTAATCATGATTGTCACATTTTCTGGACTATTAAGTCACACTGGAGTATAAGTTGCATTTTTTGGGGGGTGAAATTAATTTGATAAACTCAAACACCAAGAACAGACATTTCATCTTGAAGGGATATTTAAAATAAAAATAGAAAGAGAACAACAGGCTGAATAGATGTACGATATGCTAACGTATGCTAAAGTAACACATTCAGCTAACGTTACATGATGCATAAAAAATGAACTGAGAACGTGCCTGGTATGTTAACATAACATTAATAGTTATTCAGATAAATATAGCATAAAAACATGCTCAACAGTGTACTAAATGTGCCAAAATATAAATGCATAAGTACATCATTAAATAATTAAATGTCAATAATTATTTACAATTGGAATTAAATATATAAATGTCATTAATTTATATTAAAAAAAATCAATTAATTTGAGGTAAAAACCTTTATTTCCTGGTCCTTGTGTTGCAGTGTATCATGAATTTATTTTATCTGTCAACCTCGCCCATCAAAGTCAGTGGGCGGGGCTAACACAAGAGTCTAGATTTTTATCAGTTGCCAATAAAGTTTATTTTCCTAAAGTATCCAAACAAAGGTTAAAGGTCACCCAGTAAATGGGAATGTGTTCACAAGCTCTGCATCAATCCTTTATCTGGGATCCATTTGACTGGACCCATTTTATTTAATTGACATATTTAATCATATAATGATGTATTTATTTAATTTTGTCACTTTTAGTCCTCCATAGTTGTGAAGCCTGATAGAGCTGCTGGTCATGTGGGTGTGTTTCATGTCTGTTGTTTGTTCCAGAGGTGGATGAGGAGAAGAGGAGGGACCTGATGCTTAACGGCGTATCAGAACGCTGCTGTCAGAGCTTCCTGTGGGACCGTCACGTCCGAGACAACGTCATCCATAACAAGATATCAGAGCAGGTACAACGATGAGGTTTGAAGTATGAGGATTGTTGCAGCTTCGATGCTTGTGCAGGGTTTCCCCCAGAAATGTGTCTGAACCTCATGGTAGGACGGTGACTGAAGCCCGTCAAAGGCCCACCATGTTTGTGTAAAAAAAGAACAACTAAAGCTGAATATACAGTGTGTGTGTGTGTATATATATATATATATATATATATATATAAAAATGTTCCTCTCGCCCCACGTGGGCGGTGTCTCCTTCAGACTCGGGTCCTCTACCAGAGGTCTGGGAGCCTGAGGGTTCTGCGCAGGATCTTAGCTGTTCCTAGCAATGCGCTCTTTTGGACACAGATCTCTGATGTTGTTCCTGGTATCTGCTGGAGACATTGTCCCAGCTTGGGGGTCACTGCCCCTAGTGCCCCCATCACTACTGGTACCACTGTTGCCTTCACACTCCACATTTTCTCTAACTCCTCTTTCAGCCCTTGGTATTTCTCTTCTCTTCTCATGTTCTTTCTTTCTCATGTTGCTATCACTGGGGACTGCTACATCTATCACCACCACTGTCTTCTCATGTTTATCCACCACCACTATGTCAGGCTGATTGGCCATCACCATCTTGTCAGTCTGGATCTGGAAGTCCCACAGGATCTTGGCCTGTTTGTTCTCTGTCACCTTTGGGGGGTTCTCCCATCTTGACCCTGGGACCTCCAGTCCATACTCTTTACAGATGTTCCTGTACAGTATGTCCTCTACCTGGTTATGCCTCTCCATGTATGCCTTGCCTGCCAGCATCTTACATATAAATGACTGTACCTTATTATCCAGACCACCTTATATGTAGATTAATTCTGGTTGTGCTGAGTGACTTTTTTATGACTTTTTAATCTCACATTTTTACTTTTTAGATCATGATTTTATAGTCATGACTTATAGTCCAGTGCGTCTTGCATATGCAAACAACCTCTCACTTTATTGATCTTTAATAATAAATAAATGTCAATGTCTGTTCTTTGATGGTCTGTGTTCTGCTCATTCTGTAGGAGTTAAACCGTATGAGAAGTCAGGTTCTGGTCCCAGGGTCCAGACTCCCCACGCCGCCACAGGGTCGAGTCCCCGTCCTGCTGGTTCATCAGCCTGGGAAACAAGTGGGTCATGAGATGAGCTCCTGGGGGGCTGGATGGGACCTGCTGCTCCCCAAAGGCTGGGGCATGGCCTTCTGGGTACCACTGGTGGGTACTGTTGACTTTGGACAGTTTGAACTTTTCATGTGAAGGAACATTGATCAGTTTGTGACGTTCTGACACTGACAGGAGGCGTGTTAAAGGGATTAACCACAGGAAAGTTTTAGCTCATTTTTTAGATGATCAGGAGTACATGCATATAGTTGACATCAACTGACATTTCAATTACAAATAAATAATAATAAATACACTAAACAATGAGTAACAGGCAGAATATTTTACTTGTAAAAAAAAACAATTCTCTTCAGATATTTCACCTGCTTCATATTTGTTCAGGTTTTTATGAAAGGATGGTTTGTTAATATGAAGATTTTCATATAACTTGCCTTTTTCTTTTATATTCAAATCTTTTCATTATTTACAGGTAATTATGATCATATTTTACTGCTCTGACCCAGTGTGGATCTAATAATTCTGTATGTAGAACCTGAATTAAAATCATTTTTACACTGTTAATATGTGACCCACCACCAGTAAACCAGTCATAAGTGTGTGTAAATCCAAACAGAGTTATGTGTGTATCTTGGTAGAGTGGAAACTAAGGTTTAAGATGGTGAAAAAATGATGTTTCTATCACAAGTAGAACCAAAGTTATGGTCATTTTAATATCCACATTTGGACATATTTTACAATTTGCATGTTTTTAGATATTGTCCGTTAAAGTTTTGGACTGTTTTGGGGTAGGAAGTCCTTAGCAACGCATAATAATTTGTATCCGATTGACACAAATTGTTGACAGATGTTAAAGGACACTCTGATGGACATGTCACAGAAGTTTTATATATTATAATAATAGGACAGAAGTGTGACGTATTATAATCATTTGGCTTACACCATTGGACAGAACATTCAATATAAGCTTTTACCTCGTACCAAACACTTGGGTGTTTACCCACGGAACGGAGATCGTTTTGTTCGGCCAAAAGAGGTGGAAGTCGTCTTTGTCTTTGCTCAGCAATACCTGAACTTTTGTCACCGCTTAAATAATTGACTCAATAAACACCTTTATTGATTGGATTTCAATGTAATGACCACAGGAAGTGAACATAGAGGTGTTAAGGTACCGTTTTTTGATAAGGTGTAAACACTAATAACAAATCACCTTCCAGCCTAAATTTGGCTGTAGCTCTGAACGGGTCAGCGCGACTTATGCCTGGTTTCGTGGTGGCGGGTCACATATCTTCATTGTTGTTCATCCTATGGACCAGATTGGACCCTTTGGTCGACCAGATTTGGCCCCCAGGCCTTATGTTTAACACCTGTGGTTTAGATTTGATTAAAACTCAGCAGCTGTCATGTAAGACTCTGTAAAGGATGTTTTCATTATTAGTCTGTTTACTGCAGTTTTAGTTTTGACCAGGACTGTGCAGACGTTGACATTTAAAGGAAAAATCCCAAATCCCTAAATATATTTTTCCTTTTCTGCAGGTGTACAGAGGAGTGCGTGTCGGTGGGCTGAACATGAGTCTGAAACACTCTCAGAATAAAAGCGCACCTCAATTTCCTCATGATTACCCAGACTGCCCTGCAGGCATTCGCTTTCAGGAGGAGCAGGAGGCGGAGCTTCTGGAAAAGTTCAAAAGGTCAGATGAAGGCTCCACTACAGCTGCACAATATAACGTCTGAGCAACAAGTCCACAATGTATGGGGTCGCAATAGTCACATCGCAGGTCC